>CM059336.1:5198989-5551711 GCA_030340685.1 Protosalanx chinensis
CTGTCCTGCATGTTTTAGATGTTACCCCCTGGTCCTCAGGCTCCACTGTCCTGCATGTTTTAGATGTTTCCCTGGTCCTCAGGGCTCCACTGTCCTGCATGTTTTAGATGTTTCCCTGGTCCTCAGGACTCCACTGTCCTGCATGTTTTAGATGTTTCCCTGGTCCTCAGGACCCACTGTCCTGCATGTTTTAGATGTTTCCCTGGTCCTCAGGGCCCCACTGTCCTGCATGTTTTAGATGTTTCCCTGGTCCTCAGGGCTCCCACTGTCCTGCATGTTTTAGATGTTTCCCTGGTCCTCAGGACCCACTGTCCTGCATGTTTTAGATGTTTCCCTGGTCCTCAGGGACCCACTGTCCTGCATGTTTTAGATGTTTCCCTGGTCCTCAGGGGCCCCACTGTCCTGCATGTTTTAGATGTTTCCCTGGTCCTCAGGGCCCACTGTCCTGCATGTTTTAGATGTTTCCCTGGTCCTCAGGGCCCACTGTCCTGCATGTTTTAGATGTTTCCCTGGTCCTCAGGGCCCCACTGTCCCTGCATGTTTTAGATGTTTCCCTGGTCCTCAGTACCCCACTGTCCTGCATGTTTAGATGTTTCCTGGTCCTCAGGGGCCCACTGTCCTGCATGTTCTAGATGTTCTCCCTGGTCCTCAGGGCCCACTGTCCTGCATGTTTTAGATGTTTCCCTGGTCCTCAGGACCCACTGTCCTGCATGTTTTAGATGTTTCCCTGGTCCTCAGGGCCCCACTGTCCTGCATGTTTTAGATGTTTCCCTGGTCCTCAGGGACCCCACTGTCCTGCATGTTTTAGATGTTTCCCTGTCCTCAGGACCCACTGTCCTGCATGTTTTAGATGTTTCCCTGGTCCTCAGGGCCCCACTGTCCCTGCATGTTTTAGATGTTTCCCTGGTCCTCAGGGCCCCACTGTCCTGCATGTTTTAGATGTTTCCCTGGTCCTCAGGACCCCACTGTCCTGCATGTTTTAGATGTTTCCCTGGTCCTCAGGACCCCACTGTCCTGCATGTTTTAGATGTTTCCCTGGTCCTCAGGGACCCCACTGTCCTGCATGTTCTAGATGTTTCCCTGGTCCTCAGGGCCCACTGTCCTGCATGTTTTAGATGTTCCCTGGTCCTCAGGGCCCACTGTCCCTGCATGTTTTAGATGTTTCCCTGGTCCTCAGGGCCCCACTGTCTGCATGTTTTAGATGTTTCCCTGGTCCTCAGGACCCCCACTGTCCTGCATGTTTTAGATGTTTCCCTGGTCCTCAGGACCCACTGTCCTGCATGTTCTAGATGTTTCCCTGGTCCTCAGGACCCCACTGTCCTGCATGTTTTAGATGTTTCCCTGGTCCTCAGGGCTCCACTGTCCTGCATGTTCTAGATGTTTCCCTGGTCCTCAGGGCCCCACTGTCCTGCATGTTTTAGATGTTTCCCTGGTCCTCAGGGCTCCACTGTCCTGCATGTTCTAGATGTTTCCCTGGTCCTCAGGGCCCCCACTGTCCTGCATGTTTTAGATGTTTCCCTGGTCCTCAGGACCCCACTGTCCTGCATGTTTTAGATGTTTCCCTGGTCCTCAGGGCCCACTGTCCTGCATGTTTTAGATGTTTCCCTGGTCCTCAGAGCCCCACTGTCCTGCATGTTTTAGATGTTTCCCTGGTCCTCAGGGCTCCACTGTCCTGCATGTTTTAGATGTTTCCCTGGTCCTCAGGACCCCACTGTCCTGCATGTTTTAGATGTTTCCCTGGTCCTCAGGGCCCACTGTCCTGCATGTTTTAGATGTTTCCCTGGTCCTCAGGGCCCACTGTCCTGCATGTTTTAGATGTTTCCCTGGTCCTCAGGGCCCACTGTCCTGCATGTTTTAGATGTTTCCCTGGTCCTCAGGGCCCCACTGTCCTGCATGTTTTAGATGTTTCCCTGGTCCTCAGGACCCCACTGTCCTGCATGTTTTAGATGTTTCCCTGGTCCTCAGGACCCACTGTCCTGCATGTTTTAGATGTTTCCCTGGTCCTCAGGGCCCCACTGTCCTGCATGTTTTAGATGTTTCCCTGGTCCTCAGGGCCCCACTGTCCTGCATGTTTTAGATGTTTCCCTGGTCCTCAGGACCCCACTGTCCTGCATGTTTTAGATGTTTCCCTGGTCCTCAGGACCCCACTGTCCTGCATGTTTTAGATGTTTCCCTGGTCCTCAGGGCCCACTGTCCTGCATGTTCTAGATGTTTCCCTGGTCCTCAGGGCCCACTGTCCTGCATGTTTTAGATGTTTCCCTGGTCCTCAGGGCCCACTGTCCTGCATGTTTTAGATGTTTCCCTGGTCCTCAGGGCCCCACTGTCCTGCATGTTTTAGATGTTTCCCTGGTCCTCAGGACCCCACTGTCCTGCATGTTTTAGATGTTTCCCTGGTCCTCAGGACCCACTGTCCTGCATGTTCTAGATGTTTCCCTGGTCCTCAGGACCCACTGTCCTGCATGTTTTAGATGTTTCCCTGGTCCTCAGGGCTCCACTGTCCTGCATGTTCTAGATGTTTCCCTGGTCCTCAGGGCCCCACTGTCCTGCATGTTTTAGATGTTTCCCTGGTCCTCAGGGCTCCACTGTCCTGCATGTTCTAGATGTTTCCCTGGTCCTCAGGGCCCCACTGTCCTGCATGTTTTAGATGTTTCCCTGGTCCTCAGGACCCCACTGTCCTGCATGTTTTAGATGTTTCCCTGGTCCTCAGGGCCCACTGTCCTGCATGTTTTAGATGTTTCCCTGGTCCTCAGAGCCCCACTGTCCTGCATGTTTTAGATGTTTCCCTGGTCCTCAGGGCTCCACTGTCCTGCATGTTTTAGATGTTTCCCTGGTCCTCAGGACCCCACTGTCCTGCATGTTTTAGATGTTTCCCTGGTCCTCAGGGCCCACTGTCCTGCATGTTTTAGATGTTTCCCTGGTCCTCAGGGCCCCACTGTCCTGCATGTTTTAGATGTTTCCCTGGTCCTCAGGGCTCCACTGTCCTGCATGTTTTAGATGTTTCCCTGGTCCTCAGGCCCCACTGTCCTGCATGTTCTAGATGTTTCCCTGGTCCTCAGGGCCCACTGTCCTGCATGTTTTAGATGTTTCCCTGGTCCTCAGGGCCCCACTGTCCTGCATGTTTTAGATGTTTCCCTGGTCCTCAGGCCCCACTGTCCTGCATGTTCTAGATGTTTCCCTGGTCCTCAGGGCCCACTGTCCTGCATGTTTTAGATGTTTCCCTGGTCCTCAGGGCCCCACTGTCCTGCATGTTTGGGCCATGTGAGGACCAGGGAAACATCTAAAACATGCAGGACAGTGGGCCCTGAGGACCAGGGAAACATCTAGAACATGCAGGACAGTGGGCCCTGAGGACCAGGGAAACATCTAGAACATGCAGGACAGTGGGGCCCTGAGGACCAGGGAAACATCTAAAACATGCAGGACAGTGGGCCCTGAGGACCAGGGAAACATCTAAAACATGCAGGACAGTGGGCCCTGAGGACCAGGGAAACATCTAGAACATGCAGGACAGTGGGGCCCTGAGGACCAGGGAAACATCTAAAACATGCAGGACAGTGGGCCCTGAGGACCAGGGAAACATCTAGAACATGCAGGACAGTGGGGCCCTGAGGACCAGGGAAACATCTAGAACATGCAGGACAGTGGGGCCCTGAGGACCAGGGAAACATCTAAAACATGCAGGACAGTGAGGCCCTGAGGACCAGGGAAACATCTAGAACATGCAGGACAGTGGGTCCTGAGGACCAGGGAAACATCTAAAACATGCAGGACAGTGGAGCCCTGAGGACCAGGGAAACATCTAGAACATGCAGGACAGTGGGGCCCTGAGGACCAGGGAAACATCTAAAACATGCAGGACAGTGGGGACCTGAGGACCAGGGAAACATCTAGAACATGCAGGACAGTGGGGCCCTGAGGACCAGGGAAACATCTAAAACATGCAGGACAGTGGGCCCTGAGGACCAGGGAAACATCTAAAACATGCAGGACAGTGGGGCCCTGAGGACCAGGGAAACATCTAGAACATGCAGGACAGTGAGGCCCTGAGGACCAGGGAAACATCTAGAACATGCAGGACAGTGGGGTCCTGAGGACCAGGGAAACATCTAAAACATGCAGGACAGTGGGGCCCTGAGGACCAGGGAAACATCTAAAACATGCAGGACAGTGGGCCCTGAGGACCAGGGAAACATCTAAAACATGCAGGACAGTGGGGCCCTGAGGACCAGGGAAACATCTAAAACATGCAGGACAGTGGGGCCCTGAGGACCAGGGAAACATCTAAAACATGCAGGACAGTGGGGCCCTGAGGACCAGGGAAACATCTAGAACATGCAGGACAGTGGAGCCCTGAGGACCAGGGAAACATCTAGAACATGCAGGACAGTGGGGCCCTGAGGACCAGGGAAACATCTAAAACATGCAGGACAGTGGGGCCTGAGGACCAGGGAAACATCTAAAACATGCAGGACAGTGGAGCCCTGAGGACCAGGGAAACATCTAAAACATGCAGGACAGTGGAGCCCTGAGGACCAGGGAAACATCTAAAACATGCAGGACAGTGGGGCCCTGAGGACCAGGGAAACATCTAAAACATGCAGGACAGTGGGGCCTGAGGACCAGGGAAACATCTAGAACATGCAGGACAGTGGGGCCCTGAGGACCAGGGAAACATCTAAAACATGCAGGACAGTGGGCCCTGAGGACCAGGGTTGAGAACCACCGATCTAGGTCAAATGATCAGACAGAGAGCAGGCCACCGTCTCCTGTCCTAGTTTGACTTTACAGGGAATCCATATTTGCATTTTCCAGTGTAGAGCATGCTGAGATCATGCCCCCCCCCCCCCCGCCCCCAGGCCCCACAGGATTCCAGGCAGCTGACGGGACAAGTTCCAGACCGAGAGCAGAACCTGACTAACCTGTCGGTCTGCTCGGAGCCTCGGGGGCCCGCTTTCAGACTCTCTGTTGTAATGTCCAGCAGGAAACTACGCAGGACTTCCTGTCAGGGAAATCAGCTTCTGTTGGGTCACTTCCCCCCCCCCCCGTGCGTAAGTCGCCTTGCGTCAACTGTCACTTTTGGGAAGTTGCATCGCGACTTACGAGTAGCAGCTGTTGGTTTGAGGCGTGTGTGTGTGGTGCGCGTGTGTGTGTGTGTGTGTGTGGTGCGTGTGTGTGTGTGTGGTGTGCGTGTGTGTGTGGTGTGCGCGCGCGTGTGTTTTTGGCAGCTTGTCAGTCCTCACTCCGCCTCTTGTGTAAGTCTCGGGTGTATCTCTTACCGGAAAATAAGACTTGGACGCATCTAAATGCAGACTGTGTTTGTTTTTCTTTTTTGTCTCTTCTTCCTAGGAGAAATCCACGTGAAGTTTCTGTTCACATCTAACCTCAGGCTCGACCACCACACTGGGAACGGTACGATCGAAACACGCGCACATTATTTGACAAAAAGCGTTCAGGTGGATTCACTGTGCTGAAGGTGGATTTATCTTTTATGCCGTTTTTGCACAGGTGTGTGAGATGTCATCGAAAATGCAAAGCTCCAGTAATGTAACCCAAGCGAAGAGAGCCGTCCAACAGCTCCAAATAGAGGCCAGCATCGAGAGGATAAAGGTGAGGCCTTCGCTCAACCCTCGACGTTTACACAAAGCAAGCGTTCCGAAACCGTAACTACCTCGGCATACGTCTCATGTTTGTTTTCGCGTCCCGTGAGTTTAAAGAGCTGTGCGCGTTGCTGCTCCTCTTTCTCGCAGGTATCCAAGGCGTCAGCGGAGCTCATGCACTACTGTACCGAACACGCCAAATACGACCCCTTGCTCATGGGAATCCCAGCTTCTGAAAACCCTTTCAAGGATAAGAAACCCTGCGCTATCTTGTAGCGGAACACTGCCTGAAACTCTGTCGGCCGTGTGTGTGAGTGTGTGTGTGTGTGTGTGTTTAGGTGGGGGGGGGGGGCGGTTGACACTTCCCTAGAATGAAATCTGAGAGTCAAACCTGCTTTGAAGCGGGCCCCCATTCCGCCTTTCCCAAGCGCCCCCCCCTCCAAACTCAGAGTTGGGGTCAAAGTTAAGTGGGTTTGGGAGAGACAGTCAAGCACCAGGTCCACCCCTGAGAAGAAATGAAAGACTAATAAATGAAAGAAAGAAAAACCCAGCCAGTTCTAGTCTAGAAAGGTGCCGTTTCAAAACGCTCGTGAGAGAAAGCCTCGCGGCGTGGCGTCCGCAGCGAGCTGCTGAAACTGCTTATCTCTGTGAGATCGGGGGTCTGGGTGGTCTTGACCTTTATCTTCAGCTGCAGAGTCTCGAACCCGGGCAGGGAGTTCCCGGGAGCGTCACCCCCCCCCTCCCCCCCCCCCCGCCCCCCACCCCTCCCCTCTCCCCTGCTGAAGCACCACGTTACTGTTGATGTGGAGCTCTCGCCTTCTGATGGCATCAGTGCTTTCCCACCTTGACAATCGATCTAGTTCCCCAGCAACTGATAAGAGTGGTAAAACCCCCACTATGTGAATGACCTAAGGAACCAGGAGGGTCAGGGTTAGAGGTCACTTGATTGACGTAATTTGATGGTTTTTTTGTACACAAGGAACCCTTAAGCTGCTTTCCTCCACAGCCCTACTTAACTCTAGCTTCCAGAGTAGCTTTATACTACTGTACCATTGCTTATAGGAGCTGAAGGACAGACACCTTCAGGATTATACTTCACTGGAATATGATTTCAAATGGGATGGGGTGCATGGTGGCCCCTGTGTTACTGTGGGTTCTCTCTGGGTGGAGTCTGCATGTCCTCCCTGTGTTACTGTGGGTTCTCTCTGGGTGGAGTCTGCATGTCCTCCCTGTGTTACTGTGGGTTCTCTCTGGGTGGAGTCTGCATGTCCTCCCTGTGTTACTGTGGGTTCTCTCTGGGTGGAGTCTGCATGTCCTCCCTGTGTTACTGTGGGTTCTCTCTGGGTGGAGTCTGCATGTCCTCCCTGTGTTACTGTGGGTTCTCTCTGGGTGGAGTCTGCATGTCCTCCCTGTGTTACTGTGGGTTCTCTCTGGGTGGAGTCTGCATGTCCTCCCTGTGTTACTGTGGGTTCTCTCTGGGTGGAGTCTGCATGTCCTCCCTGTGTTACTGTGGGTTCTCTTTGGGTGGAGTCTGCATGTGGTAGGTTAATTGACACTCAGTTGATGAATGTGAGGGTGAATGGTTGTTTGTAACTGTCTTGGGTGTACCCCATGCCTAACGCCCGAAAGTAACTGACTTGACCCCTAACGGGAATAAGCGGCACCGCTAATAAGCGGTAGACAATGAATGATTTCAAACCATTTGGCCTTAAATTAAAATACAGTTCATATGTGTACACAATCTTAACTACTACTGATAACGCTCACCACAAAAGCCTTTACTTTTTTATTTAACGTAAATGTTTTTTTATTGCCATTCCAGCAAAGAACACAGAATTAACGCAGAATATTTGATGTAACTCAAGGATTTGTGTTTGTTCTGACAACGCAGAGACATAAAGGCCAAAAGTGCGCCAGACAAAGTGTAGGTTATTACCAAACCTTGTTGACGTTGTATCAACCATCTTGTCATCTTCGCTTATATAACGAAGCCGCTACAATCTGCTATATGACGCTATGGTTGGCATCTAGATTTCCAATTGCCTTAGATAAATGCTCCGTGTGACTTGAATAGTTGTCTTAATTTATATTTGCGGTAGAAGGAGACCGATCCGTAACGTGTCCGATCATTGTACATTGATATGTGATCCTTTAAACAAGGTATTCTGTGTGTCTCGTGTTAGTGAGGAAAATGTGGTCATTTTACCGGTTATTCAGTGAAAAGAGGCAGTTTGTGCTGTCACACGTATTTCACCAGCATTAAATGAAACCTAGTTCTTTTCTCATTGTGTTCCATTGCCAGTGCGTTGACATTGTTTCTCTCCAGCAGATCCGCCCATCCGCGAACGACAGAACCGTTAGGAACTAATTAGTTGAAGCGTTTCCCCGTTTACAAAGTTCCACGCTTGTGTCCAGCTCTCATAATTGCCATTGTCGTTGTTGAATCATTGTGCGTGTGTCCCGTGAGTGTGTGTCGCCTTATGCGTGAGTGTGTGTGTGTCTATCTTACGGGGCCAGTCTGAACGCAGGCAGCAGCTGCGTTGTGCTACGCACACACCTAACTGAAGCAACTCGTCAGTCCAATTTAATAAGCCGGGCCTTAATGAAGGATTCTCAATTACAATTATAATTGTAATTGTAATTGAAGGATTCTCCGTGTTGCTCGTGCTCTTGGAGTGCTACACTATGAACGAACGAAGTCTTGCTTCAGCGTGCGTTGGGTCAAGAGATGCTGTTTAACAGGCCATTTCAGGGGGAGAATGGCAGCAGATTCCAAACACTACCTCTCTGATTACTTTTATACTGTCTGACTTGTGCCTGGAGTCGTGGTATCAATCAAGTCATATTTGGAAATCTGGAAGTAACTTTGAAGGCTTCAAAGAATTGGAATAGGTTTTTAGAGAAGACTGTACTTTCTCTGATCAAATTGTGGATATAAGACTCACTGATTAATATTCCTCAAGATGTTTAACCTTTTCATTAGTACATTATTAGGTAGTTGATGTATATTTGCACATTTTTCTTTTCAATCATTTTCTGTAAAAAAAAACATGATTTTGTCCTGTTAGGCTAATAAACACTGTTCTTGTACTACTTTAGCGCTTAGTTTTTGGAACTAGATGTGGATAACTTTCTTACGTCAAACAATAACAAATTTACTCCGAATGCGTCTTGTTTTTTTTTTAGATGTCAATAAATGTCATGTATACACACAAAGTCATTGAATGCGGACTGGGTTATTGTTTATGTATTGTCTTGGGAATTCTGCAGCAGCAGAATTACACTGCCTGTGTGTTAATGATCAGGATTATGTTTTAACTGTGCCAAAGGCACAGACATGTTTACCACTCTACCATTCTACTTCCGTTTTTTTGTCTATTTTTCTTTCAACGCCTCCAATTGAAAACCGGCTTCTTATGCAACTATCATTAAAACTGCCTCCCACTCTCATTTTAGGTGTTGTGTTACTAGCGCTGCTCAGAAACCAGGTCAGGGAATATCTGTTGGCCCAGATTGATAAACTCTGTCCTTTGTGACCAGATGCTGGTTTCCAGTGTCACAGTAACTGTTGTTCCCCCTCATCTCTCCAGAGCAGCCTTCCGATTAGTCTGTATAGAAACTGTCTGAATCTGAATCTGAATCTGAACCGATCAGTGCTTTCAACTGGGATGGGTTCTCACCTGAATGGGTTCTCATTTGGCGGTATCTCCTCATAAACATTAAATTGCCCGCAATTTATGTCACAAACCTTGGCTCAAAGGATTATGTAACATAAATAAGGAATCCACGATACGTTTTAGAAGGTTTATTAAATCAATTAATAATAATCTCTAACAAACAAAAAAGGGCTAATAAGGGAGGCCCTCCACACTGGATCGCTGTTCTTTTATAGCCCATCCCAGTTGGGTACACACCTGCGCCAGATCACCCAATTAGGGGCAAAAGACAGACTTAAAGGGATACAGCATGAACACAACCTAGACCGTCACGCTGTGCTTAACTTCACTGCTGCTCTTTCTCTGTTGCAGCCACTCTCTCTACGCTAGTCACCAGGAGAGCCCCATTCACCGGACTATTTCTAGCCATGACATCAGCATGGCCTGAATGGCCTTGACTCACTCGCATTGTCTAACGAGCCGCCCTTCGCGGGGCTTTGTCCCTACTGTCCGCAGTTCTAGCGTCCTCTTACTGTGCGACGCTTCAGAAAAGACTCCTCTTTTTTCATCGAACGCGCAGTCCTAACAGCGCCTGCAGTATATTTATCTCCCCTGCTTGTTTTGGCCTCACGCACAGCGCGCCTCACGCACTGCTGCACTACTGTCACAGGGAAATGGGGATTCTCCGTCTCCCTTCCCACGCAGTCCACAGGCTATTCTTAGCCTCTACTGCGCTCGCTGACGTCTCTGAAATGCGTCTTTTCATTATCACAGCTCCACGTGTTTGTACTCCCCGTTAAAATCCAACACCTTGATTATACCGGAGCTGTTTGTTTGTTTTTTGTGCTGTTGCACAACGCATCAGGTATCGGCTACAGGCTAAATGCTTAAGCTATTTTGAAACATGAACACACAGTTCTTCAGGAAATGGTCTGGCTGTCCACTTCCAGAAAGATCTGCAGAAACGTTTCCTTCTGACATTGTGTCCCTCCAATCCAGTGGATAACCCTGTACCCTTAAATCAAACAGTCTAGGAAACGAATGAAATGTTAAGTTAAATTTATTTCATATGTCAACAAGTAGCAAATCCATTCAATAAATATAATTCTTTAAATTAATTTAAACGTGAGTTCAAAACATTAACAAGACAATATAAACATCCTCGTCATAACCTATGAATACGTTCCCTTTTTAAATAAATCAACACGTTTGAATACTATGAGAGTGACATGTCCTTTTTCGAGAGTATCCATCGTTTGGCCCACTTTCCCTTGAGCAGGGTTGAAAGCGTGGACTAGCCCAGTCCGTTCAGAACCAGCGGAGTCCGGTCTGGTCCAGACCAACTGTTCTGGACCACTCTGGTATCGCCCCCGCCCCCCCCCCCCCCCCCGAACAGCTAGACCACGCGCGGTCACATGATTCAGTTTCCTGTGCAGACTGTGTTCCCGATAATGGGAGGCGCCGTCATCAGTGGACCTGGAACTTGTCCTGCCGAGTCACCGTCTCTCTCTTCACCGTCGGACCCTTCCCTCTTGTTTCTCACCCCTCCACGGTTTCCTCTGTGTCCTCCGGGGGGGGGGTTTACTCAAAAAGAAGTCCAGCAAAGGAGCGTTTATTACACATGTCGAGTGCAGTTTCGACGACGAGCTTTTTTCGAAATCCCTCGGCTTGTTTTCACCGGTCTGGGAGATTAATGACGGGCACCCACTGATCCAGGCAGCGGCTGTCCCTGCAGAAGCAGTCGACTTTGCTCAGCGCTGGATCCTTCCACGTGCTAGACGGAGGGTTCTGGAAGGATGACAAAAGCAGAACAGTTAGAGGGTATGTAACAATCCCATCGCGCAGTGGCGTTCTCTGTGCTGGAACTGGGTGCTCATGCGAAACACAAAAACACCTGCAAACGTCCTAATCCGGTATCGTCTGCAGACTGGATGCCTGAATTATAACTTTACCTTAAATTCCCACATTCAAAGATTGTTTTCACGAATACATGTCAATTGTCAAGCTCCCTCTTGTGAGTCGCTTTGGATAAAAGCGTCTGCCAAATGAATGAATGTAAATGCAGGAGATGTTGCCCTGACCAAGGCACTGATATTTTCCATAAAAGCTGGTTTAAAAAGCAAACGGGAGCACGTAGTTGGGACCCTTACAGTGACTAGGACGCAGTGCAGGTCCATAGGCTCTCCCCCTGGCTTTGCTCCCCCCAGGATCTCAGCCAGGCGCCTCATGTTGCTCACTCGGAGGATGCTGATGTCGTTCTCGCAGCAGAAAGCCTGGATCAAGGTGAAGTGGATCTGCAGGGCCACATCTTCTCCGTGCTCCTCATCAGCCGCCAGGAGACACAACACCACATTGTCGGGGTCCCTGGGGGGGGGGGGGGGGGGGGGGAAGGGCAACAATCGCGATGTTAGAGACGGGGTATATGTATAGAAAAAACGAGGACGTGTTGTTTCTCGTTACAATGCACGTGTTTGTGTCAAGTTAGCGAGGCACTCAGGAAACAAAAGCTTACACATTGAGAGACTTGGCTGCCTCGTACACTCCGACTGTGATGCAACCCTGAGGCAATGCAGAGCTAAGGATCTCTTCTAAGGCTTTTTCCACCGATTCCATTCTGCAAAGAGAAAGAAAATAAAAAGACATCCATGCATTAAGCCACCAGCTTACACATAAGCACTACTTTGTGCACCTGAACTGACAAGCTGATACTGTAACGATTGTCAGTACTCCAGCCTGCAAATCCTCCTTCAACCTTCCTTTCTAAAGTAGAAAAGCTGACGTCTCACCGTTCTGAAGAGTTTTCTCCGCTTGTTTCCTCAAAAGTCATATTGCACATCTGGAGAAGAAGGGAAAAAAAGCAACCAAATATCCACTCTGTCGGATGCAGCGTAGAAATCCTTCTGCACCGTGTTCAGCTCGCGCTCATATGACCGCCTGCACGCGCGGTTTGCTGCACTAAACCACCCTCTACTGACTTCTCATTTGCATATCCAATCTGATTGGTCACATGCTAATGAGAAGGGTGCGTGCAGTTGGTGAACGTAACAGCGCGCCCTTAAGGCATGACCGTGTTAGGATCAACAGCGACACCGTGTGGCTGTAGTGTGACAGTGCTATAACAAGGGTCACTTTTACAGTTTTTTTTGATTGCTTAAGCACGATTTTCAAAACAGGGCCCATGTTGTCAAAACACTACACACAATTAGCACAACCACACCCACAACTAGCAAAACACTACAGATCCTTTGCAAAACTATACACTTCTTTTGAAAAACCACACTTTGTTACCCTATGAAACACACATTACTTCACATTACTATACCTTGTTTGCACGAGTTACACTCGGCTGTGATAAACCTAAAACACTTTTAGCATTTCTACTTCCCTATGATTAGAGTAGGCTACTATGAACAAAGTAAAAATATAATCTAAATTCACCAAACAAGACCAATGTTGCAGACTGAAGACACTCTTTCTCAACATGCCCAAAATGTTGACATGGAGATTCATAATACTGTAACAAAACGTCACTTTACGGCTCATCTACGTAAATGAACTCATGCTGGATCTCCTCTCCATCGATTCGTAAAACCCCCTGAAAAACAGTGGCAGGCAAAATTGTTCAGTGTACATCTAGTATACATATTACAAGACAGTATGCAAGATCACACTGCTAAAGTCAATACATACCTCTGCATAATCATACAGTAGCTTCACCCTTTCAGAATTGCACTCGAAAGGCACTTGATGAATTTACTTCATTTGAACATGTTATTTTATCAGACACTTTAATCCGAAGTGACTTACAGTAAGTACAGGGACATTCTCCCTGAGGCAAGTAGGGCACAAGGACACAACGTCATATAGCCACAGCCAGGGCTTGATCTCACAACCTTACGATCATGAGGACAACACCTTAACCCGTTGAGCCATTTGACACCCTGGATGACAACATGGTCAAACAGTGTTGCAGGAATCTAACTTGTCAGATTCGGTCTTCTTTGAGCACCTTCTTGTCTTCCTCTACCTCCAGCACGGCCTCCATCTCTTCCTCTGTTGATTCCTCCTCGTCCTCCTTGTTCTTCTCTTCTTTCTCCTCATTCTCGTCCTCCTTGTTCTCCTCCTCGTTTTACTCTTTCTCTGACTCTTTCCATTGTGCTTGAAGACCGATGAACTCACCTGCTGCTTTTTATAGTGTTCATACACCTGATTGGTGTGTCTACAATTAAGCAAACTAGTGTTTGCACACCTGATGACTGTGTTGAACCAATTGGTTGGACAGTGTGGTAATTTGACAGTCAGTGCTTTGGTATTGCAAGGAAGTGACTTAATGATAGATTTTTGTGTGTATGTATGTTACAGTTTTTTTCTATTGTTTCCATGCAATTTTGAAAACAGTTATTTTTGTCAAAAAATAATCACAAATATAGCTGCAAGCAGCGATGGTGGATTCCTCCTAGAACAATTTATGAAAATGATTTATGAAAAATGCAATCTGCATGTTTGGTGTGAATACATCCAAGACTGTAGTGCCCCTGTGCTGTAACTGACAAAGGATAGTGAACATCAAAAATCCTATGGATAACTGACGGAGGAGTCCTAATAACAGTATAGCAACCTAAAATCTTTATATACATTTTAAATGTTTCTACTGTGTTTTTTTAGCTTTAGATTTAACTCAAAGTATAAACCGCAATCAAATCAAATCAAATTTCCAGGTTCAGTGAGTAACAAACACAAAATAACCCTGATTTGGCCTTGCTGACATATCAGGATTCATTGCTGCAAAAGTCATCAGACCACTAACCACAGCTGAAACTATTTAAAAAGTAATAATAACTTAATAACAATGTAACAACGTAGTAATAACTGGTAAAAAGTTGAATAACAAGGTAATAACAGTGTAACAACGTTGTATTAACTGGTATAAAGTGTAACAACAACTTAACAACAGTGTAACAATGTGGTAATAATGGTATAAAGTTTAATACCAACTTAATACCAGAGTATTCACTTTGTAGAAAGTATAATAACAACATAATAACAGTGAGTAACAAACACAAAATAACCCTGATTTGGCCTTGCTGATACATCAGGATTCATTGCTGCAAAAGTCATCAGACCACTAACCACAGCTAAAACTATTTGAAAAGTAATAATAACTTAATGACAATGTAACAACGTAGTAATAACTGGTAAAAAGTTGAATAACAACGTAATAACAGTGTAACAACGTTGTAATAACTGGTATAAAGTGTAACAACAACTTAACAACAGTGTAACAATGTGAAAATAATGGTATAAAGTTTAATACCAACTTAATACCAGAGTATTCACTTTGTAGAAATTAGAATAACAACATAATAACGGTGTAACAACTTCTTTAAACCTGTTAAAAAGTGTAATGACAGTACAGCAACTTACAATCTTTCTATGAATTGTTTTTCTTTCTACTGTCTTGTTTCAAACTTTTAGTCATCCATGGTTTGATTCATTCTGGATTTAACACAAAGTATAAACCACAATCAAAAGCGTTTTACAAGCTGATTTCCAGGTTCAATGAGTAACAAACACAAAATAACCCTGATTTGGCCTTGCTGACACATCAGGATTCATTGCTGCAAAACTCATCAGACCACTAACCACACCTAAAACTATTTAAAAAGTAATAATAACTTAATAACAATGTAACAACGTAGTAATAATAGGTAAAAAGTTTAATAACAACGTAATAACACTGTAACAACGTGGTAATAACTGGTATAAAGTGTAACAACAACTTAACAACAGTGTAACAATGTGGTAATAATGGTATAAAGTTTAATACCAACTTAATACCAGAGTATTCACTTTGTAGAAAGTATAATAACAACATATTAACAGTGAGTAACAAACACAAAATAACCCTGATTTGGCCTTGCTGATACATCAGGATTCATTGCTGCAAAACTCATCAGACCACTAACCACACCTAAAACTATTTAAAAAGTAATAATAACTTAATAAAAATGTAACAACGTGGTAATAACTGGTAAAAAGTTGAACAACAACGTAATAACAGTGTAACAACGTGGTAATAACTGGTAAAAAGTTGAACAACAACGTAATAACAGTGTAACAACGTGGTAATAACTGGTATAAAGTGTAACAACAACTTAACAACAGTGTAACAATGTGGTAAAAATTGTATGAAGTTTAATACCAACTTAATACCAGAGTATTCAATTTGTAGAAATTAGAATAACAACATAATAACGGTGTAACAACTTCTTAAAACCAGTTAAAAAGTGTAATGACAGTACAGCAACTTACAATCTTTATATAAATTGTTTTTCTTTCTACTGTCTTTTTTCAAACTTTTAGTCATCCATGGTTTGATTCATTCTGGATTTAACACAAAGTATAAACCACAATCAAAAACGTTTTGCAAGCTGATTTCCAGGTTCAATGAGTAACAAACACAAAATAACCCTGATTTGGCCTTGCTGATACATCAGGATTCATTGCTGCAAAAGTCATCAGACCACTAACCACAGCTAAAACTATTTAAAAAGTAATAATAACTGAATAACAGTGTAACAACGTGGTAATAACTGGTAACAAGTGTAACAACAACTTAATAACAGTGTAACAACATGGTAATAACTAGTAAAAAGTTTAATACCCACGTAATAACAGTGTAACAATGTAGTGAAAACTGGTATAAAGTGTAACAACTTAATACCAGTGTATTCACTTTTTTGATTGATTAAACTTTATTTCAGACATATCAGAAAAAAAGAACAACTAAGAGCATGAAAACACAACACAAAGAATATGTTCAAATGATTTCACAAATAAAAATAAACAAAATAAAAATAAACAAAATAAACACAAAATAAACATAACATTGAATTGATATGCCTGAAAAGGAGTAAGAAGAAGTATAAACTTATTTAATCCTACCCCTTTTCCACAGCTCAATAGCTGTATAATAATTTTTTATATATGTATATATATTTTTTAAATATTTATACAATCGATATATTTACTCGACGCCGTTACAAATGAGGGACACCCCTCAATTGGTCTCCCGAGGATAAACAAAAGTCAAACGAAAAAAAGAAATGAAATATCCACTACATACGTCCATACGAAATACAAAAATACATCCACCATATGCATCAACACAATTCATACGTCCATATCTCTATATTTGTACAACTCACATATCCATATCCTCACATACATATACTTTCCGTCTTAAATCTCTCCCTCATCCCTGTACCTGTTAAAAATCATTGCTTTGAATTTATTTTTATTTTTATTTTTTTATTTTTTTATACTTTGTAGACAGTATAATAACAACATAATAACAGTGAGTAACCAACACAAAATAACCCTGATTTGGCCTTGCTGACACATCAGGATTCATTGCTGCAAAAGTCATCGGACCACTAACCACAGCTAAAACTATTAAAAAAATAAAAATTTAACAATGTAGTCATAACTGGTAAAAAGTTTAATAACAACGTAATAACAGTGTAACAATGTAGTGATAACTGGTATAAAGTGTAACAACAACTTAATACCAGTGTATTCACTTTGTAGAAAGTATAATAACGACATAATAACAGTGAGTAACAAACACAAAATAACCCTGATTTGGCCTTGCTGATACATCAGGATTCATTGCTGCAAAACTCATCAGACCACTAACCACAGCTGAAACTATTTAAAAAGTAATAATGACTTAACAACAGTGTAACAACTACAACGTAGTAATAACTGGTAAAAAGTTTAATAACAACATAATAACAGTGTAACTATGTAGTATTAACTGGTATAAAGTGTAACAACAACTTAATAACAGTGTAACAATGTAGTATTAACTTGTATAAAGTGTAATGCCAATTTAATATCAAAGTATTTACTTTGTAAAAAGTAGAATAACAACATAATAACGGTGTAACAACTTCTTAAAACCAGTTAAAAAGTGTAATAACAGTATAGCAACTTACAATCTTTATATAAATTGTTCTTCTTTCAACTGTCTTTTTTCAAACTTTTAGTCATCCATGGTTTGATTCATTCTGGATTTAACACAAAGTATAAACACAAGTGAGGCTTGGTCTGACGATGTTGCCAGCCAAAAATGGGGATGATTGGATTCGAATTTTAGAAGTAGTAGAAAAAAAACACGTTTCATAAATATATATTGTACAGAAAAATTGAAAGATTTGCCATTTTGAGTTGCTGAAGCTTTTTTGTTCGTCGTGAGGAATGAGGCACATGGAATGAATTTCAGGATTCCAGGACAAAAGAGATACAAATGGCATCACTTTTAAAAAGGCATATTGGGGTGCGGCCTGTAGCGCCCCCTTGGCTGTAGCAGACAAACAATTATCAAAATCTAAAATCCTATTGATACATTTTGTGAGGGTTCTTATGATGATGATAACTGCAAATTATAGGGAAGATTGGGCAAAAGTTTTAGGAAGAGTAGTGAAAAAACACATTTGATAAATTTATGTTGTACAGACAAATCTATGGGTTTGCCACTATAGGTTGTGCTAACTTTCGTGACAAATAAGGCATCTGAAATGAATTTCAGGATTCTAGGACAAAAGGAGTACAAATGGCATCACTTTTAAAAAGGACACAAATGGTCAAATTGGGGCGTGGCCTGTAGCGCCCCCTTTGGTCTCAAGTGGACCAAAATGGGTGTGGTAGTTCATAATGTTGTATTGTTTCACCATGCCAAAAATCTCAACTTTGTACTGCTGTGATCTAAGGGCTGCCATTGACTTCAATGCTACAAGATTTGGAATTCCTACAATAACAATAGGTTTCCTACTGACGGAGGAATCCTAATTAATAAACAGTAATACTGCATGGTGGTGAGGTAGTGATGGTAATAGTTATAATAATGGTAAAGGTGTAGCACATGATAGTGGCTATGGACAGCAGTATTTAGTGATTATTGTTAAACAGTCTGACAGCAGCAGGAAGGAAGGACCTGCGGAATCTCTCCTTCACACACCGAGGGTGAATCAGCCTATTGCTGAAGCTGCTCTCCAGAGCGGACAGTGTGTCCTGCAGGGGGTGTGACTCGTGGTCCAGCATGGTTGTCAGCTTTGCCAGGACTCGTCTGTCACCCACCTCCTGCACTGAGTCTAGAGGGCAGCCCAGGACTGAGCTGGACTTCTTGATGACCTTGTCCAGCTTCTTCCTTTCCCTCTCAGTGATGCCGCTGCTCCAGCAGACCACACTGTACATGATGGCAGAGGCCACCACTGAGTCGTAGAAAGACTTTAGGGGTGCCCCCTGCACTCCAAAAGACCTCAGCCTCCTCAGGAAGTAGAGCCAGCTCTGACCTTTCTTGTACAGTGCGTCAGTGTGGTGAGTCCAGTCCAGTTTGTGGTTCAGGTGAACACCCAGGTACTTATAGGACTCCTCTCTCTCAATGTCTCTCAATTATGTGGAGCTGTTGAATATTTTAATTATAAGCTTATTATTATTATTACAGTACTATGTTTTAAAAACACTTCGCTGTAATGCTGTAACGAGTTCCTATTTGTGTTTACTTAAATGGCAATAAAGCATCCTGTATCCTCATTGTGATTCAGATATATCTGGACATATCATACGTGTTCATAGTTTATAGATGAAACAAAGTCTTAGACAACTTTTTTTGTGAATGGCTTTATATTCCTGCTGGTGGTATAAGAAGTTCAGGACATTAGACAGATTACAGATCAGCACAGATAAAAACATACAAAGAATGATTTCACATACGAATACTTGTATGTACCCAATTACAACAGACAGTATATTTGCTATACATTTACCTAGCATATCTAAATATCTTATATTATCTTATATTTAATCTACCATTGTTCAATACTATTTCACATCAGTTTATACAATTGCCAATAGATGGAAGCATTGCAACTCATTATATTTCCAGTAGGGCTGCAGCTATCATTAATTGATAGGTGCAGCCCTAGCATAAACCCCATTCTGATTCTCTCCAGTGTGGATCCTGCTGTGATGAGTGAGAGTACCTGCCTTTCTAAAGGTTTTACCACAGAGGTCACACCTGTAGGGCTTCTCTCCAGTGTGGATCATGCTGTGAAGAGTGAGAGTACCTGCCCGGCTAAAGGTTTTACCACAGAGATCACAGCTGTAGGGCTTCTCTCCAGTGTGGATCATGCTGTGAAGAGTGAGAGTACCTGCCTCTCTAAAGGTTTTACCACAGAGGTCACACCTGTAGGGCTTCTCTCCAGTGTGGATCCTGCTGTGAACAGTGAGAGTACCTGCCCGGCTAAAGGTTTTACCACAGAGGTCACAGCTGTAGGGCTTCTCTCCAGTGTGGATCCTACTGTGAACAGTGAGATGACCTGCCTCTCTAAAGGTTTTACCACAGAGGTCACACCTGTAGGGCTTCTCTCCAGTGTGGATCTTCATGTGCTTCTTGAGGCTCCCTGATGAGGAAAGACTGTTCCCACAGGTGTCACACTGATGTGTCTCCATAACTTAGGTCTCTCTTTGCTCTCTGTCTGGTCTGTCAGGCTCCTGTCTGGTGTCCAGTCTCTGGAGGCTTGTTTCTCTCTGTAGTCTCTCTCTGCTCTTCTCTGGAAGAAGTCCCCCACTGTCTAGACTCTGTCCACAATCAGGTATGACTGGTCAACAGGGGATCTGGAGAAAACATTTCCAAGTTAGTGAACATTCAGCCTTCATATACACCATTCACCATACACCATCTCATGTGTCTTTTGTCTGGAAAAACACAGAATATTGTGATGATTGTTTAGGCAGAATTCTCATCTGGATCAATTTGAATGCAAATGGCTTCACAAGTTTTCAATCAAGGGAATAAAAACATAAAAATTCACACCTGAGAATTCCAAATAACTTTGGTTTGGTTAAAAGCTTCATATTCTAGAAATTCTGTTCACCTCCCTTTTCTACACGTGTCAGCATTATAAAAGCATCAGCTTTCTTGGTTGCTGTCAGCACTTTGTTTGCTTAACACCTGCTCATTTTGCACATCTGCACATAGCATCATTTGCACTAACTGTACATACATACAACTCTGTAAATTCTGTAAAAATACTGTAACAGCTTGTAAAATACAGCTGTACATTTCTTGCCACCAAATCACTTTAATCTCTTTAACACCTGTACATACCCTGTATATTCTGATTATAATGTACATACTGTGTATCTTCTGAGTATACTGTTATATTCTGTTGTAATACCTGTTTTGCACTTCTGGTTGGATGCTAACTGTATTTCGTTACCCTGTACTTGTACCTGTGTAATGACAATAAAGTTGAATCTAATCTAATCTTCAAAACCTTTTGTCCAGTAACTTTTCCATTGTATGGCAATGGACCTGTGTCCAATGGCCTGATCACAATCAATGATGTCAACAACTATAACAAATCTGGGGACTATTAGTTTCATCCTATACCCATTTAACTAAGGTTTTCTACGCTCTAACATGAGATCTTCATCTCCAGCAAACAACTCATCTTCATAGTATTGTTTCTAAAATCAGATACTCTGAAAATCGAATGTTCTTGAATCATTTTTTATTTAATTTTTTGCTTGGAGCGAGTTATAACTGGTGTGAAGTTAAACAGAACACTAACAGGGGCAAGCAGAAGCTCATATCATTTCACACTGGATCATTTGTACATCTCTCTGGCCTCTCCACCAGGGTCATAAAGATTCCTACTGGGGGACCTGTGGTCTTTTTCATGGTCCTAATCCTACATAGGTTTTTCATACTGGCAGTCAGGTGCAATATTGTTGTTGTTGCTTTGCGGTTGGCTTCCTACAAGTAGAATACTGCCATTCAGAGGTGCCTGCCTCAAATGTTAAACTTATTCTACTGAATTCACTTAGCTCTTCCTTTGGTACTTATTGGTTTCTCATGATGTATGTTTCATAATCTATAAATCTGCTATCTATGTGTTGGGGTCTATCATGTTATGATCAGTGACTGGTGCTCTTTTGTAAAGCTCTCTCTTGTAAGTCACTTTGGATAAAAGAGTCTGCTCAATGAATACATGTAAATGTCAATCATTTATACAGCTGAAATATTGCAAAACATTTCTCTGTTGCCCAGCTGATCTTAAAAATCCTATCATTTCTATTTCTATTTCTGGTTAATAATAGGGAGGACAAACGTTCTGCTCTCAATGTAATCAAACGGAGAGTTCCAGGCGTCAACAAAGGCAAAAACGTACTTTTTGATAATTTCAAACTGTGATTGAAAACACATTTGTGAGATTTAAGGTACAATAAGATGTACGCTGATATTATTAGTACCTCTATTTTTGAAAACTGTAGTAAATATTTGCTGGTTGGACGAGTCGTTAACGTAATTAGCCTCTGTTGGACGACATATACGACGAAGGTGTGTGATACATCCGTTAACAATCATTAAAATGATAAACGTGGCTCACATATAACTGAATATTTTATGATTTATTGTGACTTAATATTACTAGTAAACAATTCGTGGGTAAAAGTTTCCTTATGTACCTGTAGTTCTAAGCCAGTGAAGCTCAGTGTAACGCTATACGCGAAACTGTTTGCTAACAATCCTACAGCTGTTAAGGAAGATAAACGACCACAGTAAAATCTCGGCACTCCCCTCACTAAAATCAATATTTCCAGATGAGTTTTTCCATTGGTGGGCCAACCTGCCACTCAAATTGTAGCTAATACCTGTCTGAATACGATCCCGTATGTGGTAATGGGGTTTTCCCATTTTAAGACGTCTGTAATTGGTTGAGAGCCCTTTGTACCATCGGCTACTAGTCTGAACATCAATGCCACAGCTGCAATCTGATATCGTCATGTACATGAAAGTCTCCTCTACAAGACTGTGCAGTGGCTCCAAATTCTAAGATGGGGTATTTTTTTTAATCAACCTTTTGTCTGCGGAGTGCCCTTGTTTTGGAGCTAAATTCAAGCAAACTGTAGCTCCCAGCACTGCAGTTACAAACACAAACATGGAACTCGAGATGCCATACGACCACAGTAAAATCTCGGCACTCCCCTCACTAAAATTAATATTCCCAGATCAGTTTTTCAATTAATGACACGAACTTTCACTCAAATTGTAGCCAATCCCTGTCTGAATACCGTCCCGTATGTGGCATTTGGGTTTTAACAGTTTAAAACGTCTAGAATTAACCGAGTAGTCTTCATATCGTTGGCAAATAACCTAAACTTCAATTCCACAACCTTAACTTGATATTAATCTGTTCAGGAAAGTCTTTTCTACATGACTGTGAAAACCGCTAACGTTTTCCAGTTGTGACTTTTGAGATATTTTAATTTAAGACCGCCCTACAACTGAATTCCGACTCAGGTTTTTTGAGCTCCAGGGACGCCTGACAAAAAAGACAATGTTTGGCGTGGCGAGCGTTTTATAACTGTTAATTTAATGTGTTACCATCGTATTTAAGACTAGATATTATATATAACGTAACTGTATATAGATTTATCTTCTACTGCCTAACTACCTAAAACGTGTGAGTGAACTACATCCAAAGTAGTTTCGAGGTCAAATTAAAAACCTTTAAAAACGTCTACATTTCGCAAATGTTATTGATATTATTATGCACACGTATTTTAGTATAGTTACTATGTAATTTAATTCCATAATTTCCCCAAGAATAACTATTAAAACGTATTTCGGAAAAAACGCTCAAACGGGTTTGTCCTCCCTATGATTAGTGAAACATCAATATTATTAACCTAAATATTTAACAAATGCATCTCCCTGGCACGGTAAATTCATTGTTTGCATAAACTTACTTGGCGAATAAAGTTGATTCTAAGAAATGGATGAACTTACCGAACTGTTTTGCCATCAATGGTGATAATACCACGCTGTTCTCCTCAGTCGTGTTTCACGATAATAAAATAGTGAAACTTCAAAAGTTGATCTAAAAATGTTTAGATAAAATGAACAGAATTGAATGTTTAGTCAGAATGAACTGAATCAGCAGCAGCCGGCTGGTATCAAAGAATGCAGAAGTAAAGCGTGTCACGTGGGACCTGTATAAGAGTCAAAGGTGGTGATAGCGACCGGAAGTTCGGATCATTTTACAGACTCGGGCTGTGTCCGAAATCACTCGCTCATTCCCTACTCCCTACTCCCTACTCCCTACTCCCTACTCCCTACTCCCTACATAGGGAAATAAATGTCGTGGACTATATAGTGAGCTCAACAGAAAAGAAACTTAGGACACTTCTCTTGGCGCCCGTAATTACGTCATCACTGTCGCACAATTAAAACATACCACATTAATGTAATCTGACATAAATAAATATAATTTTGCACGGTTTTAAAGGGATCTAAAAGCGACTTACAATAAGTACATTATTCAAGTACATAATACTTTTCCATTTACGACTGCCTTTTTATGAAATTTTGATTACTGTCAAAAGACAATTACTGTACGTTTTATTTTCCTTATTTTGTTTTTTATTTTAGCAGATTTTCATATTTTATTATCTTGGCTCTTTAGTAACAGAGTTACAGAGTAATCTACTGGAATGTTTAATTATATGCTGTTCGTTTAACATTTTGTTTTTCAATGAATGTAGAAAGCCATTTAATTTGCCTTGTTTTAAAATGTGGCTCGTGACTGTTGTACTGCTCCACAACTCATTAGTTTCGCGCCTCATCCTTACATTCATCCGCCGAAAGAATACTTAGTCACACCGATATTTAAGAAAACTCCCATATCACTATTGAAATGCCATTTATTGTCAGTCTGGCTATTTGTGTTTGATCAATAATTCAATTATTGATGATCAGGAGAACTGTAATAACGAGAGAGAAAGGAGAAGAGGCGCTGGTCTTCCAAGACTAGCAAGACGTCAAATTGTGAGTGATGGTAGCCTACTTTTTAGCGCCTTTATAATTAGAGTAGATATGATTTTATTTCAATAAAATCAAACTTTAATATATAATGATGGTAATTATAAACAGTGTGATTGTATTGTCATAACTTTAATACACATACTTTCATAACTATTTACATCAATTTTACCACAGCAGGATCACCCATGTCAGTACTGTCACCTGAACCGTCACGTCCCCATCTTGGCTGTTATCTATTTTGATGGTGAGAGTGACCTGAATGAATGAATTAATAGGTTTATTTGGTTGTCCATTACGAGAGTATTATATATATACATACACACATACATATACAGATATACACATAAATATATACATATATACATATACAGATACAGATATACACATAAATATACATATATCTATATATATATACACACACAGAATATAGTAACTTACATTTACCACTGTAATGGATGCAACCAAAAAGGATTGGGCTGAAGCAACTTGCTTATATAAGCCCATCCTAAAGAAATGAAAAAAAAAAAAAAATACACCATAGATTACTCAACAACATAACAATATCAATTTTAATTCCGTTTCCGAAACCATTTTTTTTCTCCCTCGTTTATAAGTCTTTTACGCATAAACGTATTTTTTTTTGCATAAAGTTATTCAAGTAATCCTTTTTTTGGGGGCATGTTTTTGTAGAGGCTCCTGCTGTTGAAGTGGATCATGGATAATTGTTCAGTTGATGCTTTAATGTCATTTGAACCCGGGACCTCTCGCACCCAAAGCGAGAATCATACCCCTAGACCAACGAGCCACCTTGACTGGTGCTTTACAGTTAAAAGCTACTCTTAGAGGGGGGGAAGAAGGGCTAGAATCTGTGCTTTCACGTCCATGCCATCGGTTTGGTTCCCGTTTAGAGAAACGATTCTGTACACTGCTTTCAAAATAGGGTCTCCCTGCTTTGTCTGCTATCCTGCGATTGGACAGGAATTAGTTTAAACCGCAAAATTAAGAGGAAAAAAGTAAAACTCCTTCGAGCCGGATTTGAACCAGCGACCTAAGGATTTCCAATTCAGTCACAAACTACAGTCCTCCGCTCTACCAACTGAGCTATCGAAGGGTGAGCAAGTAACTGGTATGTTGGCGTGGTAGGCATGCAACGCTCCAGTCCCCCTCCAATAAAAAATGCAAATAAAGCCTCAAGTCTAATATGGATTTTCCAACAACATACCATACAGGGTTTGCCTGGCATTTTAAACTGGGCTCGTCCGGGATTTGAACCCTGGACCTCTCGCACCCTAAGCGAGAATCATACCCCTAAACCAACGAGCCACCTTGACTGGTGTTATTCCGTTAAAAGCTACTCTTAGAGGATGGGAAGAAGGGCTAGAATTTGTGCTTTCACATCCACGCCATCGGTTCGGTTCCTGTTTAGGGTGAGAAAGTAGCTGCTATTTTGGCGTGGTAGGCATGCACCGCTCCAGTCCCCTCCAATTAAAATGGCATAGAAAGCATTTAGTCTAATAGGGATTTTCCAACAACGTACCATACAGGGTTTGCCTGGCATTTTAAACTGGGCTCGTCCAGGATTTGAACCTGGGACCTCTCGCACCCAAAGCGAGAATCATACCCCTAGACCAACGAGCCACCTTGACTGGTGTTTTACAGTTAAAAGCTACTCTTAGAGGGGGGGAAGAAGGGCTAGAATCTGTGCTTTCACATCCATGCCATCGGATTGGTTCCCGTTTAGAGAAACGATTCTGTACACTGCTTTCAAAATAGGGTCTCCCTGCTTTGTCTGCTATCCTGCGATTGGACAGGAATTAGTTTAAACCGCAAAATTAAGAGGAAAAAAGTAAAACTCCTTCGAGCCGGATTTGAACCAGCGACCTAAGGATTTCCAATTCAGTCACAAACTACAGTCCTCCGCTCTACCAACTGAGCTATCGAAGGGTGAGAAAGTACCTGGTATGTTGGCGTGGTAGGCATGCACCGCTCCAGTCCCCTCCAATTAAAATATCAAATAATAAAGGGACATTCTCCCTGAGGCAAGTTGGGTGAAGTGCCTTGCCCAAGGACACAATATCACATGGCCACAGCCGGGAGTCACCCCCTGGAGAGAACAGACAGACAGAGATGCACTTTTGAAATCTCCCCTCCTGTTCTGAGGCTCCTCTTTTTATTTTTGTTTGTTTGAGTTTGGGTGTCAGGACACAACCTCCATCCTGCAGATCATCAACCAAATGGTTATCTCCACTTCAAAGCACGTTCTCTCTTCAAAGCACATCCTCTCTGCAAGACAGTCTTAAAAAGCACATACACAAGCTAACAATTGTATTAATCCCAAATATGGGATTACTAAAAATGATTCCAACATTTACACAATGTACAATATGTGATGAGGATGTATTAGGTAAGACATACTGTACCTCACTGTTCCCACACTCAAACAGTCCTCAACCAGCAGAGCTAGTTTTTTGTTTACCTATGACACAATCTGTCTTTTAATTTAATTTGTGACTGTTAATTTGCGAAACCTCAGATGAAGGATGAGGTATAGCTGTCAGTTCCAGGGAAGGCAGGGCTTGTCATTGGGGAGGGGTACACAGCGCTCTGCCACAGCATGAATCTACCACACCTGGACACCTTGTGTGGGAGGTTGAATTTGGTCTTCCTCCCAGCCATCTTTACCCAAGACACAACGTCTTTTGGCTCAGAAACAAACTGACAACCATCTGATATAATAGCTAAAATACATATTTCCACACAGCCCTTCATTGTGAACACAGACCCTGCCCCCAGATTCTGTGTTCAGAATCAAGTGCCTTGCCCAAGGACACAACATCACATAGGCACAGCCAGGGTTCAAACTCACAACCGTCCGATTACAAGGCCAACGCCTTAACCCGCTGAGCCATCAGACTCCCACAATACAATTGGATACAAATGATATAAAATTACAAATAACATAAGTACAAAACTGGGCACCAGCTGTACAGATGGGTGGGAATATAACTATAATGAGAGAGTGCGGGGGGGGGGGGGGGGGTAGGGTGTCCCACCTAGACTTCATGGGTGTTGAAGTTTAATAAAAAGGTAGCCATGGTCATGTTGGTCAACAAGATTGATTAGCATGTTCATGTATGTGTACATGTGAATTCCGATCCCAGAACCTCCCTTCTGCACGTGACAAATGATGTAACCTCATCAATGTTGTATGAAACATTTGCATACAGTAGGAGGGGGCAGATACTCTGCAACTATTTAATGGACTTAGTTTCTGTTGGGATAACTGAGCTGTTAACTCCACAGATCTGTCTTGTGAGTTCCTATATTTGGTGATTATTTCACTACAGCACTGTAAGTATCTGATGCAAAGCTTTATACTATGTTGTGTGTATTTCGTCAATGTTTGAGGGCCACTATATTCAAAACTACAAGATTACATTTTTGTTTATAAAGTTACCCTCTATTAGTTATATGTAATAGAAAATGAGTTGGATTTGTACAAGTAAGGGTACACAGGTGTTTCCTACGCTGAATGTTGTTGCTAGACTGTTAGACTTAACTGTGACTGCCAAAGTACATAGTTCAAATCTTGAGCTGTCTAATAACCAAGTCATAACAATCAAAATAACTTGACTTTGATAATGTATTAATTCATTCCATTTCTTTGGAAGGTTTGCATCAAGAGAAAAAATGTCCTATCTTGCACAGATACATGTGATTGGAGGGAATGGAGGATCTGCCTTTGAAATGAATGGTCTCAACAATGGAGCCACGCTTGAAAAGATGAGGGTGTGCGTCGGAGACTGGCAGGTGAAAGCTATGAAGTTTTGGTTTTACTGACGGAAGGGAGCAAATATTTGGAAATCCTGCAGGATATTGTTCAGGATTTTACTTTGGAGCTGGAGAGTATTTCACCAAGCTTTCACTGTGGGGAAATGATGCTGGGACCCGTTTGGGTGCCATCAAGTTCACAACCAATCGGTCCAGGGAGTTTTTTGCTCACATAGCAACCTGGCACCAGAACCCTGAGTACCCCATTGATGTTGGCTCTGGGATCTGTGTTGGAGTCACTGGAAGATCTGGTGCAGACATTGATTCCTTGGGTTTCATGTTCATTAACACCATCAAGTCTGCCGTCATGAATGATGTTTGTTACCTTACACTTCATGATGCCACACCCGAGGTTGATGTTATGGAACTCAATTCCATGACTTACTCAAACAATTCCCCTTTCCCCCACCAAGACATAATTGAATTGTGTGAAGAGATCCCCAAGAAGTCATTGTGGTCTGTGCCCAATAAGTTAGAAGCCAACTTTAACTTTGAGGTGACAGCTGGAGTTCCTGAAGTGATTGAAGGCTCTACTGGATATGGCTTCGCAGTGGGACCTGAAAGCAAACATACCTTAGAAGAAGAGAAGTCCGACACTTTGAAGATCGTTTTTACACTTGACGTTCCCCCAGGCGAGACCAAAAAGAGCGACATCACTCTTGGTAAAGATGAAGTGGATGTCCCATACACAGCTTGATCTTTTGGCGTTTTAACACTAGTGGAATTTACAAGGGTCTAGCCTACTCAGAGGTTAAAATAGTTTCAGAGGTGACTGCTGAACCTGTTCAGAATCAGAATCAAGTCAAATAGTCAAATAGTTGCTTTAAAAATAACAGTCTGATACTCCCACAATGCTGACAGATGGTGATGGCCAAAACTATGTGACAAAAGTAAAAGCATGACTACAAAATGATGCTAGATGACTTAGTATACATAATGAAATGCATTACAATGTTAACTGCGGGTATCTGAGGGCGGTAATAAATAATTAAGAGTTAAGTTTGACCAGTGTTCCCACTAGACATTTCGGTGCCTTACGCACCAGCAATTATGATATATTATAATCGTTTACGGTATCTTATATTTGTGTTTGTATTGTGGATTAAGAGAATAATTATGGGGACTTTTAGCTAGTTTAATTTTTTGTCAACTTTAAAAGGCAGAGTAATTTACTATCATTGTGACCATGTTGTTGCATTTTCTGGGCATCATTACATTTACATTTATCCAAAGCGACTAACAATAAGTACAGGGACATAATCCCTGAGGCAAGTAGGGTGAAGTGCCTTGCCCAAGGACACAAAGTCATATAGCCACAGCGGGGGCTCGATCTCACAACCTTCCATTCATGAAACCAACGCCTTAACCTATTGAGCCATCTGACTCCCCCGAAGAGTCTTCAGTTACTGTACGTTTCATTTGAATAAATTTTATTGTTCATTCTTTGGTTCTGGTTTAGCTTTCATAACTATAACATATGTAACTAATTGGGGAATCTTAATGGGGAGTGTATGAATCTATTCTAACAATAAAAATATGTTAATGGAGTAAAATCATTAATTTACTAAAGTAACAGTGTGCTGAACATGTTTTTGAACTGTACCAAAATGATCAAGTCTCAGATGCTTTCAAACCATTTTGTAAAACATTCATCAATAACATCAATAAAACAAAATAAGCAACTCAGATTCATTTGTTGTCAGATTCAAATTTTTTGTAATTTATTGTCTGTTATGTATAAATACAAGGAAACTATCTGATGGTCAGCCTGAGGTCTGAGGTAGGAGTTAGTGATGGTCAGCCTGAGGTCTGAGGTAGGAGTTAGTGATGGTCAGCCTGAGGTCTGAGGTAGGAGTTAGTGATGGTCAGCCTGAGGTCTGAGGTAGGAGTTAGTGATGGTCAGCCTGAGGTCTGAGGTAGGAGTTAGTGATGGTCAGCCTGAGGTCTGGTCAGAGGTAGGAGTTAGTGATGGTCAGCCTGAGGTCTGGTCTGAGGTAGGAGTTAGCGATGGTCAGCCTGAGGTCTGGTCTGAGGTAGGAGTTAGCGATGGTCAGCCTGAGGTATGGTCAGAGGTAGGAGTTAGTGATGGTCAGCCTGAGGTCTGGTCTGAGGTAGGAGTTAGCGATGGTCAGCCTGAGGTCTGGTCTGAGGTAGGAGTTAGTGATGGTCAGCCTGAGGTCTGGTCTGAGGTAGGAGTTAGCGATGGTCAGCCTGAGGTCTGGTCTGAGGTAGGAGTTAGCGATGGTCAGCCTGAGGTCTGGTCTGAGGTAGGAGTTAGCGATGGTCAGCCTGAGGTCTGGTCTGAGGTAGGAGTTAGCGATGGTCAGCCTGAGGTCTGGTCAGAGGTAGGAGTTAGTGATGGTCAGCCTGAGGTCTGGTCAGAGGTAGGAGTTAGTGATGGTCAGCCTGAGGTCTGGTCTGAGGTAGGAGTTAGCGATGGTCAGCCTGAGGTATGGTCAGAGGTAGGAGTTAGTGATGGTCAGCCTGAGGTCTGGTCTGAGGTAGGAGTTAGCGATGGTCAGCCTGAGGTCTGGTCTGAGGTAGGAGTTAGCGATGGTCAGCCTGAGGTCTGGTCTGAGGTAGGAGTTAGTGAAACATACATCGCGAGAGCCAATAAGTGCCAAGGGAAGAGCTATAAGAGCTTATAGCCTAACAAATTACAAATTTAAGGTGAGTCTCCAACAGACAGTAGTCTACCTAAGGGACGCAAACAATAAAGCAACAACACTACTGAGTTTCCACACGGGGATTTACAAGTGATTCTGAACAACAACAGATCATATTTCTAAGTGCCTTAATATTTATATGGTGGTATACTGGTGCAGGAGCAGTGAGAGATGGAGGGAGAGGTGCAGGTGCAGTGAGAGATGGAGGGAGAGGTGCAGGTGCAGTGAGAGATCGAGGGAGAGGTGCAGGTGCAGTGAGAAGCAGGGCTGGGGAGAAGAGCAGGCCCAGTGAGAGATGGAGGGAGAGGTGCAGGTGCAGTGAGAGATGGAGGGAGAGGTGCAGGTGCAGTGAGAGATCGAGGGAGAGGTGCAGGCCCAGTGAGAGATGGAGGGAGAGGTGCAGGTGCAGTGAGAGATGGAGGGAGAGGTGCAGGCGCAGTGAGAGATGGAGGGAGAGGTGCAGGTGCAGTGAGAGATGGAGGGAGAGGTGCAGATGCAGTGAGAGATGGAGGGAGAGAGCAGGAACAGTGAGAGATGGAGGGAGAGGTGCAGGTGCAGTGAGAGATGGAGGGAGAGGTGCAGGAGCAGTGAGAGATGGAGGGAGAGGTGCAGGTGCAGTGAGAGATGGAGGGAGAGGTGCAGGTGCAGTGAGAGATGGAGGGAGAGGTGCAGGTGCAGTGAGAGATGGAGGGAGAGGTGCAGGTGCAGTGAGAGATGGAGGGAGAGGTGCAGATGCAGTGAGAGATGGAGGGAGAGGTGCAGATGCAGTGAGAGATGGAGGGAGAGGTGCAGGTGCAGTGAGAGATGGTGGGAGAGGTGCAGGAGCAGTGAGAGATGGAGGGAGAGGTGCAGGTGCAGTGAGAGATGGAGGGAGAGGTGCAGGTGCAGTGAGAGATGGAGGGAGAGGTGCAGGTGCAGTGAGAGATGGAGGGAGAGGTGCAGGTGCAGTGAGAGATGGAGGGAGAGGTGCAGATGCAGTGAGAGATGGAGGGAGAGGTGCAGGTGCAGTGAGAGATGGAGGGAGAGGTGCAGATGCAGTGAGAGATGGAGGGAGAGAGCAGGAACAGTGAGAGATGGAGGGAGAGGTGCAGATGCAGTGAGAGATGGAGGGAGAGAGCAGGAACAGTGAGAGATGGAGGGAGAGGTGCAGGAGCAGTGAGAGATGGAGGGAGGGGTGCAGGAGCAGGGAGAGGAGCAGGGCTGAGGAGAAGAGCAGGCCCAAGGAGAGGTCAAGGTAGAGGTGTAAGAATGTGTGGTGGTGGCATTCCCAAGGGCTGCAAGAACAGTAGTCAGTGATGAAATTAGTGCCACTATCATTGACCATGTAATCAACCACGGTCTTTCACTGAGAGAGGCTGGTGAAAGAGTGCAACCCAAGTTCAGGTGGTCAAAGGTTGCCTTCATTATATGCATCTTTCAACAAACCAGCAAGTAAGTATTGCATTTTACATGGATAGTTTCTATTCTCACTTGACATGTCAATAAGGTCAAACAGTACTGCATGTTTATTTTGTCCCTGTAAAGAATGCAACATCTTCCACCATCTGGGGGAAAAAATACTTTTTACTGAAATGTGTTTGAATGTGAACATTATTGTACATGTGGACATACAGTTCCCAAACCAAGACATTTAGTGTAAAAGGTGGATTGCATGTTTTGCATGCAAATACCTGAAACATAAGACTATGCATTTTTTATTATGTCAACAAGTATTTTGAAAATGGATTTACTTTGATTGACTGCATGTACCTTGTCAAGTAAAAACAAGTGTTATTCTTTGACATAATCATTTCATTTTGAGTCAGATTTCCAGTGTTTTGGTGAAGTTGGTGTGTGCAGAGAAACGTATTTCAGTCTAGACAATCACGTGATTGATTGAATAAATCGTGATTTATTGATAACCATAACATGGGATATGTTTGACTTTGGCAGAATGGAACATCTAAAATGTGAGCGCTTCCCATCGCCTCGAGTGATGCATGCGTGCGTACATGTATGACGAGAGCCATGAAGCAATAGAGATATATAATCCCCCTGATAGACAGACAGAAGAAAATGATCCATTTGGTCATTTGTGTTTTGTAGGTCTCAGTCTGTTTTAAGCGTTTAGAAAAAGTACGTTTGGGTAAGAGCTTAATTCTTACCTATGCTGCCATGACTACTGTCCACCAGACATAGAAAGCAAGAGGTGAAGAATGAGTCCAAAACAAGCCAGCCCTATGGAGGTCTGAGGAGATCAAGAATCCACACAACGATTCACTATTCCCTTTATACACAAGAACAACTGGATGATGTCTTGATCTTTACTTATCAACAGATGACTAGTAATGCAAAAGTTACTCAGTGAGTTGTGAGACCCATCAAGCAGAGCCTTAAAATACTTTAAATTCCCTTTCTTTTGAGGTATTTCAGAAATAACAAGTCACTACGTAACATTGTAGTCAAAATTGGATGTGTCCTGGAAACCATTAATCAAAATAAAGAACATTGGATCTTTTTTATGGCAATTATAATAATTAGTATGATCATTAATATATTAATAATGTCAGAGAACAAACCCGTCACAGCAGAAAGCATAAGCTTTCAAATGGCATTTTATACAAGTTATTTCTGTATGAAATGATCACGAAACACAGAGCAGAATTACATAAGCCTGAGCAGGCTGTCAAAATAGCTCCAGGCTTTAACTGATAAAACAACATGAGTCACTGTGATTCCAGGTCAACACAGTCCAATATGAATTAATAGCATGTTAAAACTATTATTAATTATTAGATTACATGAGGTTGTTTTATCACAAAATGTAGTGTACTGAGCGTCGGTGATTTGTGGTGATTTGTTGTGTTCCCTTGACTCAAATTCACTTGTCTAGAATTCAAGACCAAGAGTTCTAATGCCGTGAAGCACGTTGTTCCCTTGTCCTTGACTGGTGTGCAATTAAAGAGGAGCCTGAGGTGCTTTGGGAACCTTCCTTGTCTTTGCTCCTCTGGGCCTCGTTTGTTTCTGAAAGGTTCGGTTTGCAACAACAGGAGTTGTCTTGGAGTGATTTCTCTGTGGAACAAGCGACGACCGGGGTAGGAGGATGAAGACGAAGCGAAGTGAATGTGTCTCCCAAGTGAGCTGCGCTGCTTAAAAACAAAGACAGAACGTGACGTTGTGTTTTTAGAGTTACATTTAAGAGATTTGCTTCCTCCTGCAGCGAGAACATTCAGGATTTCTGAGAGGCTTTAACGAAGAGGACGTTTTGAGAATGACAGCTGAGATTCAGAGAGATAAACAGTTGATGGAGTTACTGAAAGGTCAGTCGATTGATGGGTTTGAACCAAGGTCCAACGTGATAAGAGTCTTCATCTGCTCAACATCATCAGGTAAACTTCTATTTAGTTTTAAGATGCATTCTTGAATGGTTTGCGAGTTGAGACTTGTCATTAATGAACTTTGTTTGATACAAGAACCAAATTCCTGTCTGTCGAAAGTTAAATGGGTTTCTTTAGAAACCACTTAACAGTAAAACAAATAAGATATTTTTGGTTTAAAACCAGAATTTACCTTATCATATAAATGAAACTGAACCATGATACCAGGGGAAGCTATGCTCTTGATGTTATGTATTTCAGGTTTTCCAACTTTGAAAACAAATAGGATGACCTAAATACAAACCTTATGAACAGATATATTATTATTTGAATTTGTTAATTTGTTAGATTATTAGAATACCATTTCATATAATGTCAATATTAACTGTATTTTTTTGTTTTGCATTTTATGTAGAAACATACAACTGTTTTTCTTTGCTTGTCTCCTTGGTATAACAATGTCCTGCTGCAGTCATTAAAAAAAGATACTTTTAAATATAAGACTGAAACATTATGGTTTCACTCTGGAAGACAAGTGTCTCTTCTGAGAAGTAAACATTTACTTTTTCTTATTGTCAATATATCTATACTGATATAGGTCCATATTTAACGCTCTTTAATGTTCTGGTGTGTGGCACCAATATTATTTGAGAATATATTATTTGAAAAATCCTGTAATAAAGATACATATGTGATGAAAGGACATGACTGACCACTATTACACAGCAACAACAAAAAGCTATTTGACTGGACATATATGATATTATGTTGAGTTGAAGGATTACAAAGTATGTGTTAGGTTTAATGCACCTTTATGGACACAACTTGTTGATGTGTTGATGTCTAATCAAATAACTGTTTTCCATTACTACAATAAAAGGGTTTCATCTTGATGCTGAAATAATTCAATGCTTTGTTTAAAGTAAGTATAAACTAATAACCAATATTCTGGCTAAATGGAATCTCATAAAAATAAAATGGGTTCAGGACATTTAGAATAATCATTTTTAATAAAGACTCAGTGTATATCAGTGTATATCAGGGGATATCAGTGTATATCAGTGTATATCAGTGTATATCAGGGGATATCAGTGTATATCAGTGTATATCAGGGGATATCAGTCGATATCAGGGAGTATCAGGGGATATCAGTGTATATCAGTGTATATCAGGGGATATCAGTGTATATCAGTGTATATCAGTGCATATCAGTGTATATCAGGGGATATCAGGGGATATCAGTGTATATCAGTGTATATCAGTGTATATCCGTGTATATCAGGGGATATCCGTGTATATCAGTGGATATCCGTGGATATCAGGGGATATCAGGGGATATCCGTGGATATCAGGGGATATCAGGGGATATCCATGGATATCCGTGGATATCAGGGGATATCAGGGGATATCCGTGGATATCAGGGGATATCCGTGGATATCAGGGGATATCCGTGGATATCAGGGGATATCCGTGGATATCAGGGGATATCAGGGGATATCCGTGGATATCAGGGGATATCAGGGTATATCAGTGGATATCGGTGGATATCAGGGGATATCAGTGGATATCAGTGGATATCTATTTTCAGTTGAAAAAGTACTGACAAAGATTATCACCCTCTTTTTTTTCCAACCCATTTTCTTTAAATTCTGTGTTTTTGTCTTGTCACTGACAACCTCAAAGGCTTTTATGCTGTTGAGTCGATGAGTTGAGATGAGGTTGTGGTTCTAAAGCATGTTTATTTTAATACAAATTCTACTAAAACAGATCAGAATTAGTTCTTATTTTCAATGCAATTTACACAAACACATAATTTACTTTGGCAGGATGCAGCAAACAAAGAACATATATGGGACTTAAATAAGATTTAAAATAAGACGTACATCGGTTATGAAAAGCGTCCGGTCCCACAACAAACTCTTCAACTGTCAGGCCCAGTTTAAACCTGATTTTGAGTTTTTGTACCACCAGTGAGGTTCATTAAATTATTATTATTATTACTTCACACAGGCACATGTGACGTCTAAAACAGGGTCAACAGCACGGTGCCCGTGGGCACCAGGTAGAAAACAGGGTCAACAGCACGGTGCCCGTGGGCACCAGGTAGCCCCCCAAGGACAACATGAGTCTCCCGCAGGCCTTTTTTCAAAGTTGAGAGCAGTATGCAGATGACATTAGCTAACATTTATATAATGTGACATCATTAGCCCAATAGCTTCATGTGACCTGTCTCGTCATAATTCAACAACATCAGACTTATCTTTGGAACGACACTTTGCGCGAGGATGAAGAGATTTCTGAGGAGTTTTGGTTCAATGGCTGCTAACGTTCAATCGCTTTGCCTTCTTTCTGCTTCTGCTTCACTGGCCACTGTTTTGCAGAAAAACTCAAATCGACCTACAGACGATTTGTCTATTATCTCTATCTTCACCTGTCTCCAATATTCACTGTGTTGGGGTCCATGTAACACGGGGTGGAAAGGAATAACAACCAGTAAAAGTTTCACATTTGAGATGGGTCCCAAAAAATATGACAATTAACTGACAATCTTGTAACATTCCCCCAATTGTGGTCTTCGTAGGTCTCAAAATAAAATCCACTATCAAGTAAAAATGCAGTAGATTCAGAAGATTTCAGAAGATCGTTTTTCTTCATTATAACTATACGTTTGTTTGTGTTCATGTGTTTCTGATGGCAGATATGAACAGTGAAAAAGATGCCTTATATGACAAAGCTTATCCAGAACTCCAAACCTTTTGCCAGAGTCGAGGCTATGTCTTTGAGGTGAGTACCAAAGTTATTATAACACATTCAATATATTAATATATTAATGTCATATCTGATGATGTTTCTACAGTTAATGTTTGGTTCTGAGTTCACATACTTTTGCACTGTTTTTTAATGAGATTTTTTTTTGCCCACATTGAGCACAATTAAGATGTGGATGAAAATAACAGCAGGAACTTTGCTAAACAGTTTTTGTACTGGGGCGTGGCTAACATCTTTACTGGGGCACTGGCTTCTGCTCATTGGATGCTTTCACACCTGCCTCATTTAGTGACGTTGAATCGTACCAGAGTTTGTTTTCCCCTCTTACGCCCCCTGGTGACCCGGGGAAGCAGGGCTCAACATAGCGCAACAGGCTGTATCAGCGAGGGTGTAATCACACACAACCATCACTCCAAATGAACAAAAGTAATTAAAATGTATTATATTCCACACAGAACAACAGAAAGATCATTATAGTGGCACCAAAGTAAAACATAACCCCACCCCCCTTGACAGGTGCACCAAGGTGCACCCCAAAATACAGTGGGTGGTGTACACTAATAAACTGAGGTACTATACAACAAAAACTCGGTGTGATCTAAATGAAAACCTTGGCAGCTGAACTTGTCTTTCTGCGTCTGTGTGGACAAAAGAAACGTTACACAAAATATAGGCTGATTTACAAACAAAGGCAAGAACTCCAACACAAGATTAATTAACCAATGAAATATTCATATAACTCAATCAACCCAAACCAAACAGAGAGGGGTTTTATTTGTTATTTTTTTAGGAAGATGAGCATGTCAGATAAGAACTAATGAATGAAGAATTAATTAATTCAGCTAAAACTAAAACGGATAAGCACTTGGAAATTGGCTCGCTGCATGCTTGCATTTTCTAGTGATGTCCCTACCAAAACTGATGTCAAACTTTTGGCCCTGAACTGGACCATGAGTTTAATATATAATGAACAGGAGCCTGTGTCTCAGTATAGCTTCATGTCTAGCAAAATACGCCTGAATGAAAGCTACATATAATAGCTATTTTATTGTTTGATCATGTAGTTTTGTTTTAGAAAACACCAACGCCTTTCCTTTCAAGGTTATCGATATGGAATGGGGAGTCCTGGACACTATCTCGACAGACCACATGACCACAGAACTGAGCCTCAAGGAGATTGAGGTTTGCAAGCACCTGTCAGCTGGTCCAAGTTTCATTGTGAGTGTTCAGTTCATAGAATTGTTACTGAGGAGTTCAGGTTTTTCTGGGATATCATAACAGGGTGGTCAGATGGCTCAATGGTTAAGGCGTTGGCCTCATGATCGGAAGGTTGTGAGATCGAGCCCCCGCTGTGGCTATATGACTTTGTGTCCTTGGGCAAGGCACTTCACCCTACTTGCCTCAGGGAGAATGTCCCTGTACTTACTGTAAGTCGCTTTGGATAAAAGCGTTTGCTAAATGAGTAAATGTAACAGACTAGTTTGTGTGGGGGGGGGGGTTTTCTTGGTTATAAAGGCTCTGATCGGGAACAAGTACGGTCATCGTTCTATTCCTCGTGTCATCCCAGAAAGAATATTTGAGATTCTCTTGTCCAAAGTATCAAAGGACAAAGAAGAGCTGAAGCTGCTAAATCAATGGTTCTTCAAAGATAACAATGCCCTCCCGCCGGAATATGTACTTCAGCCAATAACAAGTCATTTAACACATTACAAAGACCTTCGACCTGAGAATAAGCAGCAGCGGGACAAAGATGTGTCTTCCTGGTGCCACATGGAGAGGCAACTGCTGCAAATCCTACGAGCTGCTGCCATACAGGCTGAGAAAGATGGAGACATCATGACTGAGCAGAAACATCAGTTCTTCAGATCGGGTTAGTCTCTGAATATTATGGAAAAGACAAAACCATTTTTAACTTAAGAAATGGATACACCTGACGGGCATCAGATGGCTCAACGGTTAAGGCGTTGGCCTCATGATCGGAAGGTTGTGTGATCGAGCCCCCGCTGTGGCTATATGACGTTGTGTCCTTGGGCAAGGCACTTCACCCTACTTGCCTCAGGGAAAAATGTCCCTGTACTTCCTGTAAGTCGCTTTGGATAGAAGCGTCTGTTAAATGATTAAACGTAAAATACAAAACATTCTCTGCCATATTGTTTTTAGCGCCATACGTCCTCTTTACTAAGCATGACTCATTTCAAGTTATTAGGTCTAGATTTTAATTTGTGCTGTAAACGAAATGCTTGTTTTTTTAATAAGCATATGTTTCAATTGTGTCTCATTTCCAGAAACAGAAACTGAGATTGAAGAGGGTCTGAGAGGACAAGACAGCAGCAGTTCAGCTATCCTCTTTGTGCGAGAGCTCCCGAAGGAGCTGAAGCCTAAATATCTGTCCCAGTATACAGATGTGACCCCTGAGGGCCTATTGGACACTGAAGCCCAGGAGCTTCTTGTAGTCCTCAAGTCGGGCCTCTACGCCTCTTTGCCAGGCATCATCAACTTACACTGCGTGGAGCTGAACAAGGGTGTCATCGATGCTAAGCATAAGGAGCATGCCCTTTACCTCGACAGCATGTGCGAGCAGTTCGTCTGCCAAATTAAGAAAAGCATCTCGAGTGACACTGGGTCTTCAGAGGAACTGGGAGAGGAGGGGAAGAGGGTTAATGGGGAGAAGAGCAGGGAGAGGACAGGGGGGAAAGCTGATGAAAACTGGACCTGGGTGATTGAGGACATTTATTTTCATACGGCCTTGTGTAACAAGTTGTGTGCTAGGTTCTGTGGCAGGGAGGGGATTCTGGGAAAGATGTGCCTGGCTATGTGGGAGTCCAGCAACACATACCACAGACCAGTAGTTGTCCATGGAGATGTAGGGGTGGGCAAGACAGCCTTTCTTTGTAAGTTAGTGCAGGAGATGCGTAACGTCTTGGACCCTGGGGCTTTTGTGGTCCTCAGGTTGCTAGACATGGGGCATCCACCCAGACCAGATGTAGATTATGTCCTCCGTAGCATCTGCATCCAGATTTGCTCTGCCTTCAGTTTGCCACAGCCAAAACCACAAATTGCTGATAAACATCAGGAGCTGATACAATTCTTCCACTTTCTTTTAGACAAGGTTTCCCAACAAGGCAACACATTGCTTCTTATACTTGACTCCCTGGACCAACTGTCGGAGGTCAACCATGCTCACAAACTGTATTGGTTACCCAAAGACATCCCACCCCATGTTCATTTGGTGGTCTCCACTTCAAATGAGAACTCCCTTGATCTTCTCAAAATGAACGAGGCTATTTTCTTTGAGGTAGAGCCTTTGTTATTTACTGAAGCTGAAGACATCATGGACACCTACATGAGAGATTTGCAACGAACCCTGACCCCACAACAGAGAGACACCGTACTTAGTAGCTTTGAGAAGTGTGGCAGACCCCTGCAGCTGATGTTGTTGCTTGAGGTTGCTAAACGATGGCCATCCTATAAGCCTTTGACAGAGCTAAATCTGTACAGTAACCCACAGGAAGTGATGTCACATGTGTTTCTTGGTCTGGAGGAGAGGCATGGGAAGCAGCTTGTTGGCGCTACCTTAGGATACATCATTCCAGCAAGGTTGGAGACTAAGATATCTGATATTTAGAGCATCGACATTTGTGATTGTATTTTAACTGGATATCGAATATACTGGTGATCAAATGAAACAGCAACCCTGTTATTTACATTTCTTAGGAATGGCTTGTCAGAGATAGAACTTCTGGACATCCTGTCACTTGATGACAACGTCCTAGATGAAATCTATCAGCACTCCCTCCCACTTAACAACAAAGTCATCCGCGTGCCGTTTCTACTGTGGGCTCGTCTCAGACATGACCTAGGAGAGCTCATACTGGAGAGACAGGCCCATGGGATGAAGATACTCAGAGTCCAGCACAGGTAACACAGATATAGTTATCAGAAACAGTTTCAAGAATGAATAACAGTCTATTTTCTTCAGTGTTTTGTACTTCTGTTTGCCCTCACGGATGGTGAATTGAAGGGTGTTTTTTTCTTTGTCATGCTTGTAATTTTAGGCAAGTAGCTGAGATGGTGAAGGAAAGGTACCTGAGTCCAGAGCTGCAGCTTCAAAGACACAGGATATTGGCAGAGTACTTCCTGGGTCACTGGAGTCAAGGCAAACTCAAACCTCTCAGCCTCTCATCTTCGAAGGTGCCTGTGGTTTCTGACCGAAAGGTATCGCCACGACAACTTTAGTTAATTTTCAGATACATGCTCATTTAAATGCATGTAATTATAAATGACTTCATATAAAATTAACTAATACATCCCATGTCTTATCAATTATTTGTACATGCTATTGAATAGTTGCTCAAAGGGGTTTAATGAGGAATGAATGGAGGGAGGGAGGTTAGTGATGATGAGTGATGCATTGATATCTTAAAGACTGATGCTGGGAACCTCAAATATACAGTTAGAAGCGGTTGGATCAACATTTGAAGGTGGAAATCATTGAAAATGAACTTGATTCATGCTGCTGTGAGTCGATCACTTTCTTTTGTTGGTTTTGTGCATGAATTGAATTTATTAGTTATTTAACCGTCTACCATATTGTGGCCTTCAGGTCTCCCCTCAGCCATTGTGGTTGGGTGAAGGAGTGGCTAACATCCGAAAACTGCAAGAACTCCCCTATCATCTCATTCATGCAAGCCTCTGGGACGAGCTATGTCAGGAAGTCATTGGTAAGGTTATTTAATCAAATGCAATCTCACAATCATTTGACAATTATTCATTTACCCATTTACTTTTATCCAAAGCCACTTCCAAGAGAGAGCTTTACAAAAGAGCATCGGTCACTGATCATAACAATGTGATAGTCCCTGAACAATGCAGGTAGTCAGATTATGAAACATACATTGTGTGAAACCAAACAAGTGCCAAAGGAAAGAGCCACAAGAGCGTTCAGATAAACAAACTACAATTGAATAACATGAACCAACCAACCAAAAAAGTGCAAAACTGTACCTGTAGGAATGCAAGCAACAATAATATATCTCACAGCGAGTACAAGGATGTCAAATCGGTTACACAAGAGCAACAAGTCCCACAATAGGAGTCATTGTGATCCTGGAAGAACTAAAAGTAGTCTGGTATGAAGACACTAAAGTTATGCATCTCACTTCTCAGCCTTTCAACCAATAATCTTGCTCGGTGCTCGGATCAGTTGACATGATTGGTTAGAAATGTGAAAATAAGGGTTAGTTATAGGGCTCTACCATATTGAAGAAAGAGGCCTAATATGTCATGATGAAGTAAAGAACGCTGTATCAGTCAAATGGCTTGAGATTTATGGCATTAATTACAAAAAGTCAACAGCAGTAAATGATAAAATGCCAGAATGGCCCAAAACATTTAGTTGTTGGTTCTAGGCTTTATGTTCAGAATACCAACCATTTAAAACAACACACTTTGATAGAAATATGATGGCATATCAAGTTGAGGTCCTGCATTTTACAAAGGCTACTGAGTGTTTACTGTTTTCTAAATGTGGCAGATTTGAGGGACTCGGTTTGTGAAAACCCTGGTTTGTTGAACTGTTGGTACAGAGACACTTCATGGTGTGGTCCATAGCATGCTAACAGACCAGCAGAACTGTTGGTACAGAGACACTTCATGGTGTGGTCCATAGCATGCTAACAGACCAGCAGAACTGTTGGTACAGAGACACTTCATGGTGTGGTCCATAGCATGCTAACAGACCAGCTGAACTGTTGGTACAGAGACACTTCATGGTGTGGTCCATAGCATGCTAACAGACCAGCTGAACTGTTGGTACAGAGACATTTCATGGTGTGGTCCATAGCATGCTAACAGACCAGCTGAACTGTTGGTACAGAGACACTTCATGGTGTGGTCCATAGCATGCTAACAGACTAGCAGAAACAGCTGACAGAAATTATAATAATATATAATAATAAGGATGTTCTTGAAAGGACAATTGTATTGAAGGAGCATCATATTGTCCTTTTTTCCCCTTTTTCAATACATAGGCAATAGCGAGTGGCTGTACTGTAAAACCCTGACATGTGGAGTGACCAGTGTCATTCAAGACCTGTCTCTCTGCAATGACCTTAGGAACTGTACAGAGACAGAGCTGATTCGAGACACGCTCATACTGATGAAGCCTACCTTGGACTTCCTGGATGGACACGTTGGTTGGTATTCCATCTTAGGAGATCATTCTTCACCTCTGACCTTTGTCCATTAAATGACCGTCAGGCCTATGTGGAAAATACATCAAAAATATTAGCCGCAAGCAGTGATTCCAGGATTGAAGCCAACACCACTTGTTTTTACACTGTTACACAGTTTGAATGAACTGCGTTTATTTTTGTTTTCATTTTGGACAAGCGAAAAGAAAAAGGTTATCGTCCAAAAAGCTAATTTGATAAAAACTAATGAAAGCTAATAGAAGTAGCTCAGATCTACATGGAGCTGTATGACCTAGAGCCCATATTTTAATAAGACTACTCAAAAAGTTGCAATGTTGGCTGTTGCGCTAGTAGCCTGAGATCTGTGCATCATCTAGCTATTATTACCTGTCAATAACAATGTCCTTGTCTGGAATCCACACTGTAAGTAGAAAAAAACAGCTTGGCACTTTTCGTATCCTATAATTGAAATTTGCTCAGCAACAGGCAAATACAGCTAAAACAAATCTTGCTAACTGGCTATTAGATCTGATGCTGTGGACAGCAGCAGTGAGCAGGATGCACCATTATTATGTCTCAGATCTTTTTTTTTTAACCTTTATTGAGTATTTGGCTTGAAAATTAATTGACCTGCGAAACAGGTCTTTAAATTGACAAGTTACTAAACAGTTTGGATTAAAGCCACAAGCTAACTTTTGGTTAAGGTTGTTTTTCGGACCATCTCTCTCCAACTGTTTCAATGTGAAAAGATCCTTCCCTTTTCTACACTGAGCTGAACGCCAGACTCCACTCCCTAACTGAGGCGCACCCATCACTGATTGGACGGCTCTGCTCCCAGTGTCAAGCCTGGCTAACAGCTTGTCCGGACCCCACCCTGGTTCCACTGGGAAGTTTTTTCCAGTCTCCAGGAGGGCCACTAAAGGCAACACTTTCTGGTTTCCAAAGAGGTTGTAAGAATTTTTAAGTATTACTTTGAATATGTATAATGCTGATTTTTGTCTCATTTTTTAATGAAAAAACAAACTTCATTCACTATGATGTGATCATCATATTCACTTTTTGGTATCATCAAATGGAGAACTTAAGAGTGAATATATATGACATGACATTGATTAGACTAAATTAGTCGTAGAGGTGAATATCATTAAAGGTCTCTCTCTTAACAAAAGGGGTCACGGCTCTGGACATTTGTCTTGAGACTGGTGTGCTGGTGGCAGGCTCAGAAGAAGGGAAGGTCATCATCTGGGACCTGAAGGACCTGGAAGTCATACAAACTCTAGTCAGCCATTCAGGTGACAAATACACATTCAAACGATATGTGTTTAAAACATGTTCAGTTAAGTGGTCAAACTGCATTTAATTGGTGTCCTTTTAGTAGGAAAATACACAATGCCTGTGTAATATTGTGATTTGGAGTGTTATTTTTGTTTGTGTGTCTTTACTCCACAGCTGCAATTTTGGGTGTCAGATTGTTTAGAAACGGTGTTCAGTGTGTATCGCTGGCTTCAGATGGGACCCTGAGGAAGTGGGATGTGCTGAGCGGCAGACAGCTTTACTGTGTTAATGAAGCTGCACCCAAGATGCCTCCGCCTTCAACTCCACATATGTTTCTGTCCGAGAAGAAGGAACATATTTCTGTACAAACAAAAGACCAAGTATGACAGATGTCAATATATACTTCATATTGATATAGAGCATCTGAGCAAATTAATATAAAAAAAATATATATATATGTAAAGGGATGTCTTTAGACAGTTTGAAACTAACGGTTGTGATTTCACTGTATTCGTTTCAGGTGAAAACATGGCGCCTGGATTCAGGAGAACCTGTCTGTAATGTTATCGACCCAAAGTCGGTCATTCTTGGTGTTCTGAATGGAAAAGTTGTGTCTTTGTCAGACGAAGGACTCGTCACATTCATTTGCCCATTGACTGGAACGAAGATGGTGGAAACTCATTTAGGATATTCTGCACCAAGTATAAACCTGAACTGTACCCTTCCGATGCCAAAACGTGACAAACTTCTTATATTATCTAAAGATGGCTTTCTCTATCAGGTATAGGGAAATATGTAGTCGGTAGTAAATATTTAAAATATGTAGCAAAACCCAGTTTTTTTTTACTTTATATAGTGCACGATGGATGTCAAAAGATAATTCAATTGATTGATAAATTGTTACAGTGATAGATCGACAGATGAATGTTCTATAAAAACAAATCTTAATGAGACAGCATTATATTGTGTTCAATGTTCTGATACCTTTTTTTAATAGGTTTCCGGTTCTGGGAGGCAGACTGTAACTGAGTTTAGCGTCAATGTCTCATTTCTCTTCGTTGCTGAGGATGAAAGGACGCTGTTCGCAGGTAAGATGAAGTTCTAAAGGTGCACCTGTACTGTAGTATCCTCAACACGTGAGCTATACAAATGAATGTTCATGAGGAGTTTCCATGCTATCGGGAAAGTATGCATGGCGATAAAATGATCGTAGACGAGTTGGCATCTAAGCTGTCTTTCATTGTGTGCTACTAATCATCTCTGTCTGCAGGCTGTGATAAAACATTGAACATGTTTAACATTGAAATGATGTCCTTGGAGAAGTTTTTGTGTTTGCAACATGAGGACACGGTTCTGTGTGCTCAGGCCTCCAGGGATAACAGAATGGTTCTGACGGGATCCGAGGACCAGATCATACGTGTCAGTATTGGATTTTCTTATTTTCGTCTCTCTGACTATTTCATTTGGTTAAAAATAGTGAAGCAGAAGCTTTGAAATGGCTGATTTCAGTTTCAATACCATAAACCGGATGTAAATGAGAAGGGCCCCCTCCCTAACTCCTGGTGTAGGTCTACAGTCTTGACCTTGACATCCTTAAACAGCTCTTTGGTCTTGGCCATGGTGGAGAGTTTGGAATCTGATTGATTGATTGTACAGATTTGTTTTTTTTACAACTGATCTCAGTTTGTTACCTGTGTGACAGACACACGAGAGCCAGAACTCTGTCTCATTGAGAGGGGGCGTCAAAGAATTAGTTCGAAATGCTAATGAATTTCTAACACGTTTGACATGCATTTTTCTGGATTATTTTGTTGTTATTCTGTCGCTCACTGTTCAAATAAAACCATTAAAATGATAGATGTATCATTTCTTTGTCATAGTGCAAATGACCAAATCAGCAGGGGATCAAATCATTCTCTGTCTCTGCCTTGCATTAGGTGTGGTCGATGACAACAGGCATCCTTCTGGACTCCTTACATGGCATGGAAGGACCCATCAATACGCTGATACTGTATAAGGACACAGTAATCTCAGCCTCCTATGATACTGACTATCTCAGGCTGTGGAAGCTCCAGTACAACAGTAAACACAAACCTAGAGCTTCCATTCCTGCAGGATGCCCTCATCTCACCCTCACTAAAGATGGGGAAACTGCGTTTTATGTCAAAAGTAAAAGTCAGAAAGAGGTTTTGGCATGGAACTGTCACACAGGTAAGAATGTGTATTATTTGACTTAATTGTGGGATCTACAATCAATTGCCGTAGTATTAATCCAAACATCTATAACATTTCTGAATAAGTATATTGTCCTAGCCTTGATGACTTGCTATTATATGTTCAATAACGTATTACATATTATCCTAGAGAAATAGTGGCAGTGTGTGTGTAGTATTATCTTGGAGGAGGGCCAGCTAATAAAACACAAAGAGGTGAAGTTGGTAAGCCAGACTTCAGTCAGTAAATGCAATAAATTTGACCTGATGTGTCAAATGAATAAAGGAGGGTACAATTTAGCAACTTTTACTAAATGAATACCATCCATTTGATTTGAATTGAGGCAAATACTTTAGCAAACCAAAAATGTAATATTTTGCCCACATTCTGTTTAAATTGTGAAGTAACAATGACATTTGGATTATTTGGTAGTAAATGTTATTTCCAAATTGCTTATGCTAAGTATAGAAAATGGCTGTTATTCCCTATAAACCTTTCTTTTGCGAACTGTATCTATTTCCATTGAGAAAACTGGTAAATCTGTGTGTTTGTTGAGTTGAGATTGACAATAATACTGTGGTGTAAATACCTTTCAAATTGATTAATATACGTCCCTTGGTAAACTTAGTCATTTATCAGACGCTCTTATCCCGAGCGACTTACAGCAAGTACAGGGACATTCCCCCTTGAGGCAAATAGGGTGAAGTGCCTTGCCCAAGGACACAACATCATGTTGGTACAGCCGGGATTCAATCAAGGATACTGAACAGCTATAAATGTATGCTTTTAAATTTATGTGATCTATATCAATAATAAGCATGCATTTTGTATAAAATCTACAGAGATATCGGTTGTACAATTACATTTACAAAATAAAAAAGCACCCATCTGCAATTGATGTAAGCACACCCCACAATGTCCCCAGAGATGGTATCCTCTGTAGTTTACAGTGTAATAGGATTTATAAATTGATATGGAATAACATGTTGCTGTTTTCTGACTTATTGTACAAAAGGACACATTTCCCTGTTTTCTCATTGGAAATATGTACATTCAAAAATAGTACTCTCCTGAGCAGGTTTGTGGGGAATAATTGAAAATGTTTGACACTTTTGAGGTTAACGTATTAAGAAACAACACTCACTACCTAGGAAGCAAAACATGCATGAAACAAGTCATGTTTGGCATTTGGATCCCACCGTTGATTCTTCCCCTTTTCAACCAAGGTTCCCTCACTGACACCATGGCTACCTCTGCTGAAGTGTGCTGCCTGGACCTGGCCCAGGACAAACGCCTGCTCTTCTGTGGCCTCAGCACAGGCACCATCCTCATCTATCCACTGGCTTTCCCTCATGAAACTCTGTGCATTCCTCCTCGTGAGGCCGTCCCCAGAGTCTGCTGCTTGGCCATCAGCTCCCAAGAACGACACCTTGCTGTAGCTTATGAGGACTCTGTGTGTTTGTTTGAGATCACAGACCGGGACAGCTTCCCTAGTGTGGAGGGACCCTATGAGACATTCTCTCTCTCTCTCCTCCTTCTCTCCTCTGTGTCCAACATGGCACTTTTACCTGATAAGAGGTGAGTAGCCCAGTGACAGGAGGCAACTTAACTGGTATACAGTTAAACTACTAGGATTTAGACAAGTTCATTTTCCTGACATTGAAAACAGAGAGAGACTATCCCATCGTTGTGGGACAGTGGAGCAACATTAGATTCCTAACCTTTATGATTAGATGACTAGATTCAACTTTAATGTCATTACACAAGTACAAGTACAGGGTAACGAAATACAGTTAGCATCCAGCCAGAAGGGCGTTGAGCTTGTACTCGATGAACTCCTGCTGTGTGGACTTTGCTGTAACTGAATGATTCACACAAATGACGATCCTCTAATAGTCTAAATACTTTGCAGACTTCTCTACGGCACAGACATTGGAGAAGTGGCAATGTATGACTTCAAGAGTGCCACAGCCACGTCCCTTGACAGTCACCATGGCAGGGTGACCTGTATCATGGCCAGCAACTGGGGTACACATGCTCTGGTGGGCTCAGAGGACGCGGTGCAGAGGCTTTGGGGGTTGAACCCTGTGGTGTTGGATCACACAATGGAATACAAGGTTAGAGGGCAATGGCTAAAACGACTCAAATGTAATGGATCCTATGTATTTTATATAACATTAGATTTTATTATGAACTTATAATAACCCATAATAACCTTCAGCCTTATCTGGTAAACATTCGTCTAACTTTACTCCAAGGATTTGGTCTCACATCACATGTTTTTTTAATAGTAACTGCCAATGTGTTGCAGACAGCAACACAAGGCGTTAAAGATGTGAATCAGCAGGGACCTTATAAGATACTGTCATAATGTTTAGGTGGCAATTTGATAGTATGTAATGCAATTATGTGGTTATTGCGAATCTGTAAGTATAGTTATTTGATATTAGGATTTATTCTGATTTATTTCGAGTTGTTTTTAACATTGGACCACGAAAACCATACTTTATTTATTAACGTAGGTTTAGCAATGCTTCAATAAGTTACGGTTAGTTAGGTGTGGGAGCCGTTCAGTCAGGGCCGGCTCTTGGCATAGGCGACATAGGCGGTCACCTAGAGCGCCATCTGCTGGAGGGGCGCTGCAGGGGCACTGCACCCTTGATCCATAATTAATAACAGTCTTTTGTTTCGAAGAATTAGGATGCTCTCGGTTAAATGTGTGAAAACGCGTAAAAAACTGTTGTCTTTGGGAATCGCTCGCATCGCTCTGGGGGACGGGTGCGCGCGCAGTAACCTCGCCTAGGGCACTAAATTAGGTAGAGGTACAGTAGAGAGTCCGTCAAGCATCATTTTCCATGTGAGAGGTGAGGACAGGGTGAGGACAGGGTGAGGACAGGGTGAGGACAGGGTGAGGACAGGGTGAGGACAGGGTGAGGACAGGGTGAGGACAGGGTGACTCCCAGCCTCACACTGATGATGACAGCAGTCTCACTACTGTGGGTACAATGGGAGACGATTAATTACATCAAATATGTTTTGGACGGACTTTTTTTTAATTTAATCTGAGCTGCTGTTGTTGAAAGACAAGGTTATGTGCCTGTATGAATACACGCACTTGTACACTTAACATGAAGTATACAGAGGAATTTAAACAGAAATATGTAACGCCCTAAAGGTTCCAATATATTTTTTTGTTTCTTCGCCATTTACAGGGGTTCTTCTTTGAAGGGGTATCCTGTGCTACCTTCTCCAGGTGTGATCAGTACGTCTTTACAGGAATGCAAGATCGAACCATCAATATTTGGGATGTGGCATCTGGTACGTATCTAAATGCAATCCATGATGATAAAAAACTGGATAACTAAGTGCCATTGTATTTCCAATGACACAATGACAATATGTTCCACATGTCGACTGTCAAATGGTTTGTTTGTCCACTCCCATTAGTTATAAATGAGAGACAGTAATTGTACAGCGCCTGCAGAAATGTATTGACCTTCATGACCATTTTCTGCAAGCTTTGCAATTTACAAGCTCACAAGCTTTTTACAATACATTGCATTGTGGCCAAATGCAAATTCAAGTCATATAAGCTTCCAAGCGTTGCGTAAGAAATTGATTCATCTTAAATTAAAATATTTGAGAAATGTGAAGTCATGAGAATCTTTGTCTTTACCAAGAACATTCTAACAGGGTGTGATATGTAAAAATAATGGTTTATATTTTTTGTATAGTACATTAAAAATATTACCACAAAACTTTACTGTTTGAAATTTACAAAGGATATTAAAATTTTCTAATGCACTATTTTAGTTGACACTTATTTAACTAAGGTTATTTAACTAATCATTTATTGTCCAAATATAATCCAAATAATTGTAAATATTCTCAACCTTTTTTCACAGGAAATCTTTTATATGTCCAGTACGTTTATTCTCCTATCATCAAATTGTTGCCTCACAGAAGTGGCTTCCTAGCAATATCCCAGCTCGGCTACATTATCAAAGAAGGTTTCCACTGTCCTTCTAAGATCCGTCCAGAGTACAATCCACTCCGGAACATCAAGGCCCAGTACAGGGTCACTTCACGGAAGAAGAACCTGGAAAACAGAGACATCGTTATCACAAAAGACCCAGGTTACAATCCGGCCCAATTCAATTTCATCGGAATCTTTCAATCTAAAACCTCAAGCACATGCCAATTGCTATAAGGCTTGATTTTAACACTACTGGTAAAGCATGCCATGTATAAAACTGTGATTATGTTCTCATTTGGGTCTGGGGACTTTCAGCTTTTATCCTAATTTATCTTATTTTAGCCTTGTTGTTTTGGTCAGATAGTTCATTGATTATATTAAGTTGTTGTAGACTGTAATGTAGACCGTCATTTGTCCAGGAGTGTTCCATTGTAGAACACAGAAAACCTGCACCCTCTTGACCCTCGACGGAACATGATTTCAAACGTGCACTCATTCATTTGTTACAGACCTCATTTTATGACAGACATCAAGACTTACTTTGTCCTTTTCTGGAGGAGGAAGGGTTAAGACTGCAATTCAATTTCTTGACTTCTTTATCATATACAGTTGTGCAGCAGCCAATGAAAGCATGCAAATCTGAAATACAAATTGAAAACCAATTAAAGTAGCCAGATATTTGTGGAGAATGTTACCGTAAACATTCCCAAACCAATTAATTTGATGTTATTATTTTATGTTATTATTTACTCCAAATTAATGTTGTTCCCAATAAAGGATTATCTTAAATGGATAGTCTTCATGTTTTGCAAATCATCACTTCTGAACTTAAGTGATGCTGTAATTTTAGCCTGCTAACTTATTTTCTAGCAACATTAATACATTTCCAGCCTGCTGTTTTGACAATAAAAAAATATAATATTTTGCCAATAGTTTTTTACTGGAATGTTATAGATCCTCAAATTTGTTGTAAAAATGCTCCATAAAATTATTCCATGCATGAAATGATAAATAGTGTGCAGCTTTATAATCATGTCATTGATGAACTGAACATTGTTGTGATGTGTATATTTCTTGTAAAAAGCAGTCACAGACATGTCTTCCCCTAAACAGTAGTTTCCCCATAATTTGATAACAGCTGTTGTGGCTCTTTGAGACAAATATCTTAGCCATACTTGAACACAAAAAAGTCTGATGGCTATGGCCAACAGTCATATTTCATTTGTAGGTTAATATGATCTATTTGATATCTTACATTGTACAGTGTTGTTTTAGAATGATTCAGACTTGTACTTTTTCTACTTTCTATTCAAGATACATTAGATAGTGCACCAGTAAATGTGTTGTTTGCATGAACTAAAGTTGTTAATAAAGCTCATTCTGACTGGATCCTGTCCCTTGTTGCATATGTGTACTGTGGGTGTAACAGGAGGCCACAGCTGTGGGTGTAACAGGAGGCCACAGCTGTGGGTGTAACAGGAGATCACAGCTGTGGGTGTAACAGGAGATCACAGCTGTGGGTTTAACAGGAGATCACAGCTGTGGGTGTAACAGTGGATCACAGCTGTGGGTGTAACAGTGGATCACAGCTGTGGGTGTAACAGGAGGCCACAGCTGTGGGTGTAACAGGAGATCACAGCTGTGGGTTTAACAGGAGATCACAGCTGTGGGTGTAACAGTGGATCACAGCTGTGGGTGTAACAGGAGATCACAGCTGTGGGTTTAACAGGAGGCCACAGCTGTGGGTGTAACAGTGGATCACAGCTGTGGGTGTAACAGTGGATCACAGCTGTGGGTGTAACAGTGGATCCCAGCTGTGGGTGTAACAGTGGATCCCAGCTGTGGGTGTAACAGGGGATCACAGCTGTGGGTGTAACAGGAGATCACAGCTGTGGGTGTAACAGGAGATCACAGCTGTGGGTGTAACAGTGGATCACAGCTGTGGGTGTAACAGGAGATCACAGCTGTGGGTGTAACAGGAGATCACAGCTGTGGGTGTAACAGTGGATCACAGCTGTGGGTGTAACAGTGGATCACAGCTGTGGATGTAACAGGGGATCACAGCTGTGGGTGTAACAGTGGATCACAGCTGTGGGTGTAACAGGAGATCACAGCTGTGGGTGTAACAGTGGATCACAGCTGTGGGTGTAACAGTGGATCACAGCTGTGGGTGTAACAGTGGATCACAGCTGTGGGTGTAACAGTGGATCACAGCTGTGGGTGTAACAGGAGATCACAGCTGTGGGTGTAACAGTGGATCACAGCTGTGGATGTAACAGGAGGCCACAGCTGTGGGTGTAACAGTGGATCACAGCTGTGGGTGTAACAGGAGATCACAGCTGTGGGTGTAACAGTGGATCACAGCTGTGGGTGTAACAGGAGATCACAGCTGTGGGTGTAACAGTGGATCACAGCTGTGGGTGTAACAGTGGATCACAGCTGTGGGTGTAACAGTGGATCACAGCTGTGGGTGTAACAGGAGATCACAGCTGTGGGTGTAACAGTGGATCACAGCTGCAGGTTGTCTTACCTCCAGAAAGAGCAGGCCCCCAGTGAGACCACCCACAAGGAACAGGTTAGTTTTGCCCCACCAGATGATCCTGTGCAGGCAGCCTGTGGTGTACACTCTCTCCTGGGCAGAGGTCTCCTTCATACTCTGGACTGTGTAGCCACACATGGTGTTGAAAATGGTCTGGTTGTGAATACATGCAAACATTAACTACACATAGTCACACACATTAATGTTAGGATCAATATCCAACCAATCTCAGTATTACCTTTGATTCATGTGTGTCACTAACGCGTGTCACTAATGTGTGTCACTAACGCGTGTCACTAATGTGTGTCACTAATGTGCGTCACTAATGTGTCACTAACGTGTGTCACTAATGTGTGTCACTAATGTGTGTCACTAACGTGTGTCACTAACGTGTGTCACTAATGTGTGTCACTAATGTGTCACTAACGTGTGTCACTAATGTGCGTCACTAATGTGTGTCACTAATGTGTCACTAACGCGTGTCACTAATGTGTGTCACTAATGTGCGTCACTAATGTGTCACTAACGTGTGTCACTAATGTGTGTCACTAATGTGTGTCACTAACGTGTGTCACTAATGTGTGTCACTAATGTGTCACTAACGTGTGTCACTAATGTGCGTCACTAATGTGTGTCACTAATGTGTCACTAACGTGTGTCACTAATGTGTCACTAACGTGTGTCACTAATGTGTGTCACAAGTGCGTGTCACAAGCGCATGTCACTAATGCGTGTCACTAATATGCGTTTCACAATAGTGTGAAAATGATTATCAAGCTCTGGTAGAATGTGTAGGTTACACCTTTGGCAAGCACACCCCACAATTTCCCCAGAAGTGGCACCCCCTCTCTGTTTTTTTATTGTGCTTGTTAGTGGGTTTTTTTCTGACCTCATTGCGTTGTTTCAGACAGCAGGAGAAGGGAACTCCGCATGCCTCTTGACTAGGATTGTCCTCCTGGCAGTCGAAGTATATGTTGTATGACCAGTCCTTGTACGAATGTACTCCACAGCATTGCAACTGTAAAAAACGCAAATAGAACTTCACATTAACTTGTGTATTAGCTCAAACTGCATTGTGTTCTTTATTAAACTGGGAGCACAGCACCCTGGACACCAGTCTGTCAGCACTCTGGACACCTGTCTGTCAGCACTCTGGAGACCTGTCTGTCAGCACCCTGGACACCTGTCTGTCAGCACCCTGGACACCTGTCTGTCAGCACCCTGTCTGTCAGCACTCTGGACACCTGTCTGTCAGCACCCTGGACACCTGTCTGTCAACACTCTGGACACCTGTCTGTCAGCACTCTGGACACCTGTCTGTCAGGACTCTGGACACCTGTCTGTCAGCACTCTGGACACTTGTCTGTCAGCACCCTGTCTGTCAGCAGTCTGGACACCTGTCTGTCAGCACCCTGGACACCTGTCTGTCAGCACTCTGGACACCTGTCTGTCAGCACTCTGGACACCTGTCTGTCAGCACTCTGGACACCTGTCTGTCAGCACCCTGGACACCTGTCTGTCAGCACCTGTCTGTCAGCACTCTGTCTGTCAGCACCCTGGACACCTGTCTGTCAGCACCCTGGACACCTGTCTGTCAGCACCTGTCTGTCAGCACTCTGTCTGTCAGCACTCTGGACACCTGTCTGTCAGCACTCTGTCTGTCAGCACTCTGGACACCTGTCTGTCAGCACCTGTCTGTCAGCATTCTGTCTGTCAGCACTCTGGACACCTGTCTGTCAGCACTCTGGACACCTGTCTGTCAGCACTCTGTCTGTCAGCACTCTGGACACCTGTCTGTCAGCACTCTGGACACCTGCCTGTCAGCACCTGTCTGTCAGCACGCTGGACACCTGTCTGTCAGCACTCTGGACACCTGTCTGTCAACACTCTGGACACTATTAGTCTAAATGTATTCATCCATAAAACTATGGTATAAGAAATTATTAGGATGAGCTATTTTCCTAACTAATCAGTATATATATATTTTTTTTTTTATATTTAGGGCAGTGTTTACCTTGTTTTAAATTTTTCTCTGCTCAAACACACCTTATTCTAATGACTGGGTCTCTAGCCAGCTCTGCAGAAGCCTGCTTGTGACCCATTCATTTGAATCAGGTGTGTTAGAGCAGGGAAACATCTAGAACATGCAGGACAGTGGAGCCCTGAGGACCAGGGAAACATCTAAAACATGCAGGACAGTGGGGCTCTGAGGACCAGGGAAACATCTAAAACATGCAGGACAGTGGGGCTCTGAGGACCAGGGAAACATCTAAAACATGCAGGACAGTGGGGCTCTGAGGACCAGGGAAACATCTAAAACATGCAGGACAGTGGGCCCTGAGGACCAGGGAAACATCTAGAACATGCAGGACAGTGGGGCTCTGAGGACCAGGGAAACATCTAAAACATGCAGGACAGTGGGCCCTGAGGACCAGGGAAACATCTAAAACATGCAGGACAGTGGAGCCCTGAGGACCAGGGAAACATCTAAAACATGCAGGACAGTGGGGCTCTGAGGACCAGGGAAACATCTAAAACATGCAGGACAGTGGGCCCTGAGGACCAGGGAAACATCTAGAACATGCAGGACAGTGGGGCCCTGAGGACCAGGGAAACATCTAGAACATGCAGGACAGTGGGGCCTGAGGACCAGGGAAACATCTAAAACATGCAGGACAGTGGGGCCCTGAGGACCAGGGAAACATCTAAAACATGCAGGACAGTGGGGCTCTGAGGACCAGGGAAACATCTAAAACATGCAGGACAGTGGGGCTCTGAGGACCAGGGAAACATCTAGAACATGCAGGACAGTGGGCCCTGAGGACCAGGGAAACATCTAGAACATGCAGGACAGTGGAGCCCTGAGGACCAGGGAAACATCTAAAACATGCAGGACAGTGGAGCCCTGAGGACCAGGGAAACATCTAGAACATGCAGGACAGTGGGGCCCTGAGGACCAGGGAAACATCTAGAACATGCAGGACAGTGGGGCCCTGAGGACCAGGGAAACATCTAAAACATGCAGGACAGTGGCTCCTGAGGACCAGGGAAACATCTAGAACAAATTAAAATGTATTTGTATAGCCCTTTTTACAAGCAATGTCACAAAGGGCTTCACATATGCCCATAGAACTGCCCCCTCAACCAACCTAAACCTTCAAGGAAGACAAGGAAAAACTCCCAGAAAAAGTAACTAGGGACAAAAAATTGAAGAAACCTTGGAAGGAGCAATTCAGTGAGGGATCCCCTCCTCCAGGGACGGTTGGGAAAAGTGAGGAGCAGAACACAGGCTAAACAGTCATATCTCTGGAGAGAGTTAATAAGTTGTTGAAACATTAATACTCAATGCTCAACTTGGGTCTAATGAACATGGAAACATTTAAAACATGCAGGACAGTGGGCCTTGAGGACCAGGGTTGGGAAACACTAATTTAAGGGATCTAATATTGCACCATAATGCTCCTAATACTAGTTCCAATTATTCTTAGTAGCAGATAATAGGTTCTAACTGCTTACTAGATCCCTATCTAACTATTTGAATGGAATAGGTGCTGTCATTGTCCAAGGAATCAGTGACATTACTATAGTAATCTAATGGCACCTTTTTTTGAACAAAGTCGATGACATTTTCCAAGTCCAAATCTTCTCGATAACGTACAATGGCTTTTCTCATCAGCCTCTCTGTTCTCTCCCAGACCTGCACAAATGAATGGGGACACCAGAAGGACCCTGAACATACCATCATCCTCCGCAAAAGGTTTCTAATCTGAAATAGATGACAAATAACATATTAACAGTTCCACCATGTCATCATTTACCATTTCGGAGAAAACGAATCCGAGCACAGCAGCAACTATCTGAAGAATTAGGATGGCCACCAGGATTCCAACAAACTGGAAAAACAAGATGTAAGTTGAATGTAAAACATTTTCTTTTGACTCTTTTGATTTGTGAGAATGATTAACATTTTAAATTGTGGTTGTCTACTGTACATTTTTACTAGAATTAAAAGTGTTCATAAGTGTAAAAGTGAGTGACTCCTTTGTTTAACATGCTGGCACCTTTGCCAAAAATCTGAATTTGGTTCAATGCTAAATTATAATCTGGTCAAACTGCTGACTAAACACACATTTTCTTTCATTTCTGCCACAGTGAATTCTATGTTTGTAAACCTTACATAGTGATTTGTAGTCTGGAAAATAAGGTAGTAGGCTATCACAATGTGTTAAAGGGTCTTTGTATCATTCAATAGGTGCTAGACAGGGATACTCTAGGGTTCATGTTAAATTCTGCTAACGATCCTCACCCCGTCTGCAACAAAGTTGTCATAAAAACAGACCCGACACTGAGACGAACTTCCTGTGTCACCTCAGCTAATAAAGCTGCAATATAATCTTGTTGATGTAAAATAAGGCAGTGCAGGTTTAAGATAACAGACTTGCCAACCCTGATAGTTTGCCTTATTACATGCGACACAACACATGAAGTGCCTATTGTAAAATTATATCATGTATACAAAATTATATAAATCAATTTACTAACCTAGATAGATATTCTCATTGGCTAAACACAGGTCAAAATATATATTTATAATATTTGTGACCTTGAGACACCCAGTCTGCCAAACGTAACACTTCCAAGCCCCCTTTGCCTTGAAGATTTGCCCCTTGCTCTATGGAGCTATATTTGTGCCAGAATCCTGAGCGAGCAAAGATAGATTCTGAGCACACAAGGAGAGATTTTGAGCACAGAAAAACATATTTTGCAAGCACATCAATTATATTTCAAAAAGAAATTACACTTGAGCAAACAAAAACATATTCTGTGTGCACAAACAGGCCGCTGCGCTCGCTCGCTCCCCCCGTCCTGCTCGCTCAACATCTCTCGCTCGCTCAGCTTGGCACACACGTTACAAATGTGCCACAAAACCAACCAATCAGAGACCTGGCAGAAGTACGTCCTGATTGGCTGTTTGCTCTCCAATGGGATCGCTGGTTACTGTAACCCGGAAAAAACAAAGGAGATCGCATCAGATGGGCTCGGACTGGATGAAGAGGACGTGTTTTAAAACAATTTTCGGTCAGTATTTATTATTATTATGATTATTGTCTGATGTTACAGAACTACCGTGTTAGTTTTTGTACTATAGTGTTGTAACTTTAGGGTCGCGTTGTCTGGGCTTACGTTATATCCTCTAATTTTGAGACATTAGCTGTTGTGTGACTGACGAAGACTTTTCCTTTCTGTCCTGGGCACCCTTAGATAATGTCAGGTGAACAACAACAACAACCACATGTAAGTTTGTGTTGCCTTTGTTATAAACACAGTGCGTCATAAAACATTTGTAAAGTTATGTTTTCACGTTAGTTTTAACCATTATAACTTTGAAAATCCTTGGCAACAGTTCAATAATAGTAGTTTTAATTTCTATATTGAGTAAAAACAGAAACATTTTTATGGAACAGTTTATTTTGATAAACAAAATACACACAGCAGTGCAATATTTTTATAATAGTCTTGACATACTTTTTTTGGTCTTTCTGGGTCCTATAGGAACTTCAAGACCCAGACATTGACTGGGAGAGTGTCGTACTGCAAGGGGACTCTAATGGAGCATTTGTGGTTCCTGAAATCGCATGCCCACTGGATGACGAAGCCCTGGAGGAACTTCAGAGAACTACTGATCCTCTGGGACATTCTCAGTCACATGGTCGTGACTTGTACACACACTTTTTGCACAAGGTGTCTGACATTAGAACATGAATAGACACATTATCGGTTACAGGAACCTTGTTTTACAGACATTCTGAAGCTTTTACAACAAAACAACAAAAATAATCCTGTATGAGGTATTGAATTTTTTTTTACTACTGAATGAACAAAACTTAACTCTTGTCTGTTTTCAGATCGAACAGCCATTGGCATATTAATAACTTCTTGTTTTGAATAAAGCTCGAGCTGTTAAACTCTGTGGAATCCACCACCATATCGCACTGCTTCACTCAGGATTCTTCTAAACTCAGTGTAAGTGCTAAGATGCTGTACTGGAAAAGTCACAGTCTGAGTGCATGCACTCACTATTGGGTAACAAACCGAGTGGTCTCCGAGCCTTTCCCTGCATTCATGGTCAAAGTTGCATGTTATTTTGAAATGACTCTTTTCATCAGGGAGGATGGGGATGTGGGATTGCCCGGTCATCCACTGGAGCACATGTGGCACTGCAAGAGGTTCTGTGTCACCAGCTGCACTGTCTGTCTCCCCATCTGTGATTAATATATTTTTCAAATAACATGAATTTAAGGAACAGTTTAAACTGAGTTTTAAAACAAAATCCAAGAACATGTGCTTGGTACATTAAATGATGCTATGTGTATACTATACAGTACATAATACCTGGCATTTCAAGCTCTTCTAAGAAATCTTGGAGGAAGTTGATAATCTTCCTCTCAGCTCTTTCCTTAGATGTGCCCTTTTCATTGTAATGTGGCTGGCAGTTCATCATCATGAAGTCAGCATCAGGCTATAAAGAGAGCGAATGCAGATTTGGCTAAATATCTTTAAATGTACAAACTCAGGCTATTAATGGCATACAAAATGGAGATTGCAATACAGAACAAAAAATTATGCACGCAAGAACAAAATAAGTAGCAGTTAAAATATTTACTTTGGTGATCTTCCCAGGATCTCTATGGTGAGTCAAGAACTCCAAATAATCCAAATTTAGCGTTTGCTGGTTTATGGCAGACTGCAGTTTCGTAAGAAGTCCCTCCATCAACTGCTGTCTCAACAAGTCCTGTTGGACAGAAAGAGCCCAGATTAGCAAGGAAGAGGGACTCAATCATATATGTCTCCGAATAAAAAATACATGATTATGCAGTCATGTAGATATGCAGAGGTGAGCAAAGTAAAAAGTATAAATGTGACATGCACTCCCCAGCCAAGTGAGGTGAGCTAATTAGTGAAATCACCTGTTGTAAGTGCTAGTTTTGCTAGTTGGCAAAGTTACAATGGTTAAAACTAACGTGAAAACATAACTTTACAAATGTTTTATGACACACTGTGTTTATAACAAAGGCAACACAAACTTACATGTGGTTGTTGTTGTTGTTCACCTGACATTATCTAAGGGTGCCCAGGACAGAAAGGAAAAGTCTTCGTCAGTCACACAACAGCTAATGTCTCAAAATTAGAGGATATAACGTAAGCCCAGACAACGCGACCCTAAAGTTACAACACTATAGTACAAAAACTAACACGGTAGTTCTGTAACATCAGACAATAATCATAATAATAACTAGAAAAAAATTCCTAAAGAAATTTTGAGTGTGCGTGACTCTGGCCCAGGACTCCCCCCCATACATCTCTGACACTGTTGAGTAATTTTCAGAATATGACTTCTACCATTGCTTAGGTATGTGACAGATCAAGCTTTCAACAGGTGTTCATATGCTGATGCACTAGTAGTAGCGTAAACACTCATTTCAGCAGGATTAAAGACAGCTCCACTTGAGCACACTGCCACAGTTTAAGTTTAAGTAGTAAGCAAGCAGTAAACAATTGGTCACTCTGTGTCAGGTAGCACTTTACATTACAGTTCAGTAGCACAGTATGAGTTTGGTTCTAATTTGATAATAGTGATAAATGCTTTCAAAAACTTAGAGTGTAAACTGACCCAAATACATCCAATGCCAGAATTAGGCCATCAATGGCTATGACTTTGGTATTAGAAATACACCTTTTATCAAAATGATACCGCATTATAAATATCAGATAACATTATAAAGTTATACAGCTGTGTTAAATGTCAAATCAATCCACATGCAATCAAACATGTAACAAATCAGGATTCAGCAATAAGCTAGCATCAAAATTCACAAAAAGCACTAGGTCACACAGTTCTGATATCACACTAACAAAAACAGTGCTTTTTATCCAACATTAATTGAGGAAAAACACACACGCACATACACACACGCACATACACACACACACACGCACATACACACACACACACACACACACACACACACACATATATATATATATATATATATATATATATATACTGTTTTTGTTAGTGTGATTTCAGAACTGTGTGACCTAGTGCTCACACAGTTCTGATATCACACTAACAAAAACTGTGCTTTTTATCCAACATTAATTGAGAAAAACACACACGCACATACACACACGCACATACACACACACACACACACACATACACATATATATATATATATATCTATAGATAGATACATATATGTGCATACACACAGGCAGTCTGTACATTAATGACTTAATGATGAACTGTCAATCAAACCATTCAGTGCAATGAATCACTTAGTAGCAGACACACAGGTTTAATCATCTATAAACTACAGGACTACAGGACTCCCCATATAACACTAGCCAATAGTTTGCAAGGTCAACCAGTATCCAGACGATTATGAATGTTTTACAGCAAGCCCCCCCAACAATTTAAATAGCAATTCCTAAAAGACCTGTATTTAATCCCCACTGTTTCTCTATGGAACCACCCACACACCTCCCCAATACCCCAAACTCTTCCGAAATCTCCCCCCGAGCCCCCCGCAACGTCACAATCTCCGCTTGAAGGTGCATGTAAATCAATCGCGATTCTCAAACCTCTCCCACAAATAGGCTCATAGCTCATCAACCCGACCTCCCACACACCTCCCCAATATCTCGTTAGAATCCTATGGACCCCAGCACATGAACCCTGCCCTCAAACCCCCCCGCACGAGCCCCCCCGCCCCCCGCCCCCCGCGAACGCCGATCGCCCCCCCCCCTCCGAAAACGACCCTAAACGGTCAAAATGCACACAAATAACCCCCCCCCCATAACCCTCCACCACCGTCCTGACTGATAAGCACATGAATACATATAAGCCCAAATGTTAAAGAAGTCCAAAACCCACATTTTAGCATGCTAGAAACATATGCTGATGCACTAGCAATTAGCTTAAGCGCTAATTTTAGCATTGGTCGCTAATGTTAGCAAACAGCATATCTTTACAGCTAGTTGGAATATCAGTTGTAAATCCTGACTGATAAGCACATGAATACCTATGAGCCCAAATGTTAAAGAAGTCAAAAACCTACATTGTAGATAGCATGCTAGCGAAAGAGTTGAAAAAGATGTTTGCTTACCTTAGAGACTTAGAGCCAGAGAGGAAGAGTTGAGCTGGAGTACAGTTTATAAATACACCCGAAACAAAAAGAGCCAATTTGATTCCTCCAGTAAATATCCTCCAATTAAAGTTATTAAATGTGAAATGAATTACTGTTCATAAAATAGCCACCGTCATTCGTGGCCACCGTCTCTCCTCTTTCAAGCACGTTGCTAAGTAACGAACTAATGAGTTGCAGCTGACAGTTGCAACTGTCATGTCAGTTGAACAGACAGAGAGAAAAGGCTTACCGCACCCCTCGAACAGGAAGGATTTCTGGCCAAACCGTGTTTCCAATCATAAAACCAGGTTAACGTGAAGCCGGCTGAGCCCTTCCTGAACGTCTACATAGGCATTTTGTGTTGACAAGTGAAGAAATGTGCTCTTGGGAGCAATTCTAAAAAGTGTTAGTTTTGTATTCCTCCTGAAATTTTCCTGGCACTTTTAACATGGGAGTCTATGAGGCTCTTCATGGGTGCTGCGGCCGAATTTTCGCATGTCAAGCTAAAACAATAAATCTGACAGATAAAGTAAAGCAAGTGTGAGCTAGAGGACACATTTTCCTACGTTTCTATGTATAAATTGTGTCTGTAGTGTTGCATTTGAGGCCATGGTAGTCGAATATGTTTTATTTTTTTCACGAATTCTTCTGTCTCCTCTCCACTCTAGCGATGACATCACCCACTCTAGTTTTCAAACATTCTCTCCATTAACACCCATTAATTTTTCTGGTGTGGTTTTTGGCAATTTTTGGGCACAATTGTTCGCCAAAAGTCTTAGAAAAATCATAGCACACATGTCGGGGCCGAGCCGCACGTTTTGATATAACTTTTGTGTATATGCGTCAAAAACTCTGGTAGATGTTTTGAGCCAAAAAACGGTGTAAGAATAATAATAATAATAATAAACGCTAGTAATAACATAGTGTGCGCCTTGCAGCACGCACACAATAATAAACGCTAGTAATAACATAGTGTGCGCCTTGCAGCACGCACACAAAAATACTGACCGAAAATTGTTTTAAAACACGTCCTCTTCATCCAGTCCGAGCCCATCTGATGCGATCTCCTTTGTTTTTTCCGGGTTACAGTAACCAGCGATCCCATTGGAGAGCAAACAGCCAATCAGGACGTACTTCTGCCAGGTCTCTGATTGGTTGGTTTTGTGGCACATTTGTAACGTGTGTGCCAAGCTGAGCGAGCGAGAGATGTTGAGCGAGCAGGACGGGGGGAGCGAGCGAGCGCAGCGGCCTGTTTGTGCACACAGAATATGTTTTTGTTTGCTCAAGTGTAATTTCTTTTTGAAATATAATTGATGTGCTTGCAAAATATGTTTTTCTGTGCTCAAAATCTCTCCTTGTGTGCTCAGAATCTATCTTTGCTCGCTCAGGATTCTGGCACAAATATAGCTCCATATTGCTCCACCTCAATAGATTGTCTGAGAAGTGGTCAAAAGAGAACTTTGAGCGAAAGAGCAAGCTTTCTGCAGGGAAGCCAGATTTCTCTCCGCCATCTTCAGTAGAACCCATGTTTCATGTTTCAAACACATCTGTGTTTTTAGTCTTTTACAATCAGGTATCATTAAAAAAAGCTAATTGTCTTTCGCAGCATAGTTAAAACATTGTTTGCCACTGTATTGGGAAGTTTACATGACAGGACACTAAACATCCGTGCGTGTGAGTTTAAAACCCCTCACGCTGCTGGATCCCCCCTGTAACTTCCTACTTTCCCGACTTTTCCAACCGTGGGATGATCCTCAAAAAAACCTCGGACTCTACATGTTCTTAACATGTTCTGTAAATCCCTCAATGGCCTTGGACCTCAATACATTGCAGATATGCTCATATAATATAAACCTAACAGATCACTGGGATCTTCAGGATCAAGTCTTTTAGAAATACAGAGGGTTCACTCTAAGCAAGGAGAGTCTGCTTTTAGCTGCTCCGCCAGCCGCAGCTGGAACCAGCTTCCAGAAGAGATCAGGCGTGCTCCAACAGTAAGCACCCTCAAATCCAGACTCAAAACACATCTTTTTATCGAAGTATTTGCTGATTGAGCACTGTGCTATGTGAACCGTTTGCACTTTATTTTATACGTATTATCTTTTTATTCTTTGAATTCCTTTTCCTGTTTTTATTTCATTTTGAATCTATTTTATATATTTTATGTATTCTGTTATTTTTTATTCCTTATGTTTTACTTTTATGATTTTTTTTAAAATGTAAAGCACTTTGAATGACCATTGTGTATGAAATGTGCTATAAAAATAAAATTGCCTTGCCTTAACTCCCAACAAGCTCTCTGGGATGACAATGTTGTATTAGTGAGGAATAGCAGGTAACAGGTGTTGTTTAGCCATTCTTAGACCATGTACTCCCCCTACATATTCACAATAACAAATGTAGTCTTCAGTAACTCAGACATTAGGGTCATAAAGAGTGTGTGTAAAAAATATAAAATACACTTCTCAACCCATACAACCGAACGCGCCCTATCCAATCAACTGTCAAGCTTCCTCTCCCAGAAGAGTCTACTTGACCCCAACCAATCGGGCTTCAGGACTGGTCGTTCCACAGAAACCGCCCCACTGTCATTCACCACTGCTCTCCAGTCTGGTAGGGTGGCTTCAAGGTCAACTGTCAATCAGCCATTGATCTTATCTCATTCCTTTTAAGGAAATAATCAATGCTCTAAGGAATATATTTTTTTTTTTATAATGTATTTAATTTGCTAGAAAAAAAATATAAGGAAAGAATAAACAATATAAGCAACAGGGGAGGGGGTGTGGAATTTGGTGTGCATCTTATATCACTGGATTTGTTGGCCAACACAATGTTAGGTTTGGACAATAAACCTTTTAAACTCAGGGGTGGGCAATCCTGGTCCTCAGGGGACACACTGTCCTGAAGGCTTCAGATGTTCCCCTGCTCTAGAACACCTGATTCTAATGAATGGTCATTATGAGGCTTCCACAGAGCTTGATAACGACCCGTTCATTTGAATCAGGTGTGCTGGAGCAGGGAAACATGGAAGACCTTCAGGACAGTGGACCCTGAGGACTGGAATTCCCCACCTGTTTTAACTCATATCCTGACATTATCAGCATGCATTCTTTTGTGGGCAAATGCAGAGCAAACACCATTATGCAAAAACTCTTTGTGTTGCCAATGTTTTTCAAATAAATTAAGTTAACATCATATGAACCAACCACCATTTTAATCACCTGTATCACATTCACTGCAGAAGAACTTAAAATATTATTCTACATAAGCTATAAAAATAAGTATTATGTTTAGCAAGGAGACTTACCAATTTCAGTAACCAGGTTCCGTTACGTAGCGCCCCAAAACACCCAAAAAAGGTGATCATTAACATCAGAGACCCAACAACAATCAGCAACAGAGCTGGATCAATGGTCAAAGTATCCACAACATCTGTGTTAATAAACAAACACACACATCACAATATCAATTAGGAAGCCACAAACATTAGATTTCCATAGTGTTATCTATCAAAGTTATGTCAGAATATAACTTTAATCATTTATCTAACCTTTCTCTTTGGCAATCTTGGAATAGATTCCGACAGCAACCAGAACTGTACTGGCTACCTAGAAGAATTATGGAAAATGTTATACTTTTATGTTTCATTTCACAAAGTTTTGAGAGATTTGTTTGAACTAAACTTTCTGATAACATCTATTGTTGTAAGAAAACGTTTAGAATTGAAGTATTTTGATGCTAAAGAGAAAAAGGTTAGGTTGGTAATAAAGAAAGAGAAGTTCTGCTTGTTACACTTAAACATTCCATAAGCAGTTGAAGAAATGCACTTTAAATGTCTTACCCAAAATATGTAACAGCAGGCAAATAAGCTGTATTTGATTCTTCTATATCCTTTCATTCTCTTACAGAACTTTCTGCTCTCCTGCATTTTTACCCAAGACATCTTGACATGTTTCAACTTGTCTTTACAGAACTGATGGATATTTCTCAACCAGTGGGTTAAGAGCGCACACGTTACTTCTGAAGAACATATTTACTTTATTTTGGGCAATAACTACAATGGAGGGAAGCATAATATCTCACAAATTATTTGTCTTCAGGTAGAAAGTCTATAGAGAATTTATAGTGCAGTGTAGCGAGGTATAATGCTTAAAGGAAACCTTATAAACAACCTTCTCTATTGCAACACTGCAATATTACCTCAGTGTCATCCCCAACACCTTGGTTGTACTTGTAAAAGTTAGGAGATTGCACCACACAAGTAAAGACAAGGTTGGAATGGAACCAGCCTAAAAGGGAGAATAGAGAGGAGAGAGTACTAGAATACTGCTCTCTGTAATTTACACTCATTATTATATATTTCTATCTAATTTGTATTTTATTTGACATTCTATTTTTTGTATCCTGTTGTCACATATACTGTATGTTCTATGTTTGCTCCTTTCTGCCAGTGTGAATTCTGTGTTTGTAAATCTTGCTCAGCGTTTAAAATAGATTCTGATTCTGATTCTGATTAACCCTAACCCTAACCCTAATTAACACTAAGAAATGCAACACACACTCTACTCAGGTTAAACCAGAGGCAGCACTATTACTGGCTATACAACACCCCTGTTTACCACCACAAATGTAATCTAATCTGTGGGAAAACTGACTTAATTAAGTGTGTTTATTTGGATAATGGCCAAACTGATAATACCACTTTTGTTGTCATACCACGTGTGCTTGGTGTGTTTTTGTGAGCTGTCAAAGCTCTGGCCAAGCACACACACATCTCAGTCTGCATCAGGTGGGTGATTCCTGCTCTGGATCAAATTTCTGGCCTCCTTGGGTTCCTGACATGTCAAATGATTGTATGTGATGTTTGTAACATTGTGTCAAACCAGAGCCTCACCATGAGGGATGCTGCTTATCATGGATGTATTAGGGTTTTATACAGTTATAAACTGGGATTCTGGTCTCCAGCTAAGGTCCACTACGATCACTATGACGTAGACAGTATGACGTAGTATTCATGCAGCGGAAACAGGTGACAGTGAGCAGCTGAACCAACCTCACGCGACGGAAACACGTCACTGTGACGTCACTGTGAGCAGCTGAACCCTCGCGCGTTGGACAGGGTAACTTCTGGAACATTTGTAGCTGGTTAACTGGTAATAATATGAATTATTACTCTTTTCCGACAATGTTTATAATCTTATGGATGTGTTTAAATTGTGATATTTTGACTGCCAGTGTCGGTGTCAGTGAAATGTCGTGTAAATCTTATTCGTAGACATATTCTAGTGTGATGTTTGTCTAATTTAGTAGAATAAAGCTGTCAGATGATCTGCTGTTAGCAGAGTTAACCATCTTAGTTTGATGAAATATCTTTATTTAAGTATTCATCAGTGTGGTTTAGATACTGGTTAGCCTGATACTGCTGCTACAAACTGTAGTTATCTTGTATTTCCTCCAGTTGACCTCCTGTAGTATGTAGCTAAGCTAGCTTTGTTAGCTGTTAGCTCTCTAACTGTCAGCTTTGTTACTTTATTACTAAAACAGATAATTGGGTTTTAAACTATTAAGCAAACTAGTGTATTAATATAACATTATAACAGCCATATCCACATATCTGATGAATATTCTGAAGCTATCTAGCTTTAGTCGGCTAACGCCTCATTAGGGGTCTTCAACCATGTTAAAGTTTATTATATCATAAACTCTTAACACTTTATTATATCTTATATAATATAATAATCAGTGTGGTACCCAGCCTGCTCAAGAACAGGATTACAGATACATGAACTCATTATTATCATGCATCCTGGTCATGTACTGAGACCATGTTGAAGGCCATGATACCACATGAGTCTGTGAAGTATCACAGACAATAATTTAGGAAGGCATATTTCTCATGTATGTCAAATAATTCCAATAAGAAATTTTTAGGGAGTGATATTTGGGACCAAGTAAAATGACAGGAGTTTGTTTAAATTAAGATGATCATTTTACACGAAATATATTTCACTGTAAACATTACAAATACAATACAAATTTCCAGGTTCACATACAGATTTCTTTTATTTGAAATTACTTCAAAGGTTGATGTGATTGGGTTAAGGTTAGACTGTTTAAAATATAGTTTATTTTGGTTCAATGTTTTTTCCCCCAGGATAGACGTACATTTAGCTTCCCCTTCATATCCAAAGTAATTCACGCTCCTTGCAGTGTGAGTTACCTGCAGCATGAACAGGTCGACCAGCAGGTGAAGCAGCTCCTAATCTGTGTGTTTATTAAGGCTTCTAGTCTATAACTTCCCGTTAAATTACAAACGTGACTTCAAATCATGCTGTGTGACGATTTTTTTTTATAAACTGTGAAAGACATGTTACATTACATGACAGACCAATTATCTAGCTTGATTGCTAGTTGTCAATCAGATTATTCAGTACATTATAATGTAGCCGAAAATTGTTAATTCAAGTTAATTTGAGACTTTACCTTTGTTGTCGTCAATGTAACTTGAACCGTTGTCCCTCCTGCTTGAACCGGCAGCAGCATTGATCATTATCATTGGAGGATCAGCCAAACTGCTTATTAAACAAGGAAGGAACAAAAGCTGCACTTGTTTAAGCCGCTCCGCACCAGGAGGGGAGTTTTCAGTTTGTAAATCGGACTATAACCCTAACTTGAGAACGAGCTGTACATGATAATGGAACGATGATTTGATACGCATGAGTACAGGCGATCCTGCAGCATGTTGTTGTGTGACACACTTTGGCTGTGGATAGGATGGCCAGAAATACAGTGTTTATATTTACATTTAGTCATTTAGCAGGCAATTTACAGCAAGTACAGGGACATTCCCCCTGAAGAAGGTAGGGTGAAGTGCCTTGCCCAAGGACACAATGTCATGTTGACACGGCCTGGATTCGAACCTACAACCTTCTGATTACTAGCCCGATTTCTTCACTGCTCAGCCACTTGACTCCCAAGCGTTTTGCGTTACATACATTTCTAGTTAATGTTTGTCAGCTATTACATCCAATCACTGTATTTTATCAACGTTCAATGGCTAGCTAAAGCAGCGGTCACCAACCCTGGTCCTCGAAGGCCACTGCCCTGACAGTTCTAGATGTTTCCCTGCTCCAGTACACCTGATTCTAATGAACGGGTCGTTATCCAGCTCTGTGGAAGCCTGATAATGACCCTTCATTAGAAATACATCTAAAACATTATCGTTCTCACACGTTGTTGTAATGTACGATCTGGTTATATAAACTGTCTATGTTACTACATTATCGTTCTCACGCGTTGCTGTAATGTACGATCAGGTTATATGAACTGTGTCTGGGTTACTACATTATCGTTCTCACACGTTGCTGTAATGTACGATCAGGTTATATGAACTGTGTCTGTGTTACTACATTATCGTTCTCACACGTTGTTGTAATGTACGATCAGGCTATATGAACTGTGTCTGTGTTACTACATTTTCGTTCTCACACGTTGCTGTAATGTACGATCAGGTTATATGAACTGTGTCTGTGTTACTACATTATCGTTCTCACACGTTGTTGTAATGTACGATCAGGTTATATGAACTGTGTCTGTGTTACTACATTATCGTTCTCACACGTTGCTGTAATGTACGATCAGGTTATATGAACTGTGTCTGTGTTACTACATTATCGTTCTCACACGTTGTTGTAATGTACGATCAGGTTATATGAACTGTGTCTGTGTTACTACATTATCGTTCTCACACGTTGCTGTAATGTACGATCAGGTTATATGAACTGTGTCTGTGTTACTACATTATCGTTCTCACACGTTGTTGTAATGTACGATCAGGTTATATGAACTGTGTCTGTGTTACTACATTATCGTTCTCACACGTTGCTGTAATGTACGATCAGGTTATATGAACTGTGTCTGTGTTACTACATTATCGTTCTCACACGTTGTTGTAATGTACGATCAGGTTATATGAACTGTGTCTGTGTTACTACATTATCGTTCTCACACGTTGCTGTAATGTACGATCAGGTTATATGAACTGTGTCTGTGTTACTACATTATCGTCCTCACACGTTGCTGTACTTGTCTGTTTCAGGGTCTCCCCACATTACACACTAGGGTCCTGGACCTCCTGGAACATGACAGACACAAAGAGGCTTGCCTTCTCTATCATCCAGTTTCTTCATGATCAACTTCACGCTGGGCATTTATCATCAGATGCCCAGGAAAGTCTAGAGGGTAAGATATCGTTTCCTTTTTCGATTGTAATTATACACCTCAGTCAGTAAAGATGAAGATCTTCATAGACTTCACTAACAGTATGTAGAGGAGGAATCTTAATCAACAACATATTGCTTTATTGTTCGCAATCCTTATGTGTTGATGGAATCGTTGTGTTATGCTCTTATAGCTCTTCCCTTGCCACAGAACATTGGTTCTCAAGATGTATGTTTCATAATCTATAAACCTGCTATGTTTGGGGTCTATCATGTTGCTATGCTCAGTGACCGATGCTCTTTTGTAAAGCTCTCTCTGGTAAGTCGCTTTGGATAAAAGCATCTGCTAAATGAATAAATGTAAACATACAGTATGTAGTCCTGTTAGTCATCATATTTCTGCAGTCTCCACTACATATCATTCTAATGAGCGTATGTTGCCTTATTCTGCAGTTGCTGTCCAATGTCTGGAAACAGCCTTCGAGGTCTCGACGGAGGATCAGAGTCTAGCTGTTACGCAAACCTTACCTGAGATTTTTGCCTCTGCCACACCTAAGGTAGGCCACTTTAATGTTGTTCGAGTGTTTCCTTACATCCTAACCCTAACCCTTTCATATGTGATGTTATTCAAGACTTGGTGTTAAAGATGTTAGTTGACAAGCTTCACGGTAACTAATACATCTCAAGACAGTCAAATTAAATCTATTATTTTCATTGGGCGTCGCAAGACTGTCATCAGTCTCACTGTCTCACTGTCATCAATGCAACCAATCATTAAGTTCAGACTGATCTCCATGATTAAAAGGCCTGCTTACCCACCTCCAGCACTATACAAGCATTTTATACAAGCATTTTTTCAAGGAGAGGCTTTGAAAGGAGGATATTTAGGTTTGAAGCCTTTTGTTTTAAATTGTGTACCTCTGCCCCATTAGGGAGCTCCGGTCTTATTGGTTTACTCCGGTCTTATTGGTTTACTCCGGTCTTATTGGTTTACTCCTCTACATTCATATATCCAATCACATTTGTTTTCATTTGATCTAAGGCAGTGGTTCTCAACAGGGGGAGCGCGTAGAGATCGGAAGGGGGGCGCGGCGCCCATCCACGTTACAAGAAAAAATTACAATTAGACAAAGCATATTTTGTGTGCTCTCAGTGCATTTTTTTATTGCGTTTAAAGTAGTACAAAAACAAGTCGTTTAAAGTATTACAAACTGCGTTCCGCTCTGCCTTTGCATTTCCCCTCTGCGTCTATGTTCCCTGATCGCACTGTAGCTGATATCCATGGTAATGAGCTGCGCATGTCCACGCTGTGTTGACACGGATCAATGACTCATAAGCATCTCTTTTAGTTTAAATGTGATCAATGTATTTGTCCTTGTGTTCTTGTCCTGAGAATAAAGGCTATAGCCATACTCACTGTCACACTCACTCACACACTGCAGGCACCTTTCAGAAGTCGGTGATTGTAGACCTACTTCCATAGTCGGCTAGTTCCAATGGATAAGTTTGTCACGCGTGTGAAAAGCAGTTGTGGCGACGATGCGTCGTCAGCACCAACCACTACAAATTCCAAAACACGTTAATGTGATGGTAGCTAGTTGACTGATGCCGCCGTAAAATTACTTCTTCTTCCTCTTCTTCGACTTATCTGTGCGAGGCCGGGTTTTCAAAATCGACTGCCTTGAAAACCAAGTACAGAAGCCGTCTCCAGGTGGAGGATGACATCAGGCTCGCGCTGTTTGACATTGAACCTCGAATCACGCTTCTTTGTAAAAACGTGACATGATGTGGAAGGCTTGGGGGGGGGGGGGGGGGGGGCTTGAGTTCAAAACGTTGAGAACCCCTGATCTAAGGCCAAGGATACATATTTCTGGGCATCCAGGAATCTAAAATTCGAAGTGTCCAGTTTGAATGTTAGGGTTGAACAAGTTTTTCGGTAGTTAAATACGTTTTCATGAGTCAGTTGTATTGGGTTAACCTCAACCTACTATTAATAGTCATAGCTTGTACTATCTTGATGACTTCACTGAGTGTATACTTGTGAGATTGTCTCTGCTTCTTCATATTTGGAAATATTTAAACAAATGTTTTGAAGGAATCTTAAAATGACCTTGCCGATTCAGAAGTCATCAGGGTGTCGTCTTTAAAAATATCAAAGAATCTACTGTAACCAAAGCTGTGCCCAAAGTTTAAAACCCGGGTCTGATATACCTGATCTGAATCTTGCATTAACCCAGAACCCACAAATAGGATGTATCTTTTAGCACTGTAACCATTTTTGTGACAAGGCTATAATTGTGGTTTTAACAAATGGAGAGATTGTATTATGCTTAACATACACCTGATCTGCGTGCTGATTGGTTGGTGTACAGCTGCAGAAAAAAGATAAACACACACTGTGAACTGTAGAGTCTGACTGCAGTGTTAGAACAGTGTAACAGGGATGCTGTCTCACTGTGAACTGTAGAGTCTGACTGCAGTGTTAGAACAGTGTAACAGAGATGCTGTCTCACTGTGAACTGTAGAGTCTGACTGCAGTGTTAGAACAGTGTAACAGAGATGCTGTCTCACTGTGAACTGTAGAGTCTGACTGCAGTGTTAGAACAGTGTAACAGGGATGCTGTCTCACTGTGAACTGTAGAGTCTGACTGCAGTGTTAGAACAGTGTAACAGAGATGCTGTCTCACTGTGAACTGTAGAGTCTGACTGCAGTGTTAGAACAGTGTAACAGAGATGCTGTCTCACTGTGACCTGTAGAGTCTGACTGCAGCGTTAGAACAGTGTAACAGAGATGCTGTCTCACTGTGACCTGTAGAGTCTGACTGCAGTGTTAGAACAGTGTAACAGAGATGCTGTCTCACTGTGAACTGTAGAGTCTGACTGCAGTGTTAGAACAGTGTAACAGGGATGCTGTCTCACTGTGAACTGTAGAGTCTGACTGCAGTGTTAGAACAGAGTAACAGAGATGCTGTCTCACTGTGAACTGTAGAGTCTGACTGCAGTGTTAGAACAGTGTAACAGAGATGCTGTCTCACTGTGAACTGTAGAGTCTGACTGCAGTGTTAGAACAGTGTAACAGAGATGCTGTCTCACTGTGAACTGTAGAGTCTGACTGCAGTGTTAGAACAGTGTAACAGAGATGCTGTCTCACTGTGAACTGTAGAGTCTGACTGCAGTGTTAGAACAGTGTAACAGAGATGCTGTCTCACTGTGAACTGTAGAGTCTGACTGCAGCGTTAGAACAGTGTAACAGGGATGCTGTCTCACTGTGAACTGTAGAGTCTGACTGCAGTGTTAGAACAGTGTAACAGAGATGCTGTCTCACTGTGAACTGTAGAGTCTGACTGCAGCGTTAGAACAGTGTAACAGGGATGCTGTCTCACTGTGAACTGTAGAGTCTGACTGCAGCGTTAGAACAGTGTAACAGAGATGCTGTCTCACTGTGAACTGTAGCGTCTGACTGCAGTGTTAGAACAGTGTAACAGAGATGCTGTCTCACTGTGAACTGTAGAGTCTGACTGCAGTGTTAGAACAGTGTAACAGAGATGCTGTCTCACTGTGAACTGTAGAGTCTGACTGCAGTGTTAGAACAGTGTAACAGAGATGCTGTCTCACTGTGAACTGTAGAGTCTGACTGCAGCGTTAGAACAGTGTAACAGAGATGCTGTCTCACTGTGAACTGTAGAGTCTGACTGCAGTGTTAGAACAGTGTAACAGAGATGCTGTCTCACTGTGAACTGTAGAGTCTGACTGCAGTGTTAGAACAGTGTAACAGAGATGCTGTCTCACTGTGAACTGTAGAGTCTGACTGCAGCGTTAGAACAGTGTAACAGAGATGCTGTCTCACTGTGAACTGTAGAGTCTGACTGCAGCGTTAGAACAGTGTAACAGGGATGCTGTCTCACTGTGAACTGTAGAGTCTGACTGCAGTGTTAGAACAGTGTAACAGAGATGCTGTCTCACTGTGAACTGTAGAGTCTGACTGCAGCGTTAGAACAGTGTAACAGAGATGCTGTCTCACTGTGAACTGTAGAGTCTGACTGCAGCGTTAGAACAGTGTAACAGAGATGCTGTCTCACTGTGAACTGTAGAGTCTGACTGCAGCGTTAGAACAGTGTAACAGAGATGCTGTCTCACTGTGAACTGTAGAGTCTGACTGCAGTGTTAGAACAGTGTAACAGAGATGCTGTCTCACTGTGAACTGTAGAGTCTGACTGCAGTGTTAGAACAGTGTAACAGAGATGCTGTCTCACTGTGAACTGTAGAGTCTGACTGCAGTGTTAGAACAGTGTAACAGAGATGCTGTCTCACTGTGAACTGTAGAGTCTGACTGCAGCGTTAGAACAGTGTAACAGAGATGCTGTCTCACTGTGAACTGTAGAGTCTGACTGCAGTGTTAGAACAGTGTAACAGAGATGCTGTCTCACTGTGAACTGTAGAGTCTGACTGCAGTGTTAGAACAGTGTAACAGAGATGCTGTCTCACTGTGACCTGTAGAGTCTGACTGCAGCGTTAGAACAGTGTAACAGAGATGCTGTCTCACTGTGAACTGTAGAGTCTGACTGCAGTGTTAGAACAGTGTAACAGAGATGCTGTCTCACTGTGAACTGTAGAGTCTGACTGCAGTGTTAGAACAGTGTAACAGAGATGCTGTCTCACTGTGAACTGTAGAGTCTGACTGCAGTGTTAGAACAGTGTAACAGAGATGCTGTCTCACTGTGAACTGTAGAGTCTGACTGCAGCGTTAGAACAGTGTAACAGAGATGCTGTCTCACTGTGAACTGTAGAGTCTGACTGCAGTGTTAGAACAGTGTAACAGAGATGCTGTCTCACTGTGAACTGTAGAGTCTGACTGCAGTGTTAGAACAGTGTAACAGAGATGCTGTCTCACTGTGAACTGTAGAGTCTGACTGCAGTGTTAGAACAGTGTAACAGAGATGCTGTCTCACTGTGAACTGTAGAGTCTGACTGCAGCGTTAGAACAGTGTAACAGAGATGCTGTCTCACTGTGAACTGTAGAGTCTGACTGCAGTGTTAGAACAGTGTAACAGAGATGCTGTCTCACTGTGAACTGTAGAGTCTGACTGCAGTGTTAGAACAGTGTAACAGAGATGCTGTCTCACTGTGAACTGTAGAGTCTGACTGCAGCGTTAGAACAGTGTAACAGAGATGCTGTCTCACTGTGACCTGTAGAGTCTGACTGCAGTGTTAGAACAGTGTAACAGAGATGCTGTCTCACTGTGAACTGTAGAGTCTGACTGCAGCGTTAGAACAGTGTAACAGAGATGCTGTCTCACTGTGACCTGTAGAGTCTGACTGCAGTGTTAGAACAGTGTAACAGAGATGCTGTCTTACTGTGAACTGTAGAGTCTGACTGCAGTGTTAGAACAGTGTAACAGAGATGCTGTCTCACTGTGAACTGTAGAGTCTGACTGCAGTGTTAGAACAGTGTAACAGAGATGCTGTCTCACTGTGAACTGTAGAGTCTGACTGCAGCGTTAGAACAGTGTAACAGGGATGCTGTCTCACTGTGAACTGTAGAGTCTGACTGCAGTGTTAGAACAGTGTAACAGAGATGCTGTCTCACTGTGAACTGTAGAGTCTGACTGCAGCGTTAGAACAGTGTAACAGAGATGCTGTCTCACTGTGAACTGTAGAGTCTGACTGCAGTGTTAGAACAGTGTAACAGAGATGCTGTCTCACTGTGAACTGTAGAGTCTGACTGCAGTGTTAGAACAGTGTAACAGAGATGCTGTCTCACTGTGAACTGTAGAGTCTGACTGCAGTGTTAGAACAGTGTAACAGAGATGCTGTCTCACTGTGAACTGTAGAGTCTGACTGCAGTGTTAGAACAGTGTAACAGAGATGCTGTCTCACTGTGAACTGTAGAGTCTGACTGCAGTGTTAGAACAGTGTAACATGGATGCTGTCTCTATATAAAAAAATATATACAAATATGTAAAAAAGAGTAGGAGGAATTAGAGGGTGAGGAAGTTGGGGTGTTTGGGGTGTTTGGGGTGTGTGGGGTGTTTGGGGTGTTTGGGGTGTTTGGGGTGTGTGGGGTGTTTGGGGTGTTTGGGGTGTGTGGGGTGTGTGGGGTGTGTGGGGTGTGTGGGGTGTTTGGGGTGTGTGGGGTGGGGTGGGTTCAGGGTGGACCAGCACTGCTTCTTTAGCAAAATCTGTATAGAAAATAGTTTTTTAAATTGTCACATGTTTTCAAAACTGTCCACTTTGACATGTGAAATGCTTCAAGAAGATTTATAGTTTAGTGTTGGACTTCACAGGGATGTTCTCAGCCAGATATCAGACATAACTGCTGTCTGAGTTTTTGGGTTCCCTGGGATTATGGAAAGTTTCATCGTTCCCTGTAAATCCCGGAACACTGCATTTACAACGACATTCCATTTGAAATATTCTTGAAACAATTACAGATGTTCTTGTTGGTTATTCCCATGGATGTAAACAGGGCAGCTTGCAGCTAAACTAGTGTCTGAGATTCACGCAGTGGGCTGGTCTGAGTGCAGATTTAGGGGCGGGACAAAGGTGCAGACCACACCCTGAAATGGGAGGAGTGTTCATCTACGTCGGGGAACAAAACCGAGCGTTTTAAAGCTCCAGAGTTTGGATATGGGATGTTTACATCTCACAGAGGCGTCGGTGTTAGATTCACTGTCCACCTTACCCCCCAAACTGCTGCTATTCCACCATGACTACTTCTGCAGTGTGTGACCCCCTTCAACTAAACTGTGTTTATCAGTACATCCTTTATCTCACTGATATCTTGTTCTATGTGACAGTGGTCAGTCATTCCTGTGCTCCCATAGGCCACACATGGGTTGCTTGGTCAGCTTGTAATTTAGTTAGACGTGGAAATTAAGATGAGTTCTCAGCTGGTGAAGCTGAATCTCTGCTTTTTATCTGCCATTTATTGTGCTCGTCTTTAAAAAAAATTTTTTTATGTTCATTAGATTAGATTAGATGAACCTTTATTTGTCCTCCAGGAGGTGGAAATTGCAGTTCACAACAGCAGCAGGGTAAAGTACAGCACACAGAGTTGCAGGGTAATATATAATAATAATGACAATAACAATAGGCGGGCACGATAAAGTCCAATATAAAAATAAGTAAGTTAAGTAGTCCAGTTAAGTAGTCCAGTTAAGTAGTCCAGTATTGATGAATTGATGATTGATGAATGACAGCAATTGATGATCAATTGATGGTTGATGAATGAAATTACTGGACACTAAAGTACTTTGGCAGTGAGTCATTTGTTTCCTGTCTCTGTGGCATCAGCCACACATCCCCCAGGTTATAAACAACCAATCAGATGCTCCCACTGAAGAGGAAGTGGAAGAAGCTGAGAGACTGAAGACTGATGGTACGACTCAACATGCTGCTCTGTAGGACTGCCTCGAGAGGATACTTTCAACCTAAACCATTTAGATGATTAAACTTTAAAATACTGATGAACTAAGTGAACTGTTTTAGAAGTCTGAAACATGAATTTCTGTCTCTTTTCCTCCTCAGGTAATGACCAGATGAAGGTGGAGAACTTTGGTGCAGCGGTGGAGTTTTACTCCAAGGCTATCGCTGTAAATCCACAAAATGCAGTGTACTACTGCAACAGGTATTGGCCAATGACATACAACCTCCATCACACTGGCATATTTCTGATGCAAGAGTTTTTTTATAAATGCCTTTTTATTGAGTATTTATATAAGAAATCCAATACAGTGAGGGGAGAAATGATTTGATCCCCTGCTGATTCTGTACTTTTGCCTTTTGAGAAATGATTGGTTCACTTTTAATGGTAGGTTTACGCCACAGGGAGAGACAGTAATTACTGAAGAGTTTCCCCTCGGAGATCAATAAAGTAATTCTGAAATGTCTGAATTCTGTCATTGCCAACAATGGTTTTGCCACCAAGTTCTAAGTCATGTTTTGTGGAGGGATCAAAACCCTTCTTTCATTCTTCAAACTGGTTTTTGTTCTTCTGGATTTTTGTATCATCCCTGTTTTTCTAGCACAGCTGCAGTATAATAACTGCTGTCATTATCTCACCATTTCTGTGTAAACTCATGTCATTTTCAACCTATTTTAATAGGGCCGCTGCATACAGCAAACTGGGGAACTATGCTGGAGCTGTGCAGGACTGTGAATTGGCCATAGGGATCGACCCAAATTACAGCAAAGCATATGGAAGAATGGGGTAGGTACAGGATTAAGGAGCCAGTATCTCAGGACACAGCAAGTGGAGCTTAACTGAGATCATAAGAAATGATTGCCGTGAATGAATGAATGAATGAATGAATAGGTTTATTTGGTTGTCCATTACGAGGGTATTATATATAGACATACACACATGCATATACAGATATACACATAAATATACATATATATATATATACTGTATATACACACACAGAATATAGTAATTTAGATTTACCACTGTAATGGATGCAACCAAAAAGGATTGGGCTGAAGCAACTCCAGATTGAATGGAATGTGAAAGGATGTGACTGTTCACTGTTGAGTTCAGATTGCAGTCACAGCTGTCATTTGATTTCAAACGTGTTTCCTTTTTCAAGATTGGCTCTAGCCAGTTTAAACAAACACACAGAAGCTGTGAACTACTACAAGAAAGCGCTGGAGTTGGACCCAGACAACGACACCTATAAATCAAACCTGAAGATAGCTGAGCAGAAAATAGAGACCCCCAGTCCTGTAAGACATCTTTAATGGTTGGACCCCAAACATATGAATGCTTGTGGAATGTCCCATAGTTACTATTTTGTACCTTTTTCTAGACGGGAGGAATGGGAGGTGTAGATCTGGCTGGTTTGCTCAGTAATCCTGGCTTCATGAATATGGTGAGTTCAGTTCAGTTCAACCTTGTTTCAGTCTTTTCAGCAGCAGCCAGACGCTACAAAATCATTGCCGCTGCTTCAGAATCCTACGAAGTGGCACAAAATTGCAGTTATACCACTTTGTGGAGCAGAGACGAGTGCAGAGGACAGGAGGAGAGTCAAAGAAGAAGCACAGTTTACTATAACTATGCAACTCTGATTTCAGCCAGCTAACCATGTTTTTATTTTATTCTATCCTAGGCATCCAATTTGATGAACAACCCACAAGTGCAACAGCTGTAAGTATTTGCAACACAGTGGGTTTAAGTATTATTTGAGCCTAAACTATAACAACAATGTAAATGTCAGATTTGTTACATTTTTCATGTGACAAATCCACTAGAATTAGTTCATATTTATTATTGATAAAAAAAAAGAAATTCAATACAAACTTTCTAATTACTTTAATACAGTTCATTCCACAACCTTAATTCCCCCAAAATTGGGACATAGTGTAAAATAAAATACAATAGAATACAATGTTTTATAAATCTTAAGAACCCATTATGTTATTCACAATACAAATATAGTAAACATTTGAAATGCTTAAACTGATAAACGTACCATTTTTTTGGGAAAATCTGATGGCAGCAACGCATAACTGTAATGGACTGATTGTGTCGTCTCCAGGATGTCCGGAATGATGTCAGGGGCCTATGGTCCAATGACTGGGGCCACAGCCCCTGGGGTCGGGGCAACAGCCGGCATGGGGGCAACAGCAGGCATGGGGGCAACAGCAGGCATGGGGGCAACAGCCGGCTTGGGGGCAACAGCAGGCATCGTACCAGGAGCTGGGGGTCCAGGAGGCACCGGGGATATCTCTGGCCTCATCCAAGCGTACGTATTCTACAACTACACAATAACAGCTGCTTTCTGAATAGTCTATGAAACACTTTGATGTGATGTGTTTTGAACTGATTGGCTTCTAGTGTCAGTCAAACAATATACACACGTTGATCAACCCGGTCATCGTCGTTGGAATTGACGTACAATAAATGGAGTCAAATCAAATCAGTATGACGTGACTCATAACTAATTGAAGGGTGCTGTCCAGCAGTATGAAACCACTGGGATGGATGTGCCTTCTGGGAGTATTTTAAATGTTTTTGAATGCTAAGGATGTGACACCTGATCCGTATAGGCTCGTGTTATTTACATTGATTAATTTAGCAAATGAATGAATGTAAATGTGTTATAATATCAACCAGATCTGATAAAAGTTTCTAAGATTGTGGACTAGGAAAGAAACATCAACAAAGGCATTCCTTAAATTCAAGCACATTCGTTTTAAACCGATTTGTTTTTTTCTTCACTCTTGATTCTTTGTAACCATAGACATTAGGACATTGAAGCTCTTCTGACCTGTCATTGTAGAAGAGATGATCTTGTTTTTGGTAGCCCATAGGGGACTGTTACGACCCTTGAACAACCAATATGAAACGTAAAGCATGATAGTGCATATCAGCCTCAACAGAGCACAAAAAGGGTGATAACTCTACTTAACAGAACCCAGGTACCTCTCAGACCACAAACGGTTCAGCTTTCGATCAGCTCTCCACAGACACTGCCACTCCCAACAGCTCTCCACAGACACTGCCACTCCCAACAGCTCTCCACAGACGCTGCCACTCCCAACAGCTCTCCACAGACGCTGCCACTCCCAACAGCTCTCCACAGACACTGCCACTCCCAACAGCTCTCCACAGACACTGCCACTCCCAACAGCTCTCCACAGACACTGCCACTCCCAACAGCTCTCCACAGACACTGCCACTCCCAACAGCTCTCCACAGACGCTGCCACTCCCAACAGCTCTCCACAGACACTGCCACTCCCAACAGCTCTCCATAGACGCTGCCACTCCCAACAGCTCTCCACAGACACTGCCACTCCCAACAGCTCTCCACAGACACTGCCACTCCCAACAGCTCTCCACAGACACTGCCACTCCCAACAGCTCTCCACAGACACTGCCACTCCCAACAGCTCTCCACAGACACTGCCACTCCCAACAGCTCTCCACAGACACTGCCACTCCCAACAGTGAACCACACCACTCTTTAAATGGGCTGCTGGATAGTTGATTGGAGGTGGGGCCACTGGCAGGCGGCCACTGGTCACGCCGATATCCAATCAGCAACAGACACCCTCTGTACACATCTGATAGGGAACAAGAGGAGAACAGAGAGAAACACAACTACTACAACACAAACAACACAACTACTACAACACAAACAACACAACTACTACAACACAACTACAACAACACAACCTGAAATCAAGTGTCCTTAACAGGGACTACATTCAAAGGATAATGCATAGCAGATTTTTCATATCCAATTTCACAATACACAACATTTTGACTTTGATTTCAATACCAAGTTTGGCATCACAATACTCCAAAAAGATACTTGAAACTGATCTGATACTGGATACCTAATCAATCACAAATATAGTCCACAAGGGTTGATTACAATTCCATGTAACTGATCAAACTACAATGATGTTCAATATGTACTTTAGGCCAGTTAGAGTAGACTGATACAGTAACACACTGTGTCTGCATGTGCCAGGTCAGAGTAGACTGATACAGTAACACACTGTATCTGCATGTGCCAGGTCAGAGTAGACTGATACAGTAACACACTGTGTCTGCATGTGCCAGGTCAGAGTAGACTGATACAGTAACACACTGTGTCTGCATGTGCCAGGTCAGAGTAGACTGATACAGTAACACACTGTGTCTGCATGTGCCAGGTCAGAGTAGACTGATACAGTAACACACTGTGTCTGCATGTGCCAGGTCAGAGTAGACTGATACAGTAACACACTGTGTCTGCATGTGCCAGGTCAGAGTAGACTGATACAGTAACACACTGTGTCTGCATGTGCCAGGTCAGAGTAGACTGATACAGTAACACACTGTGTCTGCATGTGCCAGGTCAGAGTAGACTGATACAGTAACACACTGTGTCTGCATGTGCCAGGTCAGAGTAGACTGATACAGTAACACACTGTGTCTGCATGTGCCAGGTCAGAGTAGACTGATACAGTAACACACTGTGTCTGCATGTGCCAGGTCAGAGTAGACTGATACAGTAACACACTGTGTCTGCATGTGCCAGGTCAGAGTAGACTGATACAGTAACACACTGTGTCTGCATGTGCCAGGTCAGAGTAGACTGATACAGTAACACACTGTGTCTGCATGTGCCAGGTCAGAGTAGACTGATACAGTAACACACTGTGTCTGCATGTGCCAGGTCAGAGTAGACTGATACAGTAACACACTGTGTCTGCATGTGCCAGGTCAGAGTAGACTGATACAGTAACACACTGTGTCTGCATGTGCCAGGTCAGAGTAGACTGATACAGTAACACACTGTGTCTGCATGTGCCAGGTCAGAGTAGCTTTACTATGTGTAACACCTGTAACTTCTGTCTGTGTTTAGGGGTCAACAATTTGCACAACAAATGCAGCAACAGAATCCAGAGCTGATTGAACAACTGAGGAGTCAAATACGCAGTCGACCGCCGAGTGCAAGTAATGAGGAACAACCTTGATACACACAGGTAGTAATGAGGAACAACCTTGATACACACAGGTAGTAATGAAGAACAACCTTGATACACACAGGTAGTAATGAGGAACAACCTTGATACACACAGGTAGTAATGAGGAACAACCCTGATACACACAGGTAGTAATGAGGAACAACCTTGATACACACAGGTAGTAATGAGGAACAACCTTGATACACACAGGTAGTAATGAGGAACAACCTTGATACACACAGGTAGTAATGAGGAACAACCTTGATACACACAGGTAGTAATGAGGAACAACCTTGATACACACAGGTAGTAATGAGGAACAACCCTGATACACACAGGTAGTAATGAGGAACAACCTTGATACACACAGGTAGTAATGAGGAACAACCTTGATACACACAGGTAGTAATGAGGAACAACCCTGATACACACAGGTAGTAATGAGGAACAACCCTGATACACACAGGTAGTAATGAGGAACAACCCTGATACACACAGGTAGTAATGAGGAATAACCTTGATACACACAGGTAGTAATGAGGAACAACCCTGATACACACAGGTAGTAATGAGGAACAACCCTGATACACACAGGTAGTAATGAGGAACAACCCTGATACACACAGGTAGTAATGAGGACCAACCCTGATACACACAGGTAGTAATGAGGAACAACCCTGATACACACAGGTAGTAATGAGGACCAACCCTGATACACACAGGTAGTAATGAGGACCAACCCTGATACACACAGGTAGTAATGAGGAACAACCCTGATACACACAGGTAGTAATGAGGAACAACCTTGATACACATAGGTAGTAATGAGGAACAACCCTGATACACACAGGTAGTAATGAGGAACAACCTTGATACACACAGGTAGTAATGAGGAACAACCCTGATACACACAGGTAGTAATGAGGAACAACCTTGATACACACAGGTAGTAATGAGGAACAACCCTGATACACACAGGTAGTAATGAGGAACAACCCTGATACACACAGGTAGTAATGAGGAATAACCTTGATACACACAGGTAGTAATGAGGAACAACCTTGATACACACAGGTAGTAATGAGGAACAACCCTGATACACACAGGTAGTAATGAGGAATAACCTTGATACACACAGGTAGTAATGAGGAACAACCTTGATACACACAGGTAGTAATGAGGAACAACCCTGATACACACAGGTAGTAATGAGGAACAACCCTGATACACACAGGTAGTAATGAGGAACAACCCTGATACACACAGGTAGTAATGAGGAACAACCCTGATACACACAGGTAGTAATGAGGAACAACCTTGATACACACAGGTAGTAATGAGGACCAACCCTGATACACACAGGTAGTAATGAGGACCAACCCTGATACACACAGGTAGTAATGAGGAACAACCCTGATACACACAGGTAGTAATGAGGAACAACCTTGATACACATAGGTAGTAATGAGGAACAACCCTGATACACACAGGTAGTAATGAGGAACAACCTTGATACACACAGGTAGTAATGAGGAACAACCCTGATACACACAGGTAGTAATGAGGAACAACCTTGATACACACAGGTAGTAATGAGGAACAACCCTGATACACACAGGTAGTAATGAGGAACAACCCTGATACACACAGGTAGTAATGAGGAATAACCTTGATACACACAGGTAGTAATGAGGAACAACCTTGATACACACAGGTAGTAATGAGGAACAACCCTGATACACACAGGTAGTAATGAGGAATAACCTTGATACACACAGGTAGTAATGAGGAACAACCTTGATACACACAGGTAGTAATGAGGAACAACCCTGATACACACAGGTAGTAATGAGGAACAACCCTGATACACACAGGTAGTAATGAGGAACAACCCTGATACACACAGGTAGTAATGAGGAACAACCCTGATACACACAGGTAGTAATGAGGAACAACCTTGATACACACAGGTAGTAATGAGGACCAACCCTGATACACACAGGTAGTAATGAGGAACAACCCTGATACACACAGGTAGTAATGAGGAACAACCTTGATACACACAGGTAGTAATGAGGAACAACCCTGATACACACAGGTAGTAATGAGGAACAACCCTGATACACACAGGTAGTAATGAGGAATAACCTTGATACACACAGGTAGTAATGAGGAACAACCTTGATACACACAGGTAGTAATGAGGAACAACCCTGATACACACAGGTAGTAATGAGGAATAACCTTGATACACACAGGTAGTAATGAGGAACAACCTTGATACACACAGGTAGTAATGAGGAACAACCCTGATACACACAGGTAGTAATGAGGAACAACCCTGATACACACAGGTAGTAATGAGGAACAACCCTGATACACACAGGTAGTAATGAGGAACAACCCTGATACACACAGGTAGTAATGAGGAACAACCTTGATACACACAGGTAGTAATGAGGACCAACCCTGATACACACAGGTAGTAATGAGGAACAACCTTGATACGCACAGGTAGTAATGAGGAACAACCCTGATACACACAGGTAGTAATGAGGACCAACCTTGATACACACAGGTAGTAATGAGGACCAACCCTGATACACACAGGTAGTAATGAGGAACAACCTTGATACACACAGGTAGTAATGAGGAACAACCCTGATACACACAGGTAGTAATGAGGAACAACCTTGATACACACAGGTAGTAATGAGGAACAACCTTGATACACACAGGTAGTAATGAGGAACAACCCTGATACACACAGGTAGTAATGAGGACCAACCCTGATACACAGAGGTAGTAATGAGGACCAACCCTGATACACACAGGTAGTAATGAGGAACAACCCTGATACACACAGGTAGTAATGAGGAACAACCCTGATACACACAGGTAGTAATGAGGACCAACCCTGATACACACAGGTAGTAATGAGGAACAACCCTGATACACACAGGTAGTAATGAGGAACAACCCTGATACACACAGGTAGTAATGAGGACCAACCCTGATACGCACAGAAATGTAACGACGATGTGATTATTATTCATTTATTATTATTATTATTCACCTGCCTGTAAACATGACTGAAATAAAGGCCTGATTATTAGTTTTGTTTTTGGACAGATGAAAACCTGCGTGGAAAGAAGACAGGCGATCCTTTTATATGATTTGTATTAAACTCTCTCTCCCTTGGACAATAAAGCTTTCATCAATGAATGCATGCGTGGCCCCATCTTCCACTTCTGACTCAAAGGATAATGATCATTGTAACTCAACAATAAAGGCAGCATTTGTTATTGTATTGTCTTCGATGGACCTTGGAACTAGCAAACGTTCAGGACGTTTTATGAAACAATTGAACCTCTCTCGTAATGCAAACTCACCCCAGTCTAGCAAGTGGTTGTAATGTTTAATGTTACTAACCGTCATCTGACAGAATCCAATGATCAAATATCCAGTGTACTAAAATGCAGTTTACAATAGAACAATAAAACCATTTCTGTGTGGAGGTTCACATCACTATCTTAATATCAGAAGGATTGTTTGAAAATAAATTATGGAACTGGTAGTGATATGTAGAGTTTTGTCAAAAATAAAGAACATTCGGTTAAGCTTTTAAAATATCCTCTGTCAGTCATGTGTTGTATGCAGCATTGATCTTGTCAATAAATCACACAAATCTCCAGTTTCTCCTGTGTACGTTTTTTCCAATCTATAGTTTGATGTTTCATGTTTGAATACAATCATACTGGAAATTATGTAAAACACTTTATTGACCCAGATAAACCATGGGTTAGTAATACATTAAAATATTTGGTGTATTTTCCTTCACAAAGGCTTGAAACTGAATTAATTCAACAATTATGGCACCTATTATTCAGCCATACTTGTTTCCTGTATTTAATAAATTCCCAACTCCTTCTCAAAACCTTTGTTTTTATATCTACACATGCTACTCTGATGGTGAATGGAAAACCATAATTGTATACCTGTTGTACAGTATATATGTGTTTATATACAAAGTATTTTAGTTGTTGAGAAATACAAGAAGGCAGTTTCTATGTAGTGTGGACAGGATCACTCCTGCTTCTGGAAGAGTCACAGGTAGTGTTGCATTCACACATTGGTGTTTTATAATGGGCCAGTGCTAAAGTTAGTGGGCCTAATTTACCTAGAAAGAATGACTTCATTCAACCGTAGAATACTTTACTGACACAAACTGCAAAACAGTGACACCTGCTGTAAAATGATGGTAAAGACAATAACAAAACAGTCTAAACATGTTCAAACTACAAAGGTCTTTACCAGTATAGACATTATTAACCTGTTTTATTCAGGCTAGTCTGCAGTGTAGAGACAGTTCACCAGAAAGACCTGAGCTGGGGGAAGTCTGGATGGAGGAAGGGGTGTGTCTTCTTCCTCAACTCTTCCTTTTTCCATATGACACATTAAAGAAACTTGTTAAGCCATCATTGGTGTTGTGCTGAATTCAGACCCCCTGCCAATATCTGCCTCCCCTGCTCACGAACGTTGCTCCTGCATTGCTGTGATTCTTGTAGACGTTTCACTTTATCAGTTTAGCCTGTGTTTCACTGTTCTTACTGAAAGAATAGTTCTTTACTTGACTCTTTCAGACAACATATAGTGGTGTCCTAACAGATATTAATTGAAAACAATATATTATTTAGAATTGCGATACATGTTTTATTTTATCATTCATATTATTACATGCGTGTTGTTTTTAACAACAACAACAGCCACATTAACTGACCCACCAGCACATTGTTAAGAACGTGTATTAACCTATGACTACAGGATTTAATACCATTATTACCAGCAACACTTCAGTAAATTGAATGACATAAATTGATCTAGATTAGCTCCAGATACACCAACATTCCTGGTATTCTAGCAATTATAATCTACTTCACTCAGATCAACTGTTAGCTGGTCAACTAAAGGTGAAGTTGTGTCGTCATGAAAACAACAAACCTGTACAACCACTTAACTATTTCAACAAGCCACCACTTACAAAGACGTACTCAACTTTGGTCCATGGCTGTAATCCTCTTTTCTGTTCTAAATCCTCATCACGGTATCCTGAGTGGCTGTCTGCTCTGTGATGCTTTAATCCTTCTGTGGAAAGGAGGCAGCCACACCTTTTGGCCCTTCACTACTGCAGGAATCGTGCATCCGAAAGCCAGAAATCATGGAGGAGCTACTTCTTCCTACAGAAGGAGAGGACAACGGTTCTTATGCCCCAGGAGACTCTGAGATGACCATGATGCAGCGCTTCAAGAGTCTCTTCTGCGAGATGTTCACTGTGAATCTCCGGGACTCTGTGAAGGAGTTCTGCCAGCGGAACGGCCTGTTGACTCTGTCTGTGTTCGCAGTGTTGACCGGCTGCGTGTTAGGATTCATGCTGAGAGGAAGCCAGCTGTCCCTTCAGGTACGGGACTTCTACTGTCAAAAACAAGTCGAAGGTCCAGTGTACCAATCGTTTGCCTAATAGCATAAATGCCTAAATCATTTTTTGGGGCCAAATTGATTTAGGAAATTAAGCTATGAGGCTGGTAGCTGGACTTCCCTGAAAGGTTCTTACTAGGTAATACCCCTGCTGTGCTTAACCCCCAATGTTATGTAGGGGAATATTCCCGCTATTTGAATTGTGAAAATGAATCGCATGGCCATGTGTACAGGACAGAGAAAATGTTAAATATTGACAATGTCAGTTTAAAAGTGGAAGATGGTTCACAGGAAATGTCCGAGGTCATTCTAATCTTAGTACTGACAGAGCAGGATTATTGGATGCACAGTCTCTGACTTTACACAGTCTACATGGACTGACGTGTTCACAATTATCACTGATGAAGAGGAACCTCGTGATGAGCAGAAGTCTCACTATAGACTAGTAACTGTCAGAAGTTATAGTTATAGTTATACTCCTTAGTTATAGACTAACTGTCAGAAGTTATAGTTATAGTTATACTCCTTAGTTATAGACTAACTGTCAGAAGTTATAGTTATAGTTATACTCCTTAGTTATAGACTAACTGTCAGAGGTTATAGTTATAGTTATACTCCTTAGTTATAGACTAACTGTCAGAAGTTATAGTTATAGTTATACTCCTTAGTTATAGACTAACTGTCAGAAGTTATAGTTATAGTTATACTCCTTAGTTATAGACTAACTGTCAGAGGTTATAGTTATAGTTATACTCCTTAGTTTTAGACTAACTGTCAGAAGTTATAGTTATAGTTATACTCCTTAGTTATAGACTTACTGTCAGAAGTTATAGTTATAGTTATACTCCTTAGTTATAGACTAACTGTCAGAAGTTATAGTTATAGTTATACTCCTTAGTTATAGACTAACTGTCAGAAGTTATAGTTATAGTTATACTCCTTAGTTATAGACTAACTGTCAGAAGTTATAGTTATAGTTATACTCCTTAGTTATAGACTAACTGTCAGAAGTTATAGTTATAGTTATACTCCTTAGTTATAGACTAACTGTCAGAAGCTGAACCTGCTAAATTGCATTTGTCATGTTAAGAGATGTAAAGTGGTGGAATGGCAACAAAAGTATCCAAATATTTCATTACTGTAAAATTAGTTATAAATCGAGCCTGATTGTATTGTTACTGCTTATAGATACATTTAATGACTTATACTTTTGATTCCCCTTCTAGGCTAAAATCTACTTCTCTTTCCCTGGAGAACTCCTCATGAGGATGCTGAAGATGCTAATTCTTCCACTCATTACATCCAGGTGAGATGTGTAAAGACACACCCTGACATAGTCTAGCTTGTGTAAAGACACACCCTGACATAGTCTATCTTGTGTAAACACACACTCTGACATAGTCTATCTTGTGTAAAGACACACCCTGACATAGTCTATCTTGTGTAAAGACACAGCCTGACATAGTCTATCTTGTGTAAAGACACACCCTGACATAGTCTATCTTGTGTAAAGACACACCCTGACATAGTCTATCTTGTGTAAAGACACAGCCTGACATAGTCTATCTTGTGTAAAGACACACCCTGACATAGTCTATCTTGTGTAAAGACACACCCTGACATAGTCTATCTTGTGTAAAGACACAGCCTGACATAGTCTATCTTGTGTAAAGACACACCCTGACATAGTCTATCTTGTGTAAAGACACACCCTGACATAGTATATCTTGTGTAAAGACACACCCTGACATAGTCTATCTTGTGTAAAGACACACCCTGACATAGTCTATCTCTTGTAAAGACACACTCTGACATAGTCTATCTTGTGTAAAGACACACCCTGACATAGTCTATCTTGTGTAAAGACACACCCTGACATAGTCTATCTCTTGTAAAGACACACTCTGACATAGTCTATCTCTTGTAAAGACACACCCTGACATAGTCTATCTTGTGTAAAGACACACCCTGACATAGTCTATCTTGTGTAAAGACACACCCTGACATAGTCTATCTTGTGTAAAGACACACCCTGACATAGTCTATCTTGTGTAAAGACACACCCTGACATAGTCTATCTTGTGTAAAGACACACCCTGACATAGTCTATCTTGTGTAAAGACACACCCTGACATAGTCTATCTCTTGTAAAGACACACTCTGACATAGTCTATCTCTTGTAAAGACACACCCTGACATAGTCTATCTTGTGTAAAGACACACCCTGACATAGTCTATCTTGTGTAAAGACACACCCTGACATAGTCTATCTTGTGTAAAGACACACCCTGACATAGTCTATCTTGTGTAAAGACACACCCTGACATAGTCTAGCTTGTGTAAAGACACACCCTGACATAGTCTATCTTGTGTAAAGACACACCCTGACATAGTCTATCTTGTGTAAAGACACACCCTGACATAGTCCATCTTGTGTAAAGACACACCCTGACATAGTCTAGCTTGTGTAAAGACACACCCTGACATAGTCTATCTTGTGTAAAGACACACTCTGACATAGTCTATCTCTTGTAAAGACACACCCTGACATAGTCTATCTTGTGTAAAGACACACCCTGACATAGTCTAGCTTGTGTAAAGACACACCCTGACATAGTCTATCTTGTGTAAAGACACACCCTGACATAGTCTATCTCTTGTAAAGACACAGCCTGACATAGTCTATCTTGTGTAAAGACACACCCTGACATAGTCTATCTTGTGTAAAGACACACCCTGACATAGTCTATCTTGTGTAAAGACACACCCTGACATAGTCTATCTTGTGTAAAGACACACCCTGACATAGTCTAGCTTGTGTAAAGACACACCCTGACATAGTCTATCTTGTGTAAAGACACACTCTGACATAGTCTATCTTGTGTAAAGACACACCCTGACATAGTCTAGCTTGTGTAAAGACACACCCTGACATAGTCTATCTTGTGTAAAGACACACCCTGACATAGTCTTTCTTGTGTAAAGACACAGCCTGACATAGTCTATCTTGTGTAAAGACACTCTGACATAGTCTATCTTGTGTAAAGACACACCCTGACATAGTCTATCTTGTGTAAAGACACACCCTGACATAGTCTATCTTGTGTAAAGACACACTCTGACATAGTCTATCTTGTGTAAAGACACACCCTGACATAGTCTAGCTTGTGTAAAGACACACCCTGACATAGTCTATCTTGTGTAAAGACACAGCCTGACATAGTCCATCTTGTGTAAAGACACTCTGACATAGTCTATCTTGTGTAAAGACACACCCTGACATAGTCTATCTTGTGTAAAGACACACTCTGACATAGTCTATCTTGTGTAAAGACACACCCTGACATAGTCTATCTTGTGTAAAGACACACCCTGACATAGTCTATCTTGTGTAAAGACACACCCTGACATAGTCTATATTGTGTAAAGACACACCCTGACATAGTCTATCTCGTGTAAAGACACACCCTGACATAGTCTAGCTTGTGTAAAGACACACCCTGACATAGTCTATCTCGTGTAAAGACACACCCTGACATAGTCTAGCTTGTGTAAAGACACACCCTGACATAGTCTAGCTTGTGTAAAGACACACCCTGACATAGTCTAGCTTGTGTAAAGACACACCCTGACATAGTCTAGCTTGTGTAAAGACACACCCTGACATAGTCTAGCTTGTGTAAAGACACACCCTGACATAGTCTATCTTGTGTAAAGACACACCCTGACATAGTCTATCTTGTGTAAGGACACAGCCTGACATAGTCTATCTTGTGTAAAGACACACTCTGACATAGTCTATCTTGTGTAAAGACACACCCTGACATAGTCTAGCTTGTGTAAAGACACACCCTGACATAGTCTATCTTGTGTAAAGACACACCCTGACATAGTCTAGCTTGTGTAAAGACACACCCTGACATAGTCTATCTTGTGTAAAGACACACCCTGACATAGTCTATCTTGTGTAAAGACACACCCTGACATAGTCTAGCTTGTGTAAAGACACACTCTGACATAGTCTATCTTGTGTAAAGACACACCCTGACATAGTCTAGCTTGTGTAAAGACACACCCTGACATAGTCTATCTTGTGTAAAGACACACCCTGACATAGTCTATCTTGTGTAAAGACACACCCTGACATAGTCTATTTTGTGTAAAGACACACCCTGACATAGTCTAGATCAGGGGTGGGCAATCCTGGTCCTCGAGGGCAGCTGTTCTGAAGGTTTTAGATGTTTCCCTGCTCCAGCACATCCTGATACTAATCATCAGACTTGATAATAACCCATTCATTAGAATCAGGTGTGCTGGAGCCCTCGAGGACCAGGATTGCCCACCCCTGGTCTAGGTTTTGTAAAGCCACATCCTGGCATAGTCTATCTTGTGTAGAAGTCAACAATACGAATCCCACATTTGGCCTTTCACAGCTTTTCTTCAAATTCTAAAAAACAAATTTGCTATTTGTAACAGGTACAGGTAAAATGGGAAACATTTGGTTCAGCTCTTATTCCTTGTAGAGTTTCAAAGAAATAAAGTCCTAATCCTGAGCTATCAATCGTTTCAATAACATATAAATCATATAAAAATGGACAATTATAACAATATATTTAAAAAAAAATATATTTCAATAATAATTATAATAATAATTCTACACACCTAAAATAGAGACATTAGCTTTTTTTCTCAGTCAAAAAACAAAACAAATGGAAGTTCTTTGTTTAAAACATCTCTTTGTTTTTCATTTTTAAAGTTTAATGTCAGGTCTGTCATCCATGGAATCCAAAGCTTGTTGTCGCATGGGAGTCCTAACGGTAACATACTACTTATGGACGACCTTCATTGCTGTGGTGGTGGGGATCCTGCTGGTCATCATCATCAAACCAGGGCTGGGAACTGACATGGACAGTCACCGTCTGGGGGGCGGCCCGGTGATGACATCAGCAGATGCTCTGCTAGACCTCATTAGGTAAGTTGTGCTGCGTTCTCAGGCTGCTGGTAACTTATAACAAGACTCATGATACTAAACCCTGGGGAGTCAGGTGGCTAAGTGGTTAGGGCTTTGGGCTGGTTATCAGAAGGTTGCTGGTTCTAATCTTGGCTGTGCCAGATGATGTTGTGTCGTTGAGCAAGGCACTTCACCCTACTTGTCTTGCGGGGGAATGTCCCTGTACTCTGGATAAGAGCATCTGGTAAATGTACCCTGGAGTTTGTTATTGGACACCCTGGATTGGTGCAAGATCTGGGTCAGATGGGGGGTCAGGTGGGGGGGTCAGATGGGAGGTCAGATGGCTCAACCGGTTAAGGCGTTGGCCTCATGATCGGAAGGTTGTGAGATCGAGCCCCGGCTGTGGCTATATGGTGTTGTGTCCTTGGGAAGAATTTCCCTGTACTTACTGTAAGTCGCTTTGGATAAAAGCATCTGCTAAATCAGTGGTTCCCAAACTGGGGGGCGCGCCGTATTGCAGGGGGGGCGCGGCAAGGTTTAGAAACACGGGATTTGTATGTTTGTGTCAGTCATGGGCGTCGTTAGCCCTGTTTTAGGGGGGCTGAAGGGGCTGAAGCCCCCCTAAAATGTTCTTTAGCCCCCCTAAATAATTATCGGGATTATTATTATCGGGCCGCCGAAGAAATACGATAATTAATAACAATATTTTATTTCGAAAAATTACCGGATGCTCTCGGTTAAATGTCGATAACTTGAGCGTCAAACATGTAACCCACAAGTTCGAAAAACGAGTAAAAAACTGACGTCTTTGGGAATCGCTGGCTAGCTCACTCGCACCCCCCCCCCCCCCCCCCCCCCCCCCCCCGTCGACAGAAAATACCAGGGGCTAAGCCCCCCTTCTCTTTCAATCCTAGCAACGTCCCTGGTGTCAGTGTGGGGGGGCTCGAAAATATTCTAATCTTCAGAAAGGGGGGCCCTGCAGAAAAAGTTTGGGACCCACTGTGCTAAATGAATAGATGTAAATGTTAGATGTCTGATCACGTACATTATTATCTAGTAGGATATCTGAAATCAGCTAAGAAACAAACTGTCCCAGAAAGGGCTTAAATATGAAGAGGCAGAGGATGACTGGGACCTCAGGGATAAAGCTCTTCTATCAATTTAATGTACTTACATTTCTTTCATGCTAATTTGTTATTGGACAAAACCTGTCAAATGATGAGGGAGGACTTCCTCCATTACGAATCAGCCAGACAAACAACCAGAATACAATACTGACATCGCATTTGTGCGATTATAATTTCCAAATTTGTTCTTGAATTCTCAACAGTTGCACTGTGCCAGCAGGATGGCAATAGATACTGAACCAGAAACTAGAAATTAGAAATGAAAATTGCCAACCAAGTTGAGATGTTTCCCCGCCCCCTTTTTTTCATCAAGAAGTAGCTTGCTAGCATTATCTTCTGGTAGAAGAAGCATAAGAATCAGAATCAGAATCAGAATGGGGGTTTATTCGCTATACAAGGGTTAACAAACATAGAATTCACTGTGGCAGAAATCAGCAAACATAGAACATGTTAAATACATCAAAAAAATGAATACAATGTAAAATATACTACAATGTAAAATACACTACAAATATGATACAAATAACAAATAATACAAATGATACACATAATAAAATGATACACATAATACAAATGATACAAATAACATGGAAGTACAAATGACACAGGTATAAAGTGGAATGGGTATATATAGTGATAAGCTATAGTGAATAACGAGACAAGAGACTGCAGCCTGACTAAGGGTGGGATAAAGAAAGGCATTGATGCAGAGAGTGGACGGGGGTTATCATAGCCATTCTACAGTTTGGATCAAGACTGCTAGATGACTAATTACATATTGTAGCAGGGTTTGCTCGTTAAGATAGACATATTTATTTTATAATAAAGTATCTAGGGGCACTACCTTTGTATTAGGGACATCAAGGACACCTATGTTTAAATTGTAATAACCTGTGTAATCATGAAGAATTAATTTGGAACGTAAAAAAAGGAATTGAAGTGCAAACTCATCGTAACATTTGTGAACATGCACACAACAAAGTATCTTTTACAATGAATTTATTAAAAGTAAGGTCAATATTTGTTTCAATAAACAGAATTAAACGGCTGAATTCAAAGAAAGATTGTACAGTCAATGTACAGTCAATATACCCATATATACCCAATGTACTACCTTCTGGGTTGGAAACGTTCAGGATAGTGTTTCCCAGACAATAATCTTGTTGCTCCCAGTAGGGGTTTGATGTGGAGGAGCACTGTGATCAGCAGGTGATTTGGACCAGCTGAAGCCTGAACCTAACTGGTTTCTGGCTGGTTCATAAGTTTGTTAAAATATTGTTGTGAACATCTCGGTACAGTTCCAAAACCTAGCTGAATGAGTGTTTTATTATGTTAGATTTGTATATACAGTATATCAAGAATGACTTGGTTGTTTTCCGGAAGAGAAGCAGTTACTGGAATTAGGATTCCAGTAAACACCACATTAAAACAAAGTAACAAACATGACACAAATATCATAATTGTCCACCTTTTGCTCTTGTGGTAAAGTTGAAGTCTTGAAGATATTTCCTCAGGTGTTTTGATCAAGGTAGGATGTGTGTTCAAATGAACTGAACACATGGGTGCTGGAGATGTGTTGTCTCCTAGCAGGAGGGCCCCTACCAGGAGGGCCCTAAGCAGGAGGGCCCCTTACAGGAGGGCCCTAAGCAGGAGGGCCCCTTACAGGAGGGACCCTAGCAGGAGGGCCCCTACCAGGAGGGCCCTAAGCAGGAGGGCCCCTTACAGGAGGGCCCTAAGCAGGAGGGCCCTAAGCAGGAGGGCCCCTTACAGGAGGGCCCCTAGCAGGAGGGCCCCTAACAGGAGTGCCCCTAGCAGGAGGGCCCCTAGCAGGAGGGTCTCTTGCAGGAGGGCCCCTAGCAGGAGGGCCCCTAGCAGGAGGGCCCCTAGCAGGAGGGCCCTAAGCAGGAGGGCCCCTAACAGGAGTGCCCCTAGCAGGAGGGCCCCTAGCAGGAGGGTCTCTAGCAGGAGGGCCCCTAGCAGGAGGGCCCCTAGCAGGAGGGCCCTAAGCAGGAGGGCCCCTAGCAGGAGGGCCCCTAACAGGGGCTAACTCTGGTATCTAACCCTGGTATCTAACCCTGGTATCTAACCCTGGTATCTAACCCTGGTATCTAACCTTGGTATCTAACCCTGGTATCTAACTCTGGTATCTAACCCTGGTATCTAACCCTGGTATCTAACTCTGGTATCTAACCCTGGTATCTAACTCTGGTATCTAACCCTGGTATCTAACCCTGGTATCTAACCCTGGTATCTAACTCTGGTATCTAACCCTGGTATCTAACCCTGGTATCTAACCCTGGTATCTAACCCTGGTATCTAACCCTGGTATCTAACCCTGGTATCTAACTCTGGTATCTAACCCTGGTATCTAACCCTGGTATCTAACTCTGGTATCTAACCCTGGTATCTAACTCTGGTATCTAACCCTGGTATCTAACCCTGGTATCTAACCCTGGTATCTAACTCTGGTATCTAACCCTGGTATCTAACCCTGGTATCTAACCCTGGTATCTAACCCTGGTATCTAACCCTGGTATCTAACCCTGGTATCTTCTCTGTTGTAGAAGACTTATGTAACCTTGTGGGTGACTTCACCACAGTACGGTTTGCGTACCAGTACGTTTGCACTAGGTTGCTAGTTGGATTATTTGGAACATGTGAAGCATTAAAATGGTGCTTAAAATGCTTCTGGGTATTTGTAAGTAATTCTTTTCAGTAGCATTTTAGGTAGATGGTGTGGGCAAAATGCGCTAGATACTTGCCTTTGTATTAAAGGTATTTTCTTACTCTTTCTATTTTACACACGCACACACATACACACATAATCCAATTAAATCACAGGGGAGATTAGACTATTTTTAGTTGTCCACGATGGGATGATTTACAGATTATCTCTGTCATGGACTGTGGTGATACATGAGTCTCTACAGAAGATCCCAATCCAGCTAACATTAACAGGACATCTTTCTCATACATGTCAAAGTTCATTCCTCTTTTTAGGAATCCCTACGAGCAAATCTGATATCATCATCCACTTAACCTCTGTCATGGGATTAGACGAGGGCTAAAGTGAATCTGAGGACGACAACACGAGAAAATCCCAGCATGTGCAGAGAGGCACTGCAGGAACTTCCTGTCTTTCTGTTTACATTTTGAATCACTGAAGGATGAAAGGTCACCTGGTCCATTATATGTCCTCATTCCTTCTCCTCATCCATAACCACTCATACACCCGAATATATTTGTGAGGATAATGTATTCTGCGAACGCAAATTTCAAGAGGGATTTACCCACCATCCCGTGATATGAGGTCAACCTTTGTAGGTTTACTATGGGAACGTTTAGCTCGAAGAATTCTCTGATTCGGATTTTTGTAACCTAATTAAAATTGTACGTTTTGATGAATGGGAGTTCAGGTGAATGAATACTTTTGAGCCTAGTTATCATCATATCATCATCCATCATAGCGTGGATTAGGTGTTTTTCCCATTGTACAGAGGACAAATGCACATTTCTTTTTTAACCAGGTAAATTGGTAGGTGCCTGGTGTGCTGAGGGGGGGGGGGGAGGGGGGGGGAGGGGGGGGTGTCCAAGGCTGCTGGGGTTTCATTGTCAACAGTGTCTCATGTGTATCAAGGATGGTCCACAAGCCTCGTCTGATGATGTGATTTCAGCTGTTTCGTGGTGTTGTGAATTAGAGAAAAGCACACAGCTACATCTATCATGCTGCATGTTCTGATTGAAAGCTATCTGTAATTTGTTGTCTTAATTGGCACACATTGGGCTGCTTGATAAATCGAGCCAAGTTTCAATGCCGCAAGATATCTGAACATCACTAATTAGAATCAGAATCAGAATCAGAATGGGGGTTTATTCGCTATGCAAGATAAACAAACATAGAATTTACTTTGGCAGGAATGAGCAAACATAGAACATAAATGTGGCCTACTAATAAAATGAAAATGAATACAATGTAAAGATACACTGCAGATATGGTACATATAGACAAGGAATACAAATGTTACAAATAATACAAATGATGCGAGTAGTGCAAATGATACAGGTAACATGGAATACAATGTTACAAATAATACAAATGATGCGAGTAGTGCAAATGATACAGGTAACATGGAATTGCAAGTGACATGGGTACAGAGTGGAATGGGTATATATATATGGTACGTTGGGGGGGGGGGGGGGGGGGGGGGGGGGGGGGGGGATATATACACAGTGGTGCAAAAATCACAGTTGTAAGTTTTTTTTTTATTTTTATTTTTATTATATAACACATTCCCTCATAGCAGCAGTGTATCCACATGCTAATGTCAGTTTTTCAGCAAGATGATGCCCCACACCACGAGTCTAGGGTCGTCCAAGAATGGTCCCACATTACAGTGAATTCAGCACACAAGAGTCCAGCTGAGTCTCCATAACACAGGTGTCAAACTGGTGCCATCGAGGGCCAAGAGGGTGCATGTTTTCACTTCAACCAACAAGTCCAGCTGATTTCATTAAGTAGAGAAACTCCTTCGTGAAATCAGCTGGTGTAGTTGCTTGGTTGACACAACCTGCACCCTCTTGGCCCTGGATGGCACCAGTTTGACAGCACCTCTCTACAGGAGCGCAGCATCCCCGAGGAATGCTATCGACAACATGGAAAATCAATTCTCTGGCGGATAACGCCTGTTCTGAGAACCATCTTCACCATTCCTTTTTAAACATCTACAAGAATAAGATTGGTGTTATTATTTGTAGATACCAAGTCTGTTTAATAAAATGTAATATGTGTTTTGTTTTGGTTCCCAGGAACATGGTACCCTCCAACCTTATTGAGGCCACATTTCAACAAGTGAGTTAAACAGCTGCCAATATCAAAGTACACTGTCTGAGTGTCAGGACATGTTCTGCTGAAAAGGGGGGGTGGTCGGCCATCGTTTCTAGAGTTTTTTTTACAGTTTGTAAAACGTTTCAAGTTATGCATTCAAGTTCATTCAAGTTAGACCAAATTGCATCTTCTGAAAATAGCCAGAAAAATACATCCTTGGTTTACAATGTCAAGGAAATGTTTTTTTCCTGTGCACAATGCAATGCAGAGATTAGCCTGTCTACTTGATTAGGGATAGGGTCGTACTTCGTACAGACAAACACAGAATACCTACGAAACATTACAGCGATGCAAATCACATGACATCACGGATAGAGCACACATGACGTACCCACAACTCACCTGGAAACTCAGGTAAACAGGATTTGTGATTTTAACCATGTTATGATGCTGACTGGCTTCTTTTATAATATGCAAGAACATTACAGTGACATAATCCTTTCTAGCCGACCACACGGAATGTCAACAAAGACCCTTTTCATTGGACCATGTCACAAATAACGGTCCACTTCTCCAAAGCATCACTGCATGTATCCTGATCCGCAGTACTGACTGTATTATTATGTTAACTCAACGTCATTCTCTCTTGTTTTGTTTCTTACAACAGTACAAAACAGACTTGGTCCCCATATTGAAACTCCAGACGAAAACCATCCCTCCCAGTTTTGTTTACATCGTTCCTGATGAGAATGACCCCAAAGGTCGAACCGTGTACCTGGAGTTGACCCCGCCCCCAGAGATCCACTACAAGACCAGCCCTGGAAGCAGCCAGCAGATGAATGTCTTAGGCATCGTCATCTTCTCTGCCACGATGGGTACAACTCTACTTCATCATACACCTGTGTTTCTGCATGGTCTCTTTCTCGTCTTCTCTTTCTTTGAAACCAAACCGCAGAAAAGTTACTTGGAGACAAGGGAACAGGTTTTTTAAACACCAAAAAACCCCAACTTTTTATTAAGAACCTTAAATTTAACAGCCAAATCCACATTTATTAAAAAAGACTGTCCCACACACATTTTAAAACAAACCCACGCCGCTGTATTCAGATCATGGAATTCATAAAGTCTGTTTTGTGTGTTCCTGTGAATGATGTAACCATGACAGATCTTTAACAGAACTTCAACAAATGATTCAACCGATCTTCATTGGATATTATCGTGTTCACATTTTGGCATCAAAGAATGGGAATAAGCATTTGGGAAGTTGGGCCCACTTGTTTGATTTACTATCAAATTTACAACCCTACCATAATGTCACATTCCCAGCCTCATTTCCAGCCTCCCAGCATTATTCTTTCATACCTTAGACATCGAGCTCTCCCTCACAGCTCACATTGTCGCAGTCTCTCGGTCATGTAGATTCACTCTCTACAACATCCGGAATTTCAGAAGATACCTGTCGGAATATTCCGCCCAGCTGCTAGTCCAGGCTCTTGTCCTCTCAAAGATGGACTAGTGCACCTCACTACTAGCTGGGATTCCTGCAAGTGCAATCCGTCCCCTTCATAGGATCCAAAATGCAGCAGCCCGCCTGGTTTTCATTCTACCCAGACTGCCATGTCACCCCACTCCTCATCGCCCTCCACTGGCTTCCCATCATGGCCCGTATCAGATTCAAGACCCTGGTGCTGACCTTCCGAGCAGTAAACAGGACTGCCCTGAGCTATATCAACTCTCTCCTCCGGCCTTACACCCCTGCCTGCCACCTATGATCCTCCTCTGATAAAGTCTAGTGGTCCCCCCTCTCAAGAGCGCCAGAGCCCAACACAAGCTCTTCCCCTGGCTGGGTCCCCAATGGTGGAGTCAACTCCCCTCCTCCATCAGAAACACAGACAGTCAGCTGCTGTTGTTGTTGTTCAGAATCAGAATTACTTGTTAATCCCCAAGCGGAAACTCGTTTGTGTTGTTCCTTTAGTGTTCGCCTCCTACAGGTAGACTAGTGTCCATCGAAGACTCATCTTAAGTTTGTAAACTATTCGGCTATATGCTCTTATAGCTCTTCCCTTGGCACTCATTGGTTCTCATGATGTATGTTTTATAATCTATAAGCCTGCTATGTTTGGGGTCTATCACGTTGCTATGCTCAGTGACCGATGCTCTTTTGTAAAGCTCTCTCTTGTAAATTGCTTTGGATAAAAGCGTCTGCTAAATGAATAAATGTAAACACACCTTTATTGGGTGTGCACAAACTATGTAACTTGGAAACATTCTCACCAGTAGATATGCTGAGAAATTAATCAGCATGTAAAAAAAATAAATAATGTCTACTGATAATTTGTGTGGGTGCATAATCCAATCCAATCCAACTTTATTTATATTTATATTAAAACAACATGGTTGACCAAAGTGCAGTACATAGCAATATTAAAAACGCTATAAATAGACACACACTATACACGATAAAAACAACACAACAATAGGTAAAAAACTCAACAAATAGAGACACACTGTACACGGTAAGAGCTACAAACTTGTTTTAAGAGACCTAAAGTGCCTCTGATTTTTCTCTCTCGTAGGTCTGTTGCTGGGAAAGATGGGTGAAAGAGGAGCCCCTCTGGTCAATGTGTGTCAGTGCATCAACGAGTGCGTCATGAAGATCATCAATGCAGCTGTGTGGTAACAACAACCACGGAAAAATACACTTTCCCATTCCCCCTGTTGCATCAGACAGTTCCTCAGTATTAACATGCCAGTTTAATATGAAAGACTATAAATGACCATTTTATATACTTAACCCTCCTGTTGTGTTCGTTTGTTGTCACTACTTTTGTGTTCCCGGTCAAAAGTGACCGCCTCATTATAGCTGATTATAATTCCATAATAATACATATATTATCAACTAATGTTGTGTTAGATGTTTTAAGCAACTTAAGTTCTTGTTAATATTACAAGTTTTAAACTTCTGTTTGCCCTTTATGGTCTCTAGGCCTTATTGACCTAAGCAAATGCAACTCGTTTTTGAGTGAAAACAGCTGAATTATGGATTGTTTTGAATATAACAAGTATCCAGATGACAAATATTGTTCTATTTATGATAGAATACTTTGTATAAAGATCTTACAAGGACATGAATATCATTTCAATGGACTCTGAACAGTTCCAAGCAGGATTTGATGTCATCAACCTGGGAGATGGCCTATCTCATGGGTGTCCAATCCTGGTCCTCAAGGGCCACTGTCCTGAAGGTTTTAGATATTTCCTTGCTCCAGCACACCTGATTCAAAAGAAAGGTCATTATCCAGGCTTCCACATAGCTTGATAACAACCAATTCATTAGAATCAGGTGTGCTGGAGCCATGAATATTCATCTTGTTTTGAGACTGTGAGGCTGTTAGCAAAGCCGAGCCCGGTGTCTTTAGTAGACGCACAAGCGTCACGGCAATAACTGTACGATAGAATGAGTTCAGCAGATGGATGTTTAGGTTAGTATAGCAGGCAGGAGACTGGGAGACTGTGGGGAACAGTTCCAAGCAGGATTTGATGTCATCAACCCGGGAGATGGCCTACCTCATGGGTGTCCAATCCTGGTCCTCAAGGGCCACTGTCCTGAAGTTTTTAGATGTTTCCCTGCTCCAGCACACCTGATTCAAATGAAAGGTCATTTACCCTTACCCTTGGTTGAGGGGCAGTTCTATGGGCATATGTGAAGCCCTCTGTGACATTGCTTGTAAAAAGGGCTATACAAATAAATGTTGATTTGATTTGATTTGATCTAGGCTTCCACATAGCTTGATAACAGCCCATTCATTAGAATCAGGTGCTGGATCAGGGAAACATAGAAAACCTTCAGGACAGTGGCCCTCGAGGACCAGGATTGGACACCCATGGCCTATCTGGTTGGCCCTGGGGTCATCCGGATGACATTTTCTGTCGACAGTCGACCTCTCCTCTCAGGTGGTGATGAACCCCAGGACAAACTCCCATTTTTTTACTCCCCACTGACACTCATCAGTGCCAGGGTCAAAGATGTGATCAATAGCCTCACATACAGAATACCGTTTGGTCATCGTGCTGCCATAGCATGAATTATGAGCAAATCCAACAGGTTTGGTTCCAGTGGCTGAAAGATTGTATTTGGGCATGGTTCCCATGGGTGAAATATTCTATCTGGGTGTGGTTCCCATGGGTGAAAGATTCTACTTGGGCAAGGGTCTCGTGGGGGTAGCAATGGAAGCCAAGAAGGGGAGTAATGTGTGTGTATGTAGTATGTTTGTGCATTTTGGGGGCTGGGAGTGTAAGTGTGTCCATCTGTTGAATGGGTGTGTGCCTGGACAAAACATTTTACAAAGATTTTAGTCTTAACCATTCATTTGAATGACCGGTCATTTTTGACCGGGAACATCATGGGTGTAACAAAGTTGAATAAAACACCCAGATCTTTATGAAATTCTTAAAAAATTCTCTTGGCTGTTTAGATACCCTGTGTGAACAAAGTCATGGAATCTCATGGCAATCAGAATTAATTCACTACATTTTTTTTTAGAGAAAACATGTAAATCGGTCACTTTTGACCGGAACACAACAGGAGGGTTAAACATGACATTGGTCAAGGTAGGTATTTGACACTTATATTGATCAAAGACTCCATTGAAGAACTATGAAAAACCTGATTCATTAGAGTGTAGTTTGTGGTTGTTTAAGACTAGAAATCCTTCATTTCAAATAAAGTACTAAGTAATCAGGGGTACAGAGGCCAAGATGTGAAATAAATATTTAAGTCTCAATGCCTTTGCCTACTAGTTTCATTACCTAAATGTTTTGTTACACAAAAAGTGATCCTATGGTTAACTATTGTAAATTGCCGTATTCTTCAGGAAAATATGTTTCATCTTGTTCATAATCTGCATTTTAACAGAATGGGAGCTTTGAGTTTATAAATCGGTGTATCAGCCTCACTGGAATATATACGCTGCACTTGATGAACAGGAGTAGAGGCAGTCTTATAGCATGACGTTGTAGAGGCAGTCTTATAGCATGACGTTGTAGAGGCAGTCTTATAGCATTACATTGTAGAGGCAGTCTTATAGCCTGATGTTGTAGAGGCAGTCTTATTATGGCAAGCCGTTTTAACATTTATTCAATAGACTGGATATGTGACGCAGATATCTGTAATTCAATTTCGCCTAGTCAAAAAGAACATTTCAGATATCTGCAACTACAATCCTCCTATCCACAACTGGAATTACGGATATCTGCAACGTCATTTCAGATATCTGCAACTACAATCCTCCTATCCACAACTGGAATTACGGATATCTGCAACGTCATTTCAGATATCTGCAACTACAATCCTCCTATCCACAACTGGAATTACAGATATCTGCAATGTCATTTCTCCTAGGAGAAACTACGTCACTTTTGCCATTCATGTCTATGGGGCACGTGATTTCAGATATCTACAATTCAATTGCGGATATCCACAACTGGAATTGCAGATATCTGCTACGTCATTTCAGATATCTACAATTCAATTGCGGATATCCACAACTGGAATTACAGATATCTGCAACTGAATTGTAGATATCTGTAACTCCAGTTTAAGATATCTACAATTTGATTCTGACTAGTCACAATTATTGAGGTGAATTAAAGATATCTTTAACTGGAATTGTGACTAGTCAGAATTAAATTGTAGATATCTTAAACTGGAGTTACAGATATCTGCAATTCAGTTGCAGATATCTGTAATTCCAGTTGTGGATATCCGCAATTGAATTGTAGATATCTGAAATGACGTAGCAGATATCTGCAATTCCAGTTGTGGATATCCGCAATTGAATTGTAGATATCTGAAATCACGTGCCCCATAGACATGAATGGCAAAAGTGACGTAGTTTCTCCTAGGAGAAATGACATTGCAGATATCTGTAATTCCAGTTGTGGATAGGAGGATTGTAGTTGCAGATATCTGAAATGACGTTGCAGATATCCGTAATTCCAGTTGTGGATAGGAGGATTGTAGTTGCAGATATCTGAAATGTTCTTTTTGACTAGGCGAAATTGAATTACAGATATCTGCGTCACATATCCAGTCTATTGAATAAATGTTAAAACGGCTTGCCATAGTCTTATAGCATGACGTTGTAGAGGCAGTCTTATAGCCTGACGTTGTAGAGGCAGTCTTATAGCCTGACGTTGTAGAGGCAGTCTTATAGCCTGACGTTGTAGAGGCAGTCTTATAGCCTGACGTTGTAGAGGCAGTCTTATAGCATGACGTTGTAGAGGCAGTCTTATAGCCTGACGTTGTAGAGGCAGTCTTATAGCCTGACGTTGTAGAGGCAGTCTTATAGCCTGACGTTGTAGAGGCAGTCTTATAGCCTGACGTTGTAGAGGCAGTCTTATAGCCTGACGTTGTAGAGGCAGTCTTATAGCCTGACGTTGTAGAGGCAGTCTTATAGCCTGACGTTGTAGAGGCAGTCTTATAGCCTGACGTTGTAGAGGCAGTCTTATAGCCTGACGTTGTAGAGGCAGTCTTATAGCATGACGTTGTAGAGGCAGTCTTATAGCCTGACGTTGTGTAACACACTTCGGCTGTGGATTACATGTCCAGAAATAAAGCCAAGTGTTTGCTGTGCTCTGTGTGAACACGAGGAACATTTAATTTATAGTTAAAGTTTGTTAACAATTACAGAAAGAAAAAAATGTGTTGAGGGTATAAGCCGCGACATTTATTTACAGAAAATACGATATGCAGATCCCTAAACTCTTGGGGGTGCAAGTTTGTACCTTAACCGAACATTGTATGAAAGCATTTGCATGACAAATACTTTCATGATGTCTAATCTTCGCAAATCAAACTGATTTAGTTTTGTGTTTTTCCTGCATTAGGTATTTTCCTTTTGGGATAATATTTCTGGTTGCTGGAAAGATTTTGGACATGCAGGATCCAACGACACTAGGAAAGAAGCTGGGCTGGTACACGATCACAGTCCTGGCTGGGCTGTTTGTACATGGACTCATCCTGCTCCCCTCTTTCTACTTCATCCTCACCAACAAGAATCCTTTCACCTACATCCGGGGTCTCCTCCAAGCCATGGTCATTGCTCTGGCCACCTCCTCAAGGTAAATATTTCAAAGAGCTGTTCAAGTATTCTTGATGTTTCATTTGCAAGGTTGTCCTGGAAATGAACCTACTGCTGATCCTTAGTATCTGATGCACCTGCATCTATTTGCGGAGGGACAGTTAAATGTGGATAACCAGTGGCGATTACTAAAAGAAGCAAGGACATGCTGAACTGTCACTTGCTATCTTTATATATGTTATCCCCTACACTGGTCTGTGTGACTGACCCTACACTGGTCTGTGTGACTGACCCTACACTGGTCTGTGTGACTGACCCTACACTGGTCTGTGTGACTGACCCTACACTGGTCTGTGTGACTGACCCTACACTGGTCTCTGTGACTGACCCTACACTGGTCTGTGTGACTGACCCTACAGTGGTCTGTGTGACTGACCCTACACTGGTCTGTGTGACTGACCCTACACTGGTCTGTGTGACTGACCCTACACTGGTCTGTGTGACTGACCCTACACTGGTCTGTGTGACTGACCCTACACTGGTCTGTGTGACTGACCCTACACTGGTCTGTGTGACTGACCCTACACTGGTCTGTGTGACTGACCCTACACTGGTCTGTGTGACTGACCCTACACTGGTCTGTGTGACTGACCCTACACTGGTCTGTGTGACTGACCCTACACTGGTCTGTGTGACTGACCCTACACTGGTCTGTGTGACTGACCCTACACTGGTCTGTGTGACTGACCCTACACTGGTCTGTGTGACTGACCCTACACTGGTCTGTGTGACTGACCCTACACTGGTCTGTGTGACTGACCCTACACTGGTCTGTGTGACTGACCCTACACTGGTCTGTGTGACTGACCCTGGTCTGTGGTCTGTGTGACTGACCCTACACTGGTCTGTGTGACTGACCCTACACTGGTCTGTGTGACTGACCCTAGACTGGTCTGTGTGACTGACCCTAGACTGACAGGCAGACAGGCAGACACTGGTCTGTGTGACTGACCCTACACTGGTCTGTGTGACTGACCCTACACTGGTCTGTGTGACTGACCCTACACTGGTCTGTGTGACTGACCCTACACTGGTCTGTGTGACTGACCCTACACTGGTCTGTGTGACTGACCCTACACTGGTCTGTGTGACTGACCCTACACTGGTCTGTGTGACTGACCCTACACTGGTCTGTGTGACTGACCCTACACTGGTCTGTGTGACTGACCCTACAGTGTTAATCCAGGACTCAGTAACTGCTGCTGTGCTGTGCTGAGTTGCTTAACCCTGTGATTATCTGCATCTCAATGTTTCCAGTTCCAGACCAGCAAACAAAACAGGCTAAACTGCAGAATTAAGGAGAAACATGTCTCGTAGTTTGTATTATTATTAGAGGCCAAGAGGTGAAGCCACCAGTTTTATTTCTACCTTTTCTTGTTGTAAGTGTAATTTAAAAAATTAGGTATCGTTGGGTTAGGTATTTCGGTATTTCTGGGATGAAGGTGATTTGATGGGAGGAGCAGGGGTGTGGCTTGCACCTCAAAGATTTTCTGAAAAGCCCTACAGTTTAAGGTTACAATCTGTGATGTACTTTTTTACCTTTACCATTATGAAATTCTACCACAACACCCAAAAAATGATGCTTCATGCAATAGTGCCCCCGTATGAACTTTCTAATAGACAGAACCTACTAAATATGGCTTCAGAAAGAACTAATTAGAAGGATAGCAAGCAACACAATCATGGTAGTAGCATCACTATGAGTATTAAATTGTATTACTTTGAAGTTATGGGGAAATTCAATTTTTACCATTTTGATTGCTTTTGTAATTACTTGTTGCATGGTCAGATCAACAATAAGGCTTAAGTAATTTAACTCTGTTTAAGTTATCGTTTCAAAAAATAACTTGCACTGCAAGGGGTTGTTGGAAATATTTGGAACTCACTCGGATTAAGACAAATCCTTGTTTAATATTATTGTATTTTTGAAACACTAGAACTAGAATGGCTGAGAATTTCCCTGCTTACATACATTAAAAAACATAACTTGACGCTGTCTCTCTTTCCACAGTTCAGCCACTTTGCCCATCACCATGAAGTGCTTGTTAGAGAACTGCCATGTGGACAGGCAGATTGCCCGCTTTGTCCTTCCTGTGGGAGCGACCATCAATATGGACGGCACAGCTCTATACGAGGCTGTAGCAGCCATCTTTATTGCCCAGGTTAACGACTACGAGCTGGACTTTGGCCAACTGGTCACCATAAGGTATCATTTATAGAATCCTGGCAAACCTGGCATAATCATTTAGAAATAAAGTACAATCAAAATGTAGTTCTCACTTGATTTAACGAATTACTTAAATGTTACTATCGATGGGTGTGACCAAAATAAATGAGTTTGTGTTTCCTTCAGCTTCATAACTCTAGATTACTTTGTTTAACTGAATAGGAACGGCAGTTTTATTCATGTTTTATTATTTTGACTGACTATTTTCTTGATTTTACAGTATCACAGCAACAGCGGCCAGCATAGGTGCTGCAGGGATCCCTCAGGCTGGCCTGGTTACCATGGTGATAGTGCTGACCTCAGTAGGACTGCCCCCTGATGACATCACACTCATTGTTGCTGTTGATTGGGTCCTGTGAGTCTGCTATAGTAACAATGTTTGAAATGTAATCTGTCGATTGCAATCTTGATTATAAAAGAGGGCAATGTTTTGGTCCAAATGCAAATAGGATTTAACACTGTTCCTTAACATAAGGTAATATTTAACAGGTAAACACCCAGAGGTCAGTGGAAGGTTTCATCACAGGTGTCAAGTTACTTAATGATAAGGTGAAAGTGTGTCGTCTGCCTGCGTCGTCAAGCCAAACATCTGTTATTCTAAATTGTTTACAATTTACAAAAATAAGCATCCTTTTGACAAAACAAAATGTCGAAAATCAAACTAACTAACTACAGCATCATAAGTGAATAATTAATGCTGATTTGTTATAAGGAATTAAAATGTACAATTTACTGTGAATCACAGAAAATAGATTGATTTTAAAAATTATAATAATTTAAAAATAAATTGTTTTAAGAGTAAGTGAATTTGCTAAATGAAATTGATTAATATTTAGTATTTAATCATTTTATTTTTATTTGTATTGACTGTCAAAGCTTTTGATTTAATGATTGCAAATAGGATGTGAAGTTTATTTCAGCAAATGAAATAAAAAGTAAATTTCTCATCCTAGCTTTAATGATGACTTAATGTTTTATAGGGACAGATTTCGTACTATGATCAACGTATTGGGAGATGCTTTAGCAGCTGGGATCATTGCCCACCTGTGCCGTAAGGACTTCCCTCTCAGTGGAAAGGTAAAGTCAAAAGACTGGAAAATAAATTAAGAAAATGTCTTTCAAATACTGTTGCAGCTGTAGCTTTAATAATAGAAACAACATTGTATAAGCGGTTGATGATGGTGTGTGTGTGTGTGTTTCCAGACAGGGCCATCGTATGGTACGTCAAACCCACATAACTCACACCCGACACACAGTGTCAATGTTTCAATGACAGAGATGCAGAATAAGGAATGCTTCATCGAGGTGATGGGGGATTCGATGAACCAGAGGCACACACACACCGTCTACTACAACATCTGTCAAGTCTGACTCCTGGACTGAACTCTCACCTCAAATGCTGGAATAATTTGAGTGCTTTTTCTGTTGTGCCAAGAATATAGTACTGAATCTTTTTTGGTTTTTCGGCTACAGTCTTTTTTTGTTGCGTTTTTTGAGTCTTTTATGATGGACTTCTGCTATCTGATTTGGACAAACTACTAGAAGGCTGAATGGGGACCTCAGACGATGGACAATGACTGTAATGGACTAATGCTGGACTTTTTTTACATTTAGACTGTGTCCTAGTTTGTCTAATATAATTTGCCTTTTGTAGTCGTAATATGTGTACATATTTATGATCTTTATCACTGTATTTATAAAGCAGATCCTAAATGACATGCTGGCATGCCTTTTACATTATTTCATTTGAAACCATGTGCATTGTTACATATATATGACCTGTTGATTTCTAATTCCCAAGTACTGTATGTGTGCTGAATCTAAACATTGGTAACTGGGATGTTTGACAAACACAAATAATGTACCTTTCATAAATAAATACAAATGACCTGGGAATTTAAGCCACTGAATATTTAGTTTAAAATACAGTAATCTCTCGCTATATCACGGTTCACTTTTCACGGTTTCGCTACTTCACGTTTTTTTTTATCGTGCATTGTGTTCTGCATTCTGATTGGCTGAGCAGTCTCTCCGCTTCTTCTCTACCTGTGCGTCAATAACGTTGCGGTTTACTGTAATACTGTATGCACTGTACACGTGCAAAACAGCTAGCCAAATAAAATACACGTAAATGTCTCTTTTACAAGCAAATTCTCTTAACCAATAATGTCGACCTGCACCGACAAAGGCACCTGCGGAGGAATACGTTAACAGTCGCAGAAAAAGTTACACTTCTGGACATGCTAAAGGAGGGTAAAAGCTGTGTGGCTGTAAGTCGGCATTACGAAATGCATGAATCTTTAATTTAAATGTAATTGTACAGTATAATAATTGTAAAAAAATAAATAAAGGTTTCTACTTAGGAAGGATTTCAAGGATTTCACTTATCACGGGTGCTTTTTAGAACGTAACCCCCGTGAAAAACGAGGGATTACTGTATACAAGACAAAATGAATGAAAACACATAGCTGCCGGCAGCAGTGAGTTGACTAAGCAGGTCAGATGACCCAAAACATGTTTCAGATCTAAAATCTAGGTTTCAGATTCAGATTACTTTATTGATAACTTTATTGATCCCCAAGGAGAAAGTATTTAGTAACAGCGGCACACAGTCTCGTCAAAGCACACAGGGGTAAGCATGTGCGGTAAAATAAGTAAATGCACACAAGGGGTAAAGGCTGGGAGTAAAATAAGAGTACTGGGATACAATATATACAGATTGTGAGATACTAAATTGTCAGGAGATAAATAGATGATGATTTAGGGTCATAGACTATTATGCTACAGACTCACAAATTTGATGGATGTTTTGTTTTGGGAAAATCCCAAATAATTGAATACTTTTGTAAAGCTTGGTCAGAAGATGATATGTGCCAAATTCTGCTCATAGCAGTTCCCTGAGTGGTCAAATGGTACAAATGTTTTTGGATGTCAGGATCCGGAGTCCATCAAGTCATCAAGTAGACCCATCCACAGTTACCTGGAGCTGAACTGAACACACAGAGAAAGGGCTTGATCATCCACAGTTACCTGGAGCTGAACTGAACACACAGAGAAAGGGCTTGATCATCCACAGTTACCTGGAGCTGAATTGAAGACAGAGAAAATGCTTGATCATCCACAGTTACCTGGAGCTGAATTGAACACAGAGAAAATGCTTGATCATCCACAGTTACCCGGAGCTGAATTGAAGACACAGAGAAAATGCTTGATCATCCACAGTTACCTGGAGCTGAACTGAACACACAGAGAAAGGGCTTGATCATCCACAGTTACCTGGAGCTGAATTGAACAGACAGATAAATAACTTGATCATTCACAGTTACCTGGAGCTGAATGAAGACACAGAGAAAATGCTTGATCATCCACAGCAGGGGTCTCCAATCCTGGTCCTTGAGGGCCGCTGACCTCGAGGACCAGGATTGGACACATCTGATCCACAGTTACCTGCCCTGTTTTAGCCATTTAATAAATAGTTGCAAACAAACATGAAGGTTGTTTATAAAGTTATTTTAAAGCACCTTTAACAAATTTGTAGTTAAAAAGCTTCCAGGGCTTTTCACATAATCTGCAAATTACAAATGTAAGAGTTAACAGCGTCTTGTCCCGTTTTATTTAATTGTGATATCCTCGGGCAACTGTAGTGGTTACTGTTCATTCATTGCAAAAAAATAATAATAATAATAATAATGAGAAGAGCTGTGCACTGTTGAATATTTACACCTTTCTCATGTTGTTATTTTTGTGGAAAAAAAAATAAAATAAAAAAAGAATTGACCGGCGCCTCCATTATTAAAGAGCTAAAAACGTCATTTCCCGCAGAAGAAACATGGCGGCCGCCGCAGCATCAGCAGGCGTGTCAGCGCCTCAGACAGAAACATGTGCTTTTTATGTGGAAAGGAAAAAACGTTTCTGTAAAATGCAGGTGGGAAGTGGAAGAAAGTTCTGTGGAGAACACGCACATGCGGTAAGAAGCTGCATGGGAGCTGCAAACCTGCGGGAACTAGGCGCTATCTGGATACACACACTGTCTACAAAGTTACACTAGTGTTGTAAAGGTGCTGTAAAGGTGCCTGCAAAAGCTGGATATAAAATATAAAGAAATACTAAAAAAAAAGTTTTTCTAACATCTTGCATTTTACGAGACCCTCAGAGATATTTGGAGTCGTTTCCCCCAGAATAATAAAAAACTGAACTGCTACAGAGAAAACCAAATGTTATTTCTGCCTACAACAACATCATTTTTAACATTTAAACTTAAAAGAGAAAAAGGATGCTGTGTTTTAAGTTTCTTTCAAACAAAATACTCAAATTCTCTACAAGTTCTCCTGTACATAGAATGAAATTGGGTCAAAGTTAAATTATCCACCAGCATCTCAGTCCCTGTCTGCTTCTGAGCAGTCAGCTGTCAATCTGAATTTAAAAAAAAGTATTTAAGTGAACAATTCTGAATATAGCCAATTTATAATGTTTACTTTCTGTTTACTGTGATTTGTGCCCCTGAACCTCTGCCCACAGCACCTATACACCTTCATCCTTAGATTGTAGCTGCTGTCTGAGCGATGCTTGAGGACCTGCTCTCATACATAGATGGGTCTGAGGATCCACGGGACTACAAACACATTTTCATGTTTATGAAAGTCAGAAATGGCATTCAGAGGCAGATCTTTGATTTTCTGCACAATTCATTTTTGAAGTCTGTTAATGGACATTCTGAAACTTGAATGATTCTTTCATATATTCTCCATCAGTAATTGGCTCCCCAGTCACAGCCTCAAAACTCACATCTTTAGTTGAAACTGATGACTTCATCCACTTAGTGCAGATCAGTCCTCTGCATCAGGTCCAAAACTGTTTTCTCTTCATCTCCCTCTGGATAGATATCTGTTTATTCTGGAAATGTCATTTGACTATTTGTTGTTGGCTCATTTCTCACCACATATCAAGGATAGTGGTGAACCAGTCTCATCAGCACTGAAAGCACATTTATCTGTCCACATGCTTTTAAACTCTTGCTTCTGAAATCTTTCTTTTCTTGGATTTTTCCATGTGCAGGGGTCGGCAACATAGCATTATAATAAAATAATCAGTAGATTCATCAAGAGAAAAGTTTAGCGAAGGTATAAAGATACACTGAGTTGTGAGTTTTGTCTGTCTGTCTTGTTCTAGTTCGAAATAAAACTATTGTGGAATTATCCACTTCTTTTTATTTTTTCCTAGGAAAAGGAAAGCACAAAAAGAAGAATACCATGTCCTCTGGATCCAAAACAGTGAGTACAGAACAGTGGAGGTCCATGCATGTCACCCCTGGGCCTCTAGTGAGGTCCATGCATGTCACCCCTGGGCCTCTAGTGAGGTCCATGCATGTCACCCCTGGGCCTCTAGTGAGGTCCATGCATGTCACCCCTGGGCCTCTAGTGAGGTCCATGCATGTCACCCCTGGGCCTCTAGTGAGGTCCATGCATGTCACCCCTGGGCCTCTAGTGAGGTCCATGCATGTCACCCCTTGGCCTCTAGTGAGGTCCATGCATGTCACCCCTGGGCCTCTAGTGAGGTCCATGCATGTCACCCCTGGGCCTCTAGTGAGGTCCATGCATGTCACCCCTTGGCCTCTAGTGAGGTCCATGCATGTCACCCCTGGGCCTCTAGTGAGGTCCATGCATGTCACCCCTGGGCCTCTAGTGAGGTCCATGCATGTCACCCCTGGGCCTCTAGTGAGGTCCATGCATGTCACCCCTGGGCCTCTAGTGAGGTCCATGCATGTCACCCCTGGGCCTCTAGTGAGGTCCATGCATGTCACCCCTGGGCCTCTAGTGAGGTCCATGCATGTCACCCCTGGGCCTCTAGTGAGGTTCTACACAGTCCCACCAGAATGAACCCACCTCTTAATATCATCATTATGACACCATGGCTCTAGACGCAATACATTTATGGCGCTTTTCCACCGCAGATGTAGCTCGACTCAACTCGGTTTGGTAGTAACACGGGTGGTTTTCCACCGCAAATAGTACCTCCTGGTCGTCGGTGAAAGGGCCGTGACGTATTTTTGTACGCGACGTAAAAACACCAACGCATTAAATGCTAAAAGATTAAAACATTTAAGAATAATCTAGTAGTGTGATAAAAACATTTGACGGGGAAAATGCACTTAACACCTTTAAAAAAATGTGAACTTGGTGCTGGTTCCTTTCTGAACCGTAATGAATATATTAGAGCCGGTGTATGAAACAATCATACATACAAGTGTATGAAGAAATGCACTGCATGTTTAACACAGTATAAACGGCTAAGCTCTCCTTAAGTTGTCTAGCTTTTCTTGAAAAGTTAGTCTTGAGAATAGCATTTTAACTGAGGGCAGATTGTATACCCTGGTAACACAAGATGGCTGAATATGATTGGGTAAAAGTTCTAACATGAGACTGGAAGCAGAGGGTGAAACCAAGAGGAAAACAGTTAAATGAAGAGTAGAGCTATACAGAATAATGTCATATTTTTTTGTGGGAGAATATACTCACATTTATTATACTATTTATTATGATATAATATCTAGATGATTTGTAGGCCATCAGAGAAGGAATGACTAAATATTGCTTTGAAAGACATCTACAACAAATCGTTTTTATACAAACATGATGCAAGAAATTCAATTGCAGGTTAGATGTGCTAGTTGGGTAAAGTAAAAACTTGTAGATCTTATCTACAAGTTAAATTCACTTGCACTGTTATTAACTGCATGGGTAACAAATATTGGTTTATTTTTGTCTCTTTTATACAGTACTGTATTCGAAGACCTTTTGGAAAAACACCTGAAAAAGTGCAACTCAAGAGAAAAGCCTAGACCAGTGAGTAAAGGAAAACACAGAAGTAGAATTGTCTCGACTATCTCAGTCTTTCAATTTAAACCTTTTCTATTTTGCTTGAAGGCTAGCAACCGTAACATCTTTTGCAGATGTTTAATTGTGTTTCTGTCAATGGTTTGATTTATCTTGACAACCAGGAAACATGTGATGTTGAAATTTAGCGGGTGTGTTTTTTCGGACCCAAGTACATGCAGGTTCAAGTGTGTTTGTATCAAGTTGTTTAGATGAATGGTTTAGAAAAAATATAGACATTTTATATTCAAGTAAGCAATGCATGTATGTTGCAATAAATAAATATTACCAACATGGACAACTCCTTCCATGGGTGCTACACTAGTGCATATGTTTCACTACCAAACATGTTTAGTTCATATATTTTCTATTCTCCAACCAAATCAGGTTTATTATGTGCAAGACATTAATGCAGGACCAGTGTGTGATGAAGGCAGTTCCAGCTGTGAGGTAAGAAACGACACTATTATCAACATGATAGTTTTGTAAATTGAGATCATGAAGTTGCATTAAAAACATTATAATTAAAAAGCAGTGTAGGAATTTGACCTACTCTCAGTTCAGCAATACAAGGTTTCAATCCAGAGGTGAACCTTCATGTTGGCACACTAATGAGCCAGTTTGACCCCTAATGGCATTATAATTAGGGAATAATTGTTTCTAATAATTGTTTAGGTACCTCAGGCTGTACCTTAACGCAAATTCTCTTACAAAATGTCTAAATGTTTTGCCTAATAAAGGATTATATTAACCTTTATGCTCTATTCAGGGGACAAAATGACCCGGAAATATGTTTTTTATGTAAATAGCAGCAAATAGTGTTTATCAATAAGATGTAGAAACAGACCCTGATGTGGTTGTGAGGCTGACAGTAACAACTTGAACTGGACTTTGTTTAGGGGGCCTTAATGGACCGCAGCAAAGAAGAGTTAGACTTACTTTTGAATAAATTGAGGAGTGCAGTGAAAGGTAAGCTCAAATACCATTTGTGTATAACTTCAGAAAAAAATACATATTAAAGGTTCTCTTTAACCCTGCATTTCATATTTTTTTTTTTTTAAGGATTAAGACTGGAACATCAGGATAGCGTGCTGTCTCATCCTTCTGTCAATGAAGCTTTGAATGATCCTAATAATGGAGACTCAGCCTGCAAACACCTCAAGCAACAGGTAGAGCTAAATTATCTCATAGAAAAGTATTTACAATCTAATTTCCATATAAACTGAATATGTATATAGTGGATTGATGTATTATGTTTCCTTTTAAAAGGCATCCCTTTTAGGAAACATGGAGGCCTTAAACCTACTTGGACCCAATCAGTGTTTTGTGGAGTTTGGCGCTGGTAAAGGGAAGCTGTCGCACTGGATTCATACGGCCTTGAAAGCGAACGACAACGTTCATTTTCTACTAGTGGAGAGATCAAGTTCCCGTTTCAAGGTATGTAAAGTTTTAAGATAATTTGTTGCCCAACACTTGAGTTTGTACTCAGTTGATTAATCTGCATGACTGAGAGTTTATGAACCCCAGTCAGACCACACTAACTGCACTGACAATATTTCTATATATCTTTTATGCATGGGGACATTTTCTAAACAAAACTGAAAAATGTCTTCCCCAAGTTGTTTCCGCAGTGTTTAAAGTTTGTCTAAAGTAAAATGTTGTTTTAGCTATAATATTTCCACCAATGGAGCTATGGGCTCCCAACATGAAGAAAGGGGTTTTCAGTTGGCTTGGAAATACCATGACTGCTCCAAGTGAGATCAATACAAAAATGTTCTGTTGAGGAAGGATTTCACTGGCTTACACAGACCCCTTAACCAGATTCACTTTTGTAAACACACTGTAGCATACTGCAGAAAAACACATTGCAAATTGCCCAGTTTTAACAAGAAACATTTGTAGATACCTTGCAGTGTGTGTTTTGTTGACTAAACAACAGTTGAGATCCTGACCTACACATTTAACTGTGATATAAAATGGCTGTGTACCAAAATGATGAAAGAATATTTGGATGTATATATATATATATATATATATATATATATATATATATAAATACAATAAGTATTTTTTAATAATCATATTTTAGGTTGACGGCAAACACCAAAATACTGATGCAAAATTCCAAAGAGTACAAGTCGATATTCAACACCTGGATTTAAGTAAGTCATCCTTATTTACATTATTATTCAGCAAGCTTAATATTGTTACACATGTACACAGCAGTCACCATAAGAACGGTTAACAGGTGTGCTTTTAACAGTTACGTCCAGGGGCAGTAGTGTCTGTCTACAGTCTGAGTGTTAGGACCACACCTGGTGTTGACATGCCCAGCCTCCCTTCCAGCCCCCCTCCCAGGAAACCTGCACTCTCTTGGCCCGCGATGGCACCAGTTTGACACCAATGATTTACTGACTGTTCAGCTAGAATACTGGCCTGCCAGCCTTCTAAATAAGCTAACCTTAAATCGCACTTTTGTGAGTTAATAAGGAGCTGGTCAGCAGTGGAACCTTTTCACCAGATCACTAATGTTGTGTATCTTCTAGGCAAAGTGCCAATGCTCCAAGGGAAAGACCTTCCAGTGGTTGGCATGGGTAAACACCTGTGTGGTGCAGGAACAGGTAAATCCAGGGACCTTACGGTACATGTGACATACTTTACTGATGTTTTATTTAAACCACTGAACAATGTGACTGTGAAGTTTGATTTTGAGTTTATTTGAAGTGTATCTGCAGATTGTTTAGGTTTATTGTATTTATGCACACATCAATGAACAATATCACAAATGATAACAGTTAAGGAAAAATCTGAACTACTGATTGTAGTTAGCATAACATCATAAAACATTCCAGCTTGTTTTAGGTCAAAAGAACTTCTGAATCATAAAAATGAATACTCAAGTTAAATATTTTGTGCTTTATTCTTAAACCTCTCCTACTTTAAACAGATCTCGCACTGAGGTGTCTGCTGGAGACATCAGGAGAAGCTCATTATGGGATGGATGACCAGCCACCCAGAAAAATGCGTAAATGTGAAAATGAGGATTTGGAACCAGATGGCAGAGCTTTGAATGGCAAGTTAAAAGTATCTGGACTGGCCATTGCCTTATGCTGCCACCATCGCTGTGAGTGGAGACACTACGTGGGAAAGGACTTCTTCAGGGAGCGAGGACTAGGCGCTTCTGAATTCGATGCTTTCCAGCGCATGTCAAGTTGGGCGACCTGCGGTCTGAGAAATGCCAAAGAGAGTTCTGAGCATGTGACTGAGAAGTCGACTGAGGAAGAGGATGGAAACGGCTCCGAGTAAGTATCGACTTTCAGATCATTTTGTGTGACAAATCAACATGTAGTGTTTTTTTTCAGTCTGCAAGGAAAATGATATACTGTATACAGTGCAAGTGGGTTACATTTACATTTATTCATTTAGCAGACGCTTTTATCCAAAGCAACTTTTCCCTGAGGCAAGTAGGGTGAAGTGCCTTGCCCAAGAACACAACATCATATAGCCACAGCCGGGGCTCGAACTCACAAACTACCATGAGGCAGTGAGACGCCTTAACCCGTTGAGTCATCTGACCCCCAGGGTTAGAAAGACCCCCCCCATCTCCCATTGTGAGAGACCCTGGGTATAAAGTATTCAATTAAGTGGCGTGTTTAGCCAGTTTTAGCAGTATAAACTTTGGAAAGAGAGATTTATTTTATTGTCTGCATTTGGGGAGGGAGGAAATGGGCAAGATATAAGCCACGTAAACAAAATGATAAATGCCTTGACTTTTATACTTGATTAATGTACTTATTCTATACTGTACCTTCGAAAAGGAGGTACCATGAAGTTAGCACTCACATGAAAGTGCCATACGCTTTGTAGAAAGTGCCATACATGATACCTAGCGATATAGATACAAAAATATGTCTAGAATGTAGAATGCATACGGAAAAAAATCGACGGAACCACTCGTTAAATAAACTTAAAGTTTGTTTCTCAAGTTCTTGAAGTCGATTTGGATTAAAGCGTCTGCTAAATGAATAAATGTAAGTGATTATCATGTTCCAAATCAGATTTTGTGTCTAGTAACATTTGATCAGTGTGTATAGCAGACACAACATTCTGATATTGGTTCCATAATAGCGGTGACTAGTTAAGATGCAGCTACAGACACCACAGCAGCTAGATTTGATGGTTTTCTAACTCAGCAGTTTTTTTTACAGTGTAATACACATACACACATCTTGCAACTTGATTTAGATGGACATCTTCAGCTACATAGCTGCATATAAAACATTTCCTTTTATTAAAACAAATAAATAAATGAATAAATGATAATGTGCTTTTATTTTTCAGAATCTCATCAATTGAAGATCGTGAACACATAGGCAGCCTCTGCAAACTGCTTATTGACCAAGGACGCGTTCACTTTCTGGAGCAAAAAGGATATAAATCTAGTCTGCTGTACTACACCAGTAAAGATGTATCTTTAGAAAATGTGTTGCTTACTGCAGTACCTTCCTGTCCACAGTGAGGTGGCAGTGTGCTTGTGGAAGGATATGAAACTATTTTTAAGAACAAAACTTTCTTTACCAGAAAATTCAGAACTTAAAATGTTATATTGGGCATACCACATTGTTTAAGTTTATATGTGTGTAAATGCACCAAATGTGTTCTGCATCTACCACATACATTCCATATACTCTCAAGGGACAAAAGCTATACATTCTAGCCTTGAAAGCATAGAAGTGTGAATTTTAAAGGTGGTATAAATTTTCTGTTACTAGTTGTATATTTTTTTTTTTTACAATTTTAGAGTTTTATTGGGAGGATTTACCTTGTTTGTCAACTGGAAAAACAAGTAAAATATAAAAACTGCCCTTAATTCTTGTCTGAACTCTTTTATGCCATCTTGAGTTTGGTATCACCAAGTATGCAAAACAAGAACTCCTGCCTCCAAAGGTAAGTGACCTTTTACCTGTGCCACGCCCACCTTTTACCTGTGCCACGCCCACCTTTTACCTGTGCCACGCCCACCTTCTGTATAACACAGTTAGTGTGGGTGTTTGTGGGTGGAGCAGTGTGGTGTTCGTCCTGATCGTGGAACACTGGACCAGCTCTACACCCTCTACCATTTACATTGACATTTATTCATTTAGCAGACGCTTTTATCCAAAGCGACTTACAAGAGAGAGCTTTTACAAAGAGCATCAGTCATTGAGCAAAGCAACGTGATAGACCCCAACACAGTTGGATTTTTAGATCGTGAATCATACATCATGAGAACCAATAAGTGCCAAAGGAAGAACTTATAAATGCATAACACAACGATTATGAATATAAAGCAAGAGATACAACACACAATACATTAGATCAGGTGAAATTACATACTATTGGTAAGTGCCATTAAATTCTCTAAATAAGTGAGTTTTAAGACTTCTTTTGAAGGTTAGAAGGCAGTCCGTGCTTCTGATGGAGGTCGGGAGTTGATTCCACCATTGGGGAGCCAGGCAGTGGAAGAGTTTGTGTTGCACTCTGGTGCTCTTGAGGGGGGGTACCACTAGACGGTTGTCAGCAGATGACCGTAGGTGACAGGTGGGGGTATAGGGCTGGAGACGAGAGTTGATATAGGTCGGGGCAGTCCCGTTTACCGCCCGGAAGGTCAGTACCAGGGTCTTGAATCTGATGCGGGCCATGACAGGAAGCCAGTGGAGGGCGATGAGGAGCGGGGTGACGTGACAGCGTCTCTACCAGGTGCTCGAGGGTTCAAGGGAGTTCGCCCAACCAGTCCACATGTGTCCACATGTGGATCTGGAGAAGGCATTCGACTGTGTCCCTTGTGTCCTGTGGGGGTTATTCGGGAGTACCAGTACAGTAGTACTAGTAGAGGGTCAAGATTAGTAAAATAATTTAGTAAATAAAAGCAAATCAATTTGTAATTGGTTGTTATGGCATCATGCTCAAGTTAGTCTCCAATTCCAATTACAGTAACCTGCCTCGTTTGACATTATGTTGTCAACTTTCTGTATTTTCATGCATACTACTTTCACATATGGGCTTCACATATGCCCATAGAACTTGAAGTGTTCGGGAAGAAACTTTGGGAGTAATTCAGTGAGGGATCGCCTCCTCCAGAGACGGTTGGTGAAAGAGAAGAGCAGAACACAGGATGAACACATTCATACAACAGGTGCATTTTCAATGGGTGTTAAACAAAATCCAGAGTTGCATTTACATTTACATTTATTCATTTAGCAGACGCTTTTATCCAAAGCGATTTACAAGAGAGAGCTTTTACAAAAAGCATCAGTCATTGTAAAAGCTCTCTCTTGTAAGTCGCTTACTTGGATCAGAGTTGGTAAATGTTAGTTAACCAGACAGGTAGAGTGATCAGTGCTGAATCACAGGCAGGTGGATGAGGGACGGGACCTCACTGTTGTCCTGCAGGGAGACCCATGTCTACTTGGCGACTAGATCCAGCTTTGGCAGACTGTCATAGATCGATGTCCACTAGATTAGATTATAGCCTCGCGTTTGTGCACGCGCCGCCATTTTGCGCCATCTAGCGCACCGGTCCAAAGTTCGATAACCGACGATCCAGAAGAGATATACTTGATGCAGCTCTAGACGCTAAGATGGCACCAGCCCTCAGGTTGTAACATGAAATCTGCTCCAGAGAAGCTCTACAATAAACATGTCCCGTTCCCAGTCATCTCCAACTAGCAACAGAAATAACAGTTATAATATAAAGTAACAGGTTTACGTTTTTTGTTAATTCCTGTTACGGTATAGGATAAATATGCAGACAGCTGCTTTATTTGTAATTGTAAAGTTATATATGATACTTTTACAAAAAAACTTGGCCCACAATGACCCACTGCTATGTTTTACCTTTCTCATTCTTAAATAAAGAAATATTCTTTTAGCAGACACTTTTATCCAAAGCAACTTACAGCAAGTACAGGGACATTTCCCCTGAGGCAAATAGGGTGAAGTGCCTTGCCCAAGGACACAATGTCACATAGTCACAGCTGTAACAACAGAAAGTTGACAGAGCTTTTAAAGAAATGACCAATAGCTAAAGTGGGCTTGGTCACAGCTGCTTTGTGTTGTGGTTTTTGCGATAGGTCTGTTTGCTAGAACAGTATTGCTGGAAAGCAATTTGTGAGAAGTTGCCACACACTCAACTGACACTCAACTGACACTCAACTGACACTCAACTGACACTCAACTGACACTCAACTGACACTCAACTGACACTCAACTGACATTCAACTGACATTCCAGCTGTTGATGGGTGGAAAAACTTGGAAGAAATCCAACCTAATGTACCTTTATTTTTTTGTGTTGCAACCTGAATTAGGAGGTAGGTCTGGGTTGGCACAATCATAGGCCACAATCAGTCAGATTCTCAGTTCGCAGATTCTATTGCCATTGAGACAGCCTTGGTCATGACCCAGACATAAGCGAACCACAGATGTCTGAAGGTGAGGGGGGAGGCCTTGGGCCAGACCAGTGCTGGAATTTGGAGCCGGAAGCAGATAAGCACGTAGACAATTACAGTTTCACATCCACTAATGCAGGTGTGGCCAACCCTGGTCCTCGAGAGCCACAGTCCTGAAGGTTCTAGATGTTTCCCTGCTCCACAAATCTTAACCATAAATTTACAAAGGAAAAATACTTTTCAAAACATATAAATACAAAAGCTGGGTCAAAGAAGCATCTCCATCAGAGTATCTGCCTACCTTCCTTACCTCTATAACTTCCATCACTACTTTATGTTTTACTGGTGTATTCTTGCTGGCAACAACACACACCAGAGGTAATCAAAAGCAGTGAATGTAGTTAGATGCTGAAAGCTTTGTTATACCTGCGCTAACAGCAATTATAAACCTGAGTAATCACACAGACATGCAAATCCATTTGTCCATAACATCATGATGTCCTGAAATGGGGGGAGACTTTTCATGAAAATGTAGTTTCAACAACTCAAAAACTAAAACTACAATTTCGGGAAGTTGTTTAAATTTGAATAAAATTATAATTAAAAAACATTCAAATTCCACATGATCCAATTTTTTAATTCACAATAGAACAAAGATAACATAGCAGGCATCACCTTTTGATCACATCACAAAGAGCTAATTTGGTGGACAAGAGTGTAATTTTTTTTCAATGTTACCTGTGTTCTATTTAATAACATGTCGGTTTGCACTTGTGATCTGTTTGATTGTACCAGTTAATCTAAACCTTTAGAACACAAGGTGATAACAAGCATTTGTCAAAACCTTCATAGAATGCATGATGTCACAGTTTAAGTTTGGGATGCAAAGAGGTGAAGTCTGATTTTTCTGTCATTTCAATGTGACCTTTACACAGGGAAATACATATCTAGCTTTGATCAATGAATTTTGTTAAATAAAAAAAATATAGTCGACACAAGACAATGAAGGCATGTTCAAAGCTATTTCATTAAGGCAAGACAAGAGGACACTTAGGTGGCCCCAAAGCAGAATTAACCCCCCAGAACAGGAGAGAAGTCTGTCAGTTCTTTCAGTCTACATTAATCTGGCAGAAGTGATTTAGATGTGGCTGGTCAGGCGACTGCACAGCTCCCATTGAGTTTGGCACTTCCATAAAAGCGACTATGCTGACTTAAGCACTTTATTAGTTCTGAATAAACTCTATAGAAATAAGTTGTATTTGCTTATAAAGAGGGGTTTATCCGAGCTCCTTACTGGGGTTTCATGCCCATTTCCAAAACTTGGATCCGTCTTTTCCTTAGTAACAAGTTGGTAGTTACTGAAAAAGGCAGTCAAGGTGAAGTTCTGAGTGGCTTCCAAGCATATATTAGAAAACATGAATGTACAAATCTCTGCTTAGCCAGTTGTTAGGTCATCTGCAACATTCTGTACTGATGTTGTTAGGTCATCTGCAACATTCTGTACTGATGTTGTTAGGTCATCTGCAACATTCTGTACTGATGTTGTTAGGTCATCTGCAACATTCTGTACTGATGTTGTTAGGTCATCTGCAACATTCTGTACTGATGTTGTTAGGTCATCTGCAACATTCTGTACTGATGTTGTTAGGTCATCTGCAACATTCTGTACTGATGTTGTTAGGTCATCTGCAACATTCTGTACTGATGTTGTTAGGTCATCTGCAACATTCTGTACTGATGTTGTTAGGTCATCTGCAACATTCTGTACTGATATTGTTAGGTCATCTGCAACATTCTGTACTGATGTTGTTAGGTCATCTGCAACATTCTGTACTGATATTGTTAGGTCATCTGCAACATTCTGTACTGATGTTGTTAGGTCATCTGCAACATTCTGTACTGATATTGTTAGGTCATCTGCAACATTCTGTACTGATATTGCACCTAACGATTGACACAGTGCATGTTAAGAACAGCATAAATTCTTTTCCGGGCTTCCTGGATGTAGAAGTGCATAAATTCACGTCCAAACATTTCTTTGCAGTCCTCTTCCTCGTCACATATGTCGAGGGCTGGTAGTTCCACATCAAATGTTAGTGGATTACCTCGAAAATTCACAAATCTGCAAAAATAGATTGAGATCAATTGATGCATATTTCCCTGCATCAGAAGCATGTATTTACATTTACAGTACATTTGGGGCTGGGTCCTTCCTAAAGTCCACAACCATCTCCACTGTCTTAAGAGCGTTGAGCTCCAGGTTGTTCTGGCTGCACCAAGTCACCAGGTTGTCCACTTCCCACCTGAAGTCAGACTCGTACTCATCAGAAATGAGCCCGATCAAGTTTGCGGACGATACCACCCTGATCGGGCTCATTTCTGATGGGGACGAGTCTGACTTCAGGTGGGAAGTGGACAACCTGGTGACTTGGTGCAGCCAGAACAACCTGGAGCTCAACGCTCTTAAGACAGTGGAGATAGTTGTGGACTTTAGGAAGGACCCAGCCCCACTCCCCCCCATCACACTGCGCGACTCCCAGGTCAACAGTGTGGAGTCCCTTCGCTTCCTGGGCACCACCCTCTCCCAGGACCTCAAGTGGGAGCTGAACATCAGCTCACTCACAAAGAAAGCCCAGCAGAGGATGTACTTCCTGCGGCAACTGAAGAAATTCAGCCTGCCAAAGACAATGATGGTGCAATTCTACACTGCCATCATCGAGTCCATCCTCACCTCCTCCATCACCGTCTGGTACGCTGCTGCCACTGCCAAGGACAAGAGCAGACTGCAGCGTATCATACGTGCTGCTGAGAAGGTGATAGGCTGCAACCTGCCATCCCTTGAGGACCTGCACACGGCAAGGTCTCTAAAACGGGTGAGGAAGATTGCGGCCGACTCCTCCCACCCTGGACATTCAGTGCTTCAGCTGCTCCCTTCTGGCAGGAGGCTGCAGTCCATCAGGACTAAAACCTCTCGCCACAAGAATAGCTTCTACCCCTCTGCTATTGCCCTCTTCAACAGGGCCAAGGACTCAGTTTGAGACACCCCCCACACACACCCCCCCCCTCCAGAATCCCATTGCACTCTGCCACTTTAGCACAAAACACTTTAAACTTAAAAAACTTACAACTGTGATTTTTGCACCACTGTGTATATATCCCCCCCCCCCCCCCCTAACGTACCATATATATATACCCATTCCACTCTGTACCCATGTCACTTGCAATTCCATGTTACCTGTATCATTTGCACTACTCGCATCATTTGTATTATTTGTAACATTTGTATTCCTTGTCTATATGTACCACATCTGCAGTGTATCTTTACATTGTATTCATTTTCATTTTATTAGTAGGCCACATTTATGTTCTATGTTTGCTCATTCCTGCCAAAGTAAATTCTATGTTTGTTTATCTTGCATAGCGAATAAACCCCCATTCTGATTCTGATTCTGATTCTGATAAAATCGGACAAATGACTAAATGTAATATGTAAGGAATTTGCAGTGGCCATTTACAACAAATGCTGTCATTTTTATGAAAAGATTTTTATGGTCTTCCAATTGTCACCATATTTTCACCCATAAAAGGCAGGTGAGTAACATGACAAGTGAATTTCATCACATCGCTGATTTACGGATTGGAATAGAAAAATGCAACCACTTTATTCTAAGGCACAGTTATCGATTTAGGGATATACCTTCTGGTCTTATAAAAGGTATAACATAAAACCTTTTTGAAAGCAAGCTTCACTGCAAGTTTCATGTTTGCTGTGTTATACTGGGCTGTCCAGGAAATCTTGGTTTATTTGACTTGCCCTCTCCTTATCACAGTCAATCAATAATGCACAAATGTCAAATCCATATGTTTCTGACACAGAGCTCCATCCAGATGTTTGTCAATGCTGACAATTCTGTATTTTACACAAAATGCATGCTTATTATTTGTAAATATAACATGTATTTAAATGCATGCATTTGTTGCTGCTCATTTGCATCTCAAAATACAAAGAGAGAAGAGCAGAATGGATGTCTTCTCGTTTTCCCTGCAAGAGGGAATGGTAATCGGCAAAGCAGACTTGGTTGTAAAGTTGAATCAAAACAAAAGAATTGGACAATCCGCTGGAAAAATGATCTCTATGACTTAAATGTGCCTCAAGTTTTACCCATCTAGTGATATTTTCAGGATTTTAGGACCAATACTAATTGTCTGTCTTACCCCTAGCCCTTCATCTTACCCCTTCATTTTACCCCTTGCCCTTAAAGTTCAGAGTGCGAAGGCTAAAAGGTGATAACATGAGACAAAGAAATGAAACATCACTTGGTTACAGTTACCAGATCGTACATTGTCGCTAGCTGGCTGCCACGTCACCAGAGGCAACCAAACGAAGGGGGAGGTAGAAATGGGATTGGCCCTAGTCTAATCATATTGGATTCATTGATTGAGAAACAACTTCGTTGAAGTTTAGTTCAACAACATTGTCACTGGCAGTATATTACCGCAATTCAAGCAGTACCATATGCTAACTGGTATGTTTGACAATTTTTAAGGGTTAAATCACAGGTTGACTGGTAGCAATCATTGTAACAACGCAAGATGTGACCTTTTGGTGTCAGTTTAGAGGCTAGCGTGAGGGAGCTAAATAACTATTTTAGACACTTACCTTAGATTGCCCATATCTTCCATCAGTGAAGGAATGTCGCGGAGCTTATTGTTGCAAAGGACCAAAGTTTCTAGCCTATGCATATAGCTAATGTTGTCAGGTAGGTACTCCAACTCATTTCTCTGCAACCACAGTGTATGCACGTTCTCCATTCTGGAATTCAAGCAAATTGATCATTCAAAATATACCCAAAAACTCAATTTGTTGGGTGAAGTTCAGAGAATGATACACGCACCTGTGTATGTCATCTGGTAAGCTCTGAAGCTGGTTTCCTCCCATGTCCAACCACTCCAGCGCAGGCAGATTCACAACACTGTCAGGTATTTCAGTAAATTTGTTCATAGACAGATCCAAGTGGTAAAGCTTTTTCAGGTTCCCAAGCTGAGAACAAAAGACACAGGACAGATTTTTTAAACCAACAATCAACAGACTGGTACTGACCGTTTTGAACCTAAAAAAAGCACAGCAATGAAACGGACTGACAGGTGGGTTACATCCGTTTCCTTGCAAGGTCACAACCATGAGATCAGGCAGAACAATCTTACAAGGGACAGACAAGTAGTCCAGAGACCTACTCAACAAAGCAGGAGGTTTGAAGGTCATTTCAAATGGACTAAAACAAAGTGATAAAACTGTTAGTTGGTCAAATTAATTGAAATTATACTTGGAAACCATGGACGCTGTGTCCTCTGGACTAGGAGGAGTCATGCAGCTGGTTATCAGAGCTCAGGTTCAGGTGTGGGGCTGCATTAGTGCTTGTAGATTGGGAAACTTGCACATCAGGAAAGGCTCCATAAATGCTGAAAGGTATATACAGGTTTTAGAGCAACATCTTTTGCACCCAGGCAACATCTTTTTTTCAGGGAAGTTATTGCATATTTCACGAAGACAATGTTAAACCACATCGTGCGTCTGTTAGAGCTACATGACTTTGTATTTGAAGAGTCCCTGTGCTGAACTGACATACAGTGATAACATGGCTTTATGAGATCAATCATTGTTTTTTGTTTTTTATTTTATTTTACACAAGGTCTCAACTTTTTTTGTAATTGGGGTTGTAGGTTGTTTTCTTATAATGTATCACTAAATAATATGTTTATTTAAGTTGATTGTCTGTATTTTCTATATTTTTCGTCTGATAGCAGTTGATGAAGTCAAATATGGCAGCATTGTCATAGTAATGTATGGTTATGCAACCATGCAGGTTAAACCTGACAGCTAATCTGCCAAAATAAACCACCAAATTCAACATAAATATAAATGTAAGTCCCAAACATGACTTGAATTAATCAAACAAGTTTAAGTGGTTCCATAAAGTCCAATTTGAGTTCTCACGATACAACTTTTAAAATGTATTTTAAAGACAAATTTGCCTATCAGCCAATATATTAAACAATAACGTAAGTTTTTTTTGCAGTTGAACGGTAATTATGAAGCCATGATCATTCTATCGGGGTCATTTAGGTTGCCGTATATTTTGTTTATCATCATCTTAAAGGTTTGAAAGGCTATGTAGGTTTGTGTCATTCTGAAATGATTGTTTATTATTCTATATCGTATTCAATGTTTTATTTAATTAATTTGATTGTCTATAAATGTATATTTGGAACTGATAGTGGTTGATAAAGGTGTTAGTGTATTTAGTGACACTGGTACCTCAGTAGGGAGCTCATCAAGGTCCCGGTTCATTGCCAGATCCAGTTTCTCCAGATTTTCACAACAACACAGCTCCTTTGGAACCCTGTGGACTCTATTATAACTAACCAGCAGCTCTCTTAACTTGTTCAGTTTACCTGCAATGACAACAGTTCAAATTCAACCTTTTTCATCGGTCCATAGTTCTGCTTCGTTACACATTTGCATTACTCTTCCAACACGTCGTTTTTATCTGTTCTGTGAAATACCGAAGATTGTTAAACAGGAATGGTGGCGACAGGAATCAGCATCATTTTTGAACACGGACAAAAGCCAAACGATGTGGGTAAAAAAAAGTATAACATGGTTTACTGACCAATCTCCTTTGGAATATCTGTTATGGCATTGCGGGACAGGTTGAGAACGGTAATATTTTCAAAACTAGCGATGAAATTTGGGATTTTCTGCAGTCCAGCTTTGTGTATGTGCCATTCTTGAATATGAGGAAGATGTACCAAGGATGGTGGGATGGTCTATCAAAGAAATTCCCCAGAGTTACAATGCACCACTGTGATCTTAGTGATCTGTTTGATTAGAAAATAGTCGAATAAAGGGGTGAGCAGTAGGATGAATGTATAGAAGACATTCACCTTCCATTGTTCCTTCTCTATCCTAAAGATCACACGTCCTTCTTCTATCACCACTCTGTCTCTCAGTTTGGCCAAGATGATCCGATCTTCCCATGGTTGGGCCAACCTGTGGACAGGAGAATGGAGTTCTCTTGTTGTGTACTCAGGTTGTGTCTTCACTTTCAGTGTGCATCAATTTCAGGTCATACTGGTACAAGTACTGTGAAAGTACAAAAAACGACATTCAAGTTCCCATTTAATGCCTATTAATCCTTTCAAATCACCATAGCTGCAGGCATCAGTCGGTGCTTCAACTTTTGCAAAGACCACCATTAACCAAGGGATTGTGATTTGGGAATATCTGAACATTAATCCTCAATATAACAACATTGCTATGCAAATATAGCATCTGTCATAAATTAGCTTGTTTGAGTCATCAGATACAGCACATTCCTCGACGTTAATAATTGATACTCACCATAAATTCTACAGTGCAAATCTTGTTTGCAAATACATTTTATTTATCTTCTCCAAAACCAGGATCAACACAAAAAAAACACCAACTGAGAGAAGCTTCTATAATCATTATTGTGCAAAACCCAGATTGAACCACTGTGTGAGACCATGGGAGGCCGTGTCTCTGGAGCTGAAGACAGGTAAGACCATGGGGGGCCGTGTCTCTGGAGCTCAAGACAGGTAAGACCATGGGAGGCCGTGGCTCTGGAGCTCAAGACGGATAAGACCACGGGAGGCCGTGGCTCTGGAGCTCAAGACAGGTACGACCATGGGAGGTCGTGGCTCTGGAGTTCAAGACAGGTAAGACCATGGGGGGCCGTGGCTCTGGAGCTCAAGACAGGTAAGACCATGGGAGGCCGTGTCTCTGGAGCTCAAGACAGGTAAGACCATGGGAGGCCGTGTCTCTGGAGCTCAAGACAGGTAAGACCATGGGGGGCCGTGGCTCTGGAGCTCAAGACAGGTAAGACCATGGGGGGCCGTGGCTCTGGAGCTCAAGGCAGGTAAGACCATGGGAGGCCGTGTCTCTGGAGCTCAAGACAGGCAAGACCATGGGAGGCCGTGTCTCTGGAGCTCAAGACAGGTAAGACCATGGGAGGCCGTGTCTCTGGAGCTCAAGACAGGTAAGACCATGGGAGGCCGTGGCTCTGGAGCTCAAGACAGGTACGACCATGGGAGGCCGTGGCTCTGGAGCTCAAGACAGGTAAGACCATGGGAGGCCGTGGCTCTGGAGCTCAAGACAGGTAAGACCATGGGAGGCCGTGGCTCTGGAGCTGAAGACAGGTAAGACCACGGGAGGCCGTGGCTCTGGAGCTCAAGACAGGTAAGACCATGGGAGGCCGTGGCTCTGGAGCTCAAGACAGGTTAGACCATGGGAGGCCGTGGCTCTGGAGCTCAAGACAGGTACGACCATGGGAGGTCGTGGCTCTGGAGTTCAAGACAGGTAAGACCATGGGGGGCCGTGGCTCTGGAGCTCAAGACAGGTAAGACCATGGGAGGCCGTGTCTCTGGAGCTCAAGACAGGCAAGACCATGGGAGGCCGTGTCTCTGGAGCTCAAGACAGGTAAGACCATGGGAGGCCGTGTCTCTGGAGCTCAAGACAGGTAAGACCATGGGGGGCCGTGGCTCTGGAGCTCAAGACAGGTAAGACCATGGGAGGCCGTGTCTCTGGAGCTCAAGACAGGCAAGACCATGGGAGGCCGTGTCTCTGGAGCTCAAGACAGGTAAGACCATGGGAGGCCGTGTCTCTGGAGCTCAAGACAGGTAAGACCATGGGGGGCCGTGGCTCTGGAGCTCAAGACAGGTATGACCATGGGAGGCCGTGGCTCTGGAGCTCAAGACAGGTAAGACCATGGGAGGCCGTGTCTCTGGAGCTCAAGACAGGTACGACCATGGGAGGCCGTGGCTCTGGAGCTCAAGACAGGTAAGACCATGGGAGGCCGTGGCTCTGGAGCTCAAGACAGGCAAGACCATGGGAGGTCGTGGCTCTGGAGCTCAAGACAGGCAAGACCATGGGAGGCCGTGGCTCTGGAGCTCAAGACAGGCAAGACCATGGGAGGCCGTGTCTCTGGAGCTCAAGACAGGTAAGACCATGGGAGGCCGTGGCTCTGGAGCTCAAGACAGGCAAGACCATGGGAGGCCGTGGCTCTGGAGCTCAAGACAGGTACGACCATGGGAGGCCGTGGCTCTGGAGCTCAAGACAGGTAAGACCATGGGAGGCCGTGTCTCTGGAGCTCAAGACAGGTAAGACCATGGGAGGCCGTGGCTCTGGAGCTCAAGACAGGTATGACCATGGGAGGCCGTGGCTCTGGAGCTCAAGACAGGTAAGACCATGGGAGGCCGTGTCTCTGGAGCTCAAGACAGGCAAGACCATGGGAGGTCTGCTTCCCCACTGCTAAAGATGTCTGTGTGAACGGGTGAATGAGAGGCAAATGTGTCAAGTGCTTTGGATGCCGCTAAGATACAAAAACAGGGTATATAAATATGTTGTCCATTCATGATATTTCTTAAAATAGCTGTTTATTACTCACTTTATTGCTTACAATTACCCCCACATGTTTCACTATGGGTTATATTTGACTAGATTCAAGGACAGCTACAGTGTCTGGAGCATTGAGTTGGCTCAGGGGTGTATTACATTCAACCCCAGGATAAAAACATGCAATTATTATTATCAATTTGTCAATTTTTTTTCTAAATCATACCCACAAAAAAATGAATGGTTGAGATGAAAAGGCAAAGAAAGAAAGAGCATGCGTAGCAAATAATAGTTAAATCAATTTACAATTGTATAAATTCAGCCAATTATCTCACCTCTGTCTATTCAGTCAGACTTGGGCCCCTTACATGTCAAATATGTGACACAGTCTCACAAGAGGGGGACATTGTCAAACTATTTCACATCAACATTTTTGGCTAACAAAATTGTATTGTTGTCCCCAGTCAATTGTAAACATTCAACGGTCTACTTAGATCCAGTTATACTGAAAAAACATGCAAATGTTCTTCATTTATAATCAGGACAGGGTCTAAACGTTAACTTTGTTTTGCTGTGCATGAAGTGCAGGTGTAAAAACTGTTGCAGACGAAGGACGAAACGACCTGAGGAAGACGGAAGTCTTGTCTCCATCCTGTTAGTTTGCTCAGAACAATGTATAAAACCTTTTACTGTGAGGCTTTAAGGCTACTCACTACTCTGGGTGGAGTCTGCTTGTCCTCCCTGTGTTACTGTGGGTTCTCTCTGGGTGGAGTCTGCATGTCCTCCCTGTGTTACTGTGGGTTCTCTCTGGGTGGAGTCTGCATGTCCTCCCTGTGTTACTGTGGGTTCTCTCTGGGTGGAGTCTGCATGTCCTCCCTGTGTTACTGTGGGTTCTCTCTGGGTGGAGTCTGCATGTCCTCCCTGTGTTACTGTGGGTTCTCTCTGGGTGGAGTCTGCATGTCCTCCCTGTGTTACTGTGGGTTCTCTCTGGGTGGAGTCTGCATGTCCTCCCTGTGTTACTGTGGGTTCTCTCTGGGTGGAGTCTGCATGTCCTCCCTGTGTTACTGTGGGTTCTCTCTGGGTGGAGTCTGCATGTCCTCCCTGTGTTACTGTGGGTTCTCTCTGGGTGGAGTCTGCATGTCCTCCCTGTGTTACTGTGGGTTCTCTCTGGGTAGAGTCTGCATGTCCTCCCTGTGTTACTGTGGGTTCTCTCTGGGGACTCTGGTTTGCTGCCACCATCTAAAGACATGCATGTGGTAGGTTAAATGGACACTTTGGAAATTGCCCCTAGTGAATGCTTGTGAGATTGAATGAGTGAGTGAGGGAGTGAGTTGTTTCTATGTTGTCTGTCACTGTCTGTGTGATAGCCCTGTGACTAGCTGGCCCCAGTCCAGGGTGTACCCCGCCTAAGGCCCAAAAGTAACTGGGACAGGCTCCAGTCACCTGTGACCCCTAACAGGAATAAGCGGTACCACTAATAAGCAGTAGATAATGAATCAATGAACCTACCTCGAACCAACGACTGTGCCTTTTTGATCGTTTTTTTTTTGTTGAAGAAACACTTTTCCAGATCCACAAAACCCAAATATCCTGAATGGGAATACTCCCAGGCCCCCTCCAGGAGCCTTGCAAGGTTATTGATCTGATATGCTCTAGTGTGGAACCTGCATTGTTCCTCTTAAATCAGAGGTTCAACAATTGTCCATACACTTCTCTCTAAGATTTTAGAGTAACATTTCCTGTGGAGGCTTTCCCTTTTTACATATCATATGTCAAAAACTGGAAATACAGTCGTTAAGACCCCGTGCAATCGCTACACTACGTCCTTGTTACCACGTCCTCCTCAAGTTCTGCCACTGTGGGCTGTCACACTGACAGTTGACGGCAGCCACACTATGCTGCCACTTCATAGTTTCTATTATTATTTGTGATTACCCTGCTGTGGCCATCAAATAATATGTGTTTCAGGCCTCCACCTGGCCTACAAGAACTTCAATTTCTGTGTCCGAGAACTTTTGCTTTTTTGTTCGTCATAATTCGACAAACATTCGCATGCCAGGGTCATGAGATAAGATTAGCATTCATCAGGGTCATGAGGTACTAGATTAGCATTCATCAGGGTCATGAGGTACTAGATTAGCATTCATCAGGGTCATGAGGTACTAGATTAGCATTCATCAGGGTCATGAGGTACTAGATTAGCATTCATCAGGGTCATGAGGTACTAGATTAGCATTCATCAGGGTCATGAGGTACTAGATTAGCATTCATCAGGGTCATGAGGTACTAGATTAGCATTCATGAGGTGATTTTCATTTGCAATTCTAATAATGGCAATAGCAATACACTACCGTTCAAAAGTTTGGGGTCACCCAAACAATTTTGTGTTTTCCATGAAAAGTCACACTTATTCACTACCATATGTTGTGAAATGAATAGAAAATAGAGTCAAGACATTGACAAGGTTAGAAATAATGATTTTTATTTGAAATAAGACTTTTTTTACATCAAACTTTGCTTTCGTCAAAGAATCCTCCATTTGCAGCAATTACAGCATTGCAGACCTTTGGCATTCTAGCTGTTAATTTGTTGAGGTAATCTGGAGAAATTGCACCCCACGCTTCCAGAAGCAGCTCCCACAAGTTGGATTGGTTGGATGGGCACTTCTTGCATACCATACGGTCAAGCTGCTCCCACAACAGCTCAATGGGCTTCAGATCTGGTGACTGCGCTGGCCACTCCATTACCGATAGAATACCAGCTGCCTACTTCTGCTCTAAATAGTTCTTGCACAATTTGGAGGTGTGTTTAGGGTCATTGTCCTGTTGTAGGATGAAATTGGCTCCAATCATGCGCTGTCCACTGGGTATGGCATGGCGTTGCAAAATGGAGTGATAGCCTTCCTTATTCAGAATCCCTTTTACCCTGTACAAATCTCCCACCTTACCAGCACCAAAGCAACCCCAGACCATCACATTACCTCCGCCATGCTTAACAGATGGCGTCAGGCATTCTTCCAGCATCTTTTCATTTGTTCTGCGTCTCACAAACGTTCTTCTTTGTGATCCAAACACCTCAAACTTGGATTCATCCGTCCACAACCCTTTTTTCCAGTCTTCCTCTGTCCAATGTCTGTGTTCTTTTGCCCATCTTAATCTTTTTCTTTTATTGGCCAGTCTCAGATATGGCTTTTTCTTTGCCACTCTGCCCTGAAGCCCAGAATCCCGCAGCCGCCTCTTCACTGTAGATGTTGACACTGGTGTTTTGCGGGTACTATTTAATGAAGATGCCAGTTGGGGACCTGTGAGGCGTCTGTTTCTCAAACTAGAGACTCTAATGTACTTATCTTCTTGTTTAGTTGTGCAACGCGGACTCCCACTTCTTTTTCTACTCTGGTTAGAGCCTGTTTGTGCTGTCCTCTGAAGGGAGTAGTACACACCGTTGTAGGAAATCTTCAATTTCTTAGCAATTTCTCGCATGGAATAGCCTTCATTTCTAAGAACAAGAATAGACTGTCGAGTTTCAGATGAAAGTTCTATTTTTCTGGCCATTTTGAGCGTTTAATTGACCCCACAAATGTGATGCTCCAGAAACTCAATCTGCTCAAAGGAAGGTCAGTTTTGTAGCTTCTGTAAGGAGCTAAACTGTTTTCAGATGTGTGAACATGATTGCACAAGGGTTTTCTAATCATCAATTAGCCTTCTGAGCCAATGAGCAAACACATTGTACCATTAGAACACTGGAGTGATAGTTGCAGGAAATGGGCCTCTATACACCTATGTAGATATTGCACCAAAAACCAGACATTTGCAGCTAGAATAGTCATTTACCACATTAGCAATGTATAGAGTGTATTTCTTTAAAGTTAAGACTAGTTTAAAGTTATCTTCATTGAAAAGTACAGTGCTTTTCCTTAAAAAATAAGGACATTTCAATGTGACCCTAAACTTTTGAACGGTAGTGTATGTAATACATAATGTATTTTCTCCATCATGTTTGACAACTTACCCTGCTGATGTATGTACGTGTAAGTGTTGATGTATGTTTTGTAGATGATCTAGCTGCCCGCTATGTTGGGGTCTATCAAGTTGTTATGCTTAGTGACTGAATCTCTTTTGTACAGCTCTCTCTTGTAAGTCGCTTTGAATAAAAGCATCTGCTAAATTAACCTCACCTACCCACAGCACTCTTAGTGTTGTAATGGAACATTCTGATGTTCCATAATTGTACTGTGATATTGTTATAAATTGTGTTGATGTTTTGAAACTGCTTACTGCAAGTTACAGTCTGGTCAAAGTTAACACCTCCCCACAGACAATGCTAATTGACTTGATCAATACAGGTGCGTAGACAAAAGGTCTGGGTAATCACCCTCCTTTAAGAGTGCTAATCAACTAGCTTACCCTATCAATGCAGTTGCGTAGACAAAAGGTCTGAGTAATCACCCTGCTTTGAAAGTGCTAATCAACTGGCCTTTTCGGTCAATACAAGTGCGCAGACAAAGAGTCTGGGAGCCTCCCAACCCCTTTCCCCCTTTGGAACCGCTTCAAACCAGAATGTGGAAGGAGGCCCTTTTGGAGACTCTTCCCCCCCCCAAACCTGGACAACGAGGGGGGGGCTCAACGGGATATATAGAGAGGGGAAAAGAAGGTTCAGGACCTTCTTCCTTGACCTACCGTGTTGATGGAACCAGGTCTATCAGAGCTCTGTTAATGTTTGTCTGTTAATGTATGTCTTGTCTGTTTCACGTTTCGTGTGTTCATAATTGCTATACTCTGTTCTTGTGAAAGGTTCAATAAATTTGTATCTAACAAACTATCAAACTTTTGTATCCTTGCAACGTCCTCTATCAGAAAGTTTCCACCACAGTGTACAGTCCAGTGACAGACACTCACCTACCCACAGCACTCTTAGTTTACAGTCCAGTGACAGACACTCACCTACCCACAGCACTCTTAGTTTACAGTCCAGTGACAGACACTCACCTACCCACAGCACTCTTAGTTTACAGTCCAGTGACAGACACTCACCTACCCACAGCACTCTTAGTTTACAGTCCAGTGACAGACACTCACCTACCCACAGCCCCCTTAGTTTACAGTCCAGTGACAGACACTCACCTACCCACAGCACTCTTAGTTTACAGTCCAGTGACAGACACTCACCTACCCACAGCACCCTTAGTTTACAGTCCAGTGACAGACACTCACCTACCCACAGCACTCTTAGTTTACAGTCCAGTGACAGACACTCACCTACCCACCGCACCCTTAGTTTACAGTCCAGTGACAGACACTCACCTACCCACAGCACTCTTAGTTTACAGTCCAGTGATAGACACTACCCACAGCACTCTTAATTTACAGTCCAGTGACAGACACTCACCTACCCACAGCACTCTTAGTTTACAGTCCAGTGACAGACACTCACCTACCCACAGCACTTAGTTTACAGTCCAGTGACAGACACTCACCTACCCACAGCACTCTTAGTTTACAGTCCAGTGACAGACACTCACCTACCCACAGCACTCTTAGTTTACAGTCCAGTGACAGACACTCACCTACCCACAGCACTCTTAGTTTACAGTCCAGTGATAGACACTCACCTACCCACAGCACTCTTAGTTTACAGTCCAGTGACAGACACTCACCTACCCACAGCACTCTTAGTTTACAGTCCAGTGACAGACACTCACCTACCCACAGCACTCTTAGTTTACAGTCCAGTGATAGACACTCACCTACCCACAGCACTCTTAGTTTACAGTCCAGTGACAGACACTCACCTACCCACAGCACCCTTTGCTCTTTTCTCTCGTTGTAGATCTTCTTTACTTTTTTGGATTCTGTTCTCCCAGATTGCCTTTATAGAGCTGACAGAACCAAAACACTTTGCCACTCCAGTCATGGTCAACACTAAAAAAAAGAAAAAAAAGGTCATCTCACAAACTTTTGTGTTTTAATATTTTCACAGTAACATCTCTAAGTTTTAACAATGTACTTTATTAGTCCGTGCATTCAGATAATCAAGAAAAAATACCAATCAATGCTTGTAGAAAAGGTTTCATAGATAGTCATCTGGAAACGGTTTTCAAAATCAAGATGTTTCATCACCCATCCAGAAGTCATTCTCAGAGAAAATGGTCTGAAAACTCAGGTATTTATGTTACTCTCTAGTGTTAAGAAGAGAATCCCTCTTTAAACAGAAATGGTAGCTTAAGGTTCAATTTTCCAGCTGCCTATAACAGTGTTTTAAAGCCATGAAGGGCCCTAGAATATGATAATCAGGTACCTTAACAGTGATGAGGAAGCTACTACCAATACAACAATAGGACTAACTGGCCCATTACAGGGCTGACTAGTAAAAAAGAAGGTTAGTTTCACTGACAAACTAGGGTGGATATTACAGATTAACTTTATACACTAAGGTAGACTCAAAAGGTTCACACAGCACAGAGTAGCATACATTTTCTCTGATTGAAAATGATGCCTTGATGGGAGTCGAAATGTCTTGCTTTTGAAAACAGTGTTCACAGTGTGAATAACATGAAAAATTTACATTACATTTACATTTATTCCTTTAGCAGACGCTTTTATCCAAAGCGACTTAAAAGAGAAAGCTTTTACAAAGAGCATCAGTCTTTTTTTAGATCGTGAATCATACATCATGAGAACCAATAAGTGCCAAGGGAAGAACTATAAATGCATAACACAACGATTGTGAACATAAAGCAAGAGATACAACAACAACACTGGTAAATCACCATATGGGGACCAACAGATAGTTCTAAAGCACATTAGATTATGTGAAGTGCCATACTATTCCTAAGTGGCATTACATTCTCTAAATGAGTGAGTTTTAAGACTTCTTTTAAAGGTGAGAAGGCAGTCTGTGCTTCTGATGGAGGTGGGGAGTTGATTCCACCATTGGGGAGCCAGGCAGTGGAAGAGTTTGTGTTGCGCTCGGGCGCTCTTGAGGGGGGGGGGGTACCACTAGACGGTTGTCAGCAGATGACCGTAGGTGACGGGTGGGGGTATAGGGCTGGAGGAGAGAGTTGATATAGGTCGGGGCAGAATGATAAAATGTATATTCAACTGATTATTTATACACCTCTGGATGAATGAAGTCTACACCGACCCAATCAACGCTTTCAAAATCAGCGCAGAATTCCATGTCTGTGTTCTTCGATGGTCGCTGGACCATCTAATGCAGCGGTACAGAGAACTGCAGGTGTGAGCAGGCAAGTCCAAGTTCTTACTATTCAAATAGTATTTGAAACATTTACAGCCTCTTTTATTCTCAAATATCTAATGACACCTGCAGAAGTCCAACTGAGCAGGAAGGATCAGAAGAGTTCAGCTGTGTTGTTGCTCAGATTAAAGGAATGTTCTGGATTCACTTGTGACTTAAGTGGCATAAACTACCATGTACTTTGAACCCCCCTCCCAAAAATACTACAGTGAAACAATGACATCTCAGTTACTGAATCACAGTGCAACAATAGTCTTGCTTACAATGGCTATATGTACACACACACACACACACACACACTACAGTGTAATAATAACACACAGAGCTGAAACTCTTCAGCGGCAAAACAATGTTGCTGCCTCTGGACTCAAACTGGCAGGCCTGACCTCACTCCCCCTTTCAAAGACAATTCAGCCTTTGTCTTACCCATCAATCCTCTTATCACTGACCCATTGGTACCACAGACAAATCACTTACTTTAATCTTTTTGCCAAGCTGGGGTGCAGTGTTGTGTTAAAGGTGTCCAGCATATCATTTTGTTCTCACAATTGTCCTTTTGTGTGGCGACCAAAGGGAGGAACCACCAGAGCGTTCAGTTAAACTAGTTACAATGAATCTCAAACATGCAATAGTAAAAAAAAAGTTCATTTCGAGCCCAAAAGTATAATCTGACAAAGATGTTGTACTTCTTTACAGCCATCATCGAGTCCATCTTAACCTTCTTCATCACTATCTGGTACACTGCTAGTCAGCATTTTGTTTAAAATGTTCCCTCGTCCCAGTCACAGCCTGTACCATGTGCAATTTCATCATCATCATCATCATCATCATGTACAATTATTTTCATAGATTTGAATTATACTGAGAGCAGTACTGTATCTTGCTGCAGTAAACTGCAATGTCTCCACTGTGGGCTAAATTAAGGATTATTTGATGTTACATTTTAGAATGAAAGACTGCAGCCACTTAATACTCTTATATGTTTGTTATATATTGATTGTATGTTTATTGTTTGCACCTGTCAACCAAAGCTATTCCTTGTTTGAGTTAACTTACTTCTGATTTATTTCTGGGGCCTAAAAACAAAAAATAGATTTATTTTGTAATCTACACTAATGCAGGTATAGTTATCTGTAGAAAATATATTTATAGAAAAACTAAAACAAGCCAGCCCTGCAATGCTATATAATCAGTAGGTGTACCGGCCAGTGAAGTGTTCTAAAATTACCAGTAGCCTTGTAATCCCAGCTGGTATGTGCAGCTCAATATGGTCTACTAAGGTCTTTCCATGTTCTACTTACTTTCAACAGGCAAGTTTTCTCAATACCCATGATAAACTAGTTGAAATTGAACAAACCTTCAAAAAATACAAAGTTCTGGTGAAGTTACTAAAGAGTAATCTGGAAAGAAGCCCTGTTGAATTCTATCTCGTACTCACCTTATTCAAGTCCAAAGTGAAATGAAAACAGTATACTGCTTCCGTTTTCTTTTCAAAGTAATGTCATTCATTCAGCTCCTCTGCTTCTGTTAAGATCCTATCGCAGTGGCAACATGTTAAGTTTTCTGTGAGAAACACACTGCCACACACTGCCTCCCCTCCGTCTCTAAATTTAGCTAAAACAGCTGAGTCACATGATACACTTGGCATGTGAGAATCATTTCCCCCAGACAAACGTCCGCAGAGGTTGCATGAATGGACCAAATCTTCTGCATTTGTTTGAAATCATTAGAAATGTATTTTATGAGGTTCATAAGTGACTTGGATAGAAGCTGCGGAGCTTGAAGAAGCACCTCAGAGGTAACAGAGAAATTCAAGTGTGACCAAAGACACAGAGAACAACTGTCATCACCAGTTGAATGATGGCACATTCATTCATCATGGACGTATAGTTCAAGTCATATGGGGTTTTGTGTTGCACTGACATCCCCAACTGCATCACAGGCACTATAACACAATAAACGTTAATTAATGCACACTTATTTTAAAGCGTTACCCAGGTTCTGTTAGCTTCACATCTACAGCCTGAAAATGATAAATATTCTAATCATAGAATTTGCATTGTGGAATTTAGTTTAATTTTTTAGCTCGAAACCATCTGTCAGGCTGTTTGAGGTATTCCCACTCGTTCTTTCTCATTTCGATTTTGTATGATTCAAAGGATTTGGTCACAACAGTTCCTTTTATAAAGTTGAAAACCATGTAAAAATGATGACATTGCTGTGAATGAGTATTGGTGAAACCTTGTTGTTCTGATTCCTGCTCATGTACAGTAATAGCTGTTGGGTTGTGTTGGGTCTCTTTTCGCTGGATAAATAAATGAATCAAGCAAACCTAAGGTTGTGTCCTCAGTAAATCATGCAGAACAAATCACAAAACATTAGGAACACCACATTTAATATAAATTACTCACAGTTAAATGCATAAATAATTATCTGCAATTGTCACAAAAAATAATCAACGACAAATCAAAACTTGAATTAATAGTTTTAAGAGCTACATTATTATAGTACAGGACCCTGAGTCACTAGTTTACTGCTTTTGATAATATTGGCTTTAATCCCATTGAATGGAATGAATTACATAACTGTGTCCTTTGACTAAAATAACAGGTGAACTCAGGTTGCAGCTTGTAAATGTGAATGGCCTCTTTAAATCTAAAACAGGAAATGGTATTCACTTCCATGGGTTAGGTTTTGTAGTCAGCCAGAGGTTGGACACTCAAACTCTCCATTTTTCTTCTGTCTGTTCTTCTGCTGGTACGTAATGTTTTATGCTCTTTTTTAGGTTAGTAAAAAGGAACCCAGAAAGAAATGTAACCTTTAACACAGATGAAGAGATGACATCTTATCAATTCATCATTCTCATTATCATTATGCAGGAAAAACAGGAACATGTTTCCACAATATGTCCACTTTCACTTGAAGTGGTAAATGTCAATAATGTCTCATAAACCTTTGAAAACAAGCAAATCCCCTAACATTTTCATAGATTACTCTATAGGTGTGCCTATACATTGTTGTAGTTCCTGGTTAAGGGCTCATTATAAACGGTCTAATGCAGAGCTGCCAAACCTGCTTCTGGGGAACCCCCAACTAGAATGTTTTCACTTCGGTCTCTAGAAAATATGAATAAGCTTGTAAATCAGATCAGTGTTATATTCTGGTGTGTTGGATTAAAAAGGAATGAAAACCTACAGGACTGTAGACACAGGGTTGGGAAGACTTTATCTAGTCCTTAAGAGTTTAGGAGAGTAAATATATATAGACAAGTTATTGCACGTAAAGAATATTAGAGAATATTGCATGTTTTTCTAAAATATATACAAGTAACAGATAAGTAGTAGTAAGTCAATAGAGTGGCTGAGTGTTAAGCGAGTCAAATCCTGACCATACAGACATGACACTGTGTCTTTAGGCAAGGCACTTCACCTTACTTACCTCAGGGGGGGATGTGCCTGTACTTGCTTGCTGTAAGTCACTCTGGATAAGTGAAATGAAAATGTATTTGTAGCCTAAAAAGGCATTTGGTAGGCTTTAAGAACTGTCCTGTCACAACTCGCATTATCAGAAAGAACAAACAGTAATTCTTTAAGAATTAGTAAGTAAGAAGTAAAATACCTTCTAATGAGGTGACAGTGACCCTGTAAGCCACTCAAACGTTGCCATCATTGTTTTATCAAGTAGATTTTAAGAAAGAAACAGACAAACACAAAATAATAATTGTTTTTGTTGTTACCCACCACATAGTTTAGGAAGAGGCATGCTGGCAAGTTTAATTTAATTGGTGTGGAGATTTTTTATATCTATAAACTATGTAAGTCATGCGATTCTACAAAGGGTTGCTATAGTCAGGCTTAGGTTTAATTAAATATGAGCATCTTCAATTATTGCAAAAAACTGTTCCACCCACATTGGCAAACAATCCGATTCTTGAAAACCAACAGGCTGCTGCAAAGCTGGGTCCTGGAAAGCTTCCCTCCTCGTATTTCAGTATTTGCTGCCCCCTAATGTCCTTTCCCCTTTATTGACATTCACAAAATGTTGTTGTCATACATTCTATTACTAACAAACTATTGTTTGTTTCTCTCTTAGTTTATCCCATGAAAGAAGACGACACGAGACAATGAAGATGGAGAGAGAAGATAGAACGATAAGAAAAGACAGTCTTGAAGGTGGGACTGAACTGGTGGATGTCTTTAAGATCCTCTCAGGTTTACCAGAGCAGAGACTGCAAAGTCTGACATTAAAGCTACAGACTCTAGAAGGAAATGGCCTTGTGATGCAAAATCTATGGCAATATCTCTCTGAAAGGGTAAACATTAGTGGAGGGATGGTCAGTAACTTCACAGTGGATAGAACAGCGATGACAGAGGACAACTTCATAGATCTGGCCAGGATTTTCACCATGCTGGCTGAGGAGAAGTTGTGCGAAACATTTCTAAGAGATTGTGCGTATAGGAAAGCCCTTAAGGCTTGCGAGCACACGGCAGGAACTTATAAGGAGGGTCACGAGTATCCAAGACTGGCTCATCTGAAAAATGAAGCAGAAAATGTCTGTTGTCCTCAGATCGAGGATAACGTTAACGATCCATTTTTCTTCACAAACTTCCCATCAGGGAAGAATTATTCCTCCTTCCATGAATCGAATACAGCTTTGAATCCACTGAGCAACCACAGTCTTCCTTCTTCTCTACATACGTACATGTCCCAGAGTTTCCCCAGTCATTTAGAGATCAGCGTACCTCTAGATGGTAACAAAGTTATGACATCCACCTTACCTGACGTACCAACTTCTTCAGCTCTGGAAAGTTCCTCCTCCATCAAAACTCAGACCAACACTTTTCCAAAATGTCTAACAAGCATGGAGGAAGAAGAGTCAGTGTTCTACTCGTTTGTGATCCTGCATGCCGAAGAGGATGGCGATTTGGCTGAAAGGCTGAAAGATAAATTAGAAGCTCTGAACATTGGTTGTGGAGCAACTTCCTCCCACTTTGCGATTCCCGGCAAGAGCACGCTGACGTGCATAGAAGACGCCATCGACAACTCAGCCTTTACGCTTCTGCTACTGACAAATAACTTTAACACCCGTCTTCTGGAAATGGAAACAAATTCAGCTCTAATGAACTCTATTAACAACCAACATAAGTACAACACTGTCATTCCTCTGCATCCAAAAGAAAATGTCATGCTCAAAGAAAAAATGCCCAAAATTCTGCAGATTCTGGTGCCATTAAAAGAAAATAAGATGTTTGAGAACCAAGCAAAAAGAGCTCTCAACCCAGCAACGATTGAATATCAGAGGCAGGTGTGGAGTAAGGAGCAGAGACTGAAGGCCAACATGAGGAGGAAGGAGAGAGCGCGTCATCACCTCAAACTACACATGGATCATGTTCGTGAAAGCAAGGAGGTTGATGAACTAATCCAGGAACACAATCTTAACTTGCCACTGGGTGAACGGAACATCCAACATCCCTTGACGGTCCCTAGACCCAACATTCATATTGAGAATGCCAGTTATATCATCATTGGGAACGATTCCCAAATGACGGTGGGCTTAGATTGTAATAGTTTTGGAGACCAAGATTAGTTAATGGGCAGCACTCATTGATCACTCATTTCAGTTCCTAACAGTGGGTAAAGGGCATCAAGATTTCATGAGAAAGTTGGGGGGGGTTGGATGAGGACAGTTATGTTGAAAATGAATAAATCTACTAACACTACTGAATCGATGTAATTTTTTTTTTTTACAACAAATGATGCTATGTTTATTTGATATTCATTAAAACTAATAATAGCTTGTGAGCGTTCATTGTCGTCACAAATCTTTCTCTTCTTCTAGGGAAATCATTTCACAAGGTATTACTCAGCAAATTTTGAGACTCTAGTCTGATAACACCCAGATCAGACACCAAGGTGTCTTACTAAAGTGTCACAGAACCACTAAAGTGCCTTGGATTGCTACAAAAATGTAGTCTATATAACTATATACAAGTAAATAAGAGCAACAAGAAGCAGTGTCAAACATGGACAGTACCAACATTTCAGAAATATAGTAACCTGTAGTTTAAATGCTTTTAACTTCAATAATAACCACAAATACAATATCAAGTGTTCATGAAGAAATCTGTGAGACTCAATATCAGCAGTGAGCTACTCAACATTTTGGGTGCATATTGTGCACCAGAAAAAGGTAATGTGTAGTAAATAGTATTTTGTAAATCAGTTAAGTTGGCAAGTAAGTTGGGTTGATATTATTGTGATCTGCAGTAAAAGTCCCTCCAAGAAATACAAATAAACTGGACCAACATTTTATTTTATTAATACCTTTATAGTTCCAACAAAACAATGTTAATTTTCCAGGAAAAAAACCACATTCTAGAAACAGCACATATCAAACTAGCCTTAGACTGAGTGCTCTATGACCATTAATTCTAGTTGAAGACTCAATACCCAAAGAGAAAGTCCACATCACCAATGCACACATATTAGCTTCTTGGATTCTCCTCTAACATTTGTCTCCCAGCATTTAGGTCCTCAGGATGTAGCCATTGCTTCAGTAACAGATGGACTTAAAACAAGAGCACACGCAAATGATTATGAATTCTGACTTATGACCTGTGTCCCAGTTATGCATTTCCATCAGTGATACTGTATAATGAAGGGAAATATGGGTAACAGCAGCATACAACACATTAAAACCTAGCTGATGATACAAACAAGACAGTAAGTCTTGCATGATGACTGTTTTTGCATGATTAGGCATCAGTGGTGGTTTGTTTATTTCAGATCAAGCACCATGGTGGAAGGGTTCTCCAAGTAGGACCTCCACAGGTTAGAGAAGCGACACATGGTGGCCCCGTCGATGATCCGGTGGTCTGCTGACCAACTGACGTTCATGATGTGGGCTTTTGCTACATCACCTGCTGAGTTGAACCTTGGAAGGATCTAGGAAGGGACATACAACCAGGTTACTATATTATAAGGCAGGATTTTACAGCACTGAAACGTATTAGGACAGTGAAGAACTGTTTTGGCTCAACACTTTGATACTTAGATTTGAAAACTATTGTACCATTTTTCCCAGTTAATCCCATTGCTCATCAGTATCATAACAAAGGGGTCGTCAGATGGCTCAACGGGTTAAGGCGTTGGCCTCACGATTGACATTTTGTGAGATCGAGCCCCGGCTGTGGCTATGTGATGTTGTGTCCTTGGGCAAGGCACTTCACCCTACTTGTCTCAGGGAGAATGTCCCTGTACTTACTGTAAGTCGCTTTGGATAAAAGCGTCTGCTACATAAATAAATGTACTGTACATGTAAACACACTCCATTATAAAAGAAAAAGAACACAATTCGAAATCCTAAAATGTAACTAAATCTATACAATTACAATGCAATATACTAAACAATATACAAATATATTGAAATAAGTATTGTTTTGTGGTTACATTGCAGTTTTGGTAATCCAATGCAAGTCTAACACGATCCTATTATCACCAAAAAAAACTTCACTGTCCACATTATTTATTTGTGTCTTGTAAATTCCAAAGCCTAGATATGCATTTGAACCCCTTATGTTCTTGATAAAAGGTCGATTAACATTTGATTTGATTCAGAAATTCACCCACCTGAATCTTTCCCAGTGCACCAATGGCCACTTCTGAGGGCAGAATCACTGGCTTTGCATACGTGCCTCCAATCTAAGTTAAACACAAACATTAAAGTACCGCAGATATATTTTTTACATCAAAACAATTTCCTTAATGTCAACTAGGAGACACGTCTTAATTTTTGTGCTTTTTCTTCCCGTTTTAACCTTATATTTTCTCCTCGGGAACAGGAAACAGTTGAAAGAGGATATGGGAAAACAATAATCGTAATGAAAATCAATTTTTCTTCAATTTTAAATGCAATTGCACTATTATTTGACAGAAAACCCACAATTTCAGTCCTTGAATGTTTTCTAGTGCTTTCTGGTGAAAAGTTGTGAACAGGGACACGTCATTAATGTTACTTTCAGGGCTACGTACAATTCCAGAAGTGATCATTTATCCACACAATCTGAATGATCATACACAGGGCTGTCATGGCATGAATACAATGAATAGGCCAATTCATTTTACAATTATGTTTTTCTTAAGAAAGCTGAATATCTCAGCATTACAACTTTCACATTTTAGTGTATAAGGCTTTTTGCTTAAAAAAAAAGTTCTTGTGAACTTACTGATCCAATGTTGGAGAGGCTGAAGGTTCCCCCTGTGAGGTCAGCGGTTCCCAGCTGGCCATTAGCACCAAGTGTCTGTAGTCGATTGAGCTCCACAGCGATGTCAAACACACTTAGAACTTGGACGTTCTTCACATTTGGAACCAACAGCCCCTGGTTTGTGTCCATGGCTAAGCCAATGTTGTGGGCTGCCTGTTAAAGAAGTAGAGGGTAGATACAAGCAGACAGAGGTTAGTGTTACATCAGCCTCCATTGGGACACATTTGACTTTGGGATGTGGTGTTTCGATATCCATGATTCTATCTCTTCATTTAACATTAGAAGTGCTGAGCAGGATTCATTTGTGAAGAAAGATTTTATTGCATCTCTGAACTCAATCTAGTTCCAGGACTCAAGTTCCAGGATTTCTAGAGGTTTCCTAGTTACACGTTTTCTCAATCAGTGTTTTAAAGTTTCAAAATCACACCAGGGAAAGTTATTAAAAAGATATTTTGCGAATGTTTTGATTTTATTGTGCATTGTCCCCCCCCCCCCAATTTGCTTTCCTATCAGTAGACAGGGTTCCCTTGCACAAGTCTATCATTAAGAAAAAGGTTACACAGGCGAGATAAGACATGTCTAAAAAAAATATGTATAAGCCCTCTGTGACATTGCTTGTAAAAAGGGCTATACAAATAAATGTTGATTTGATTTGATTATTTATACTTCTACTTTTTCACTGCAAAATGACAAATTTAAGTGAATTACGTGAAATGAAAAAGTGGTAGGTGTTATGTGTTGACAGGTAAGCGCAATTCTAATATCAAGAATAGCTGGAAAAAAGACATCATCCAGCTGCTAAATAATCACCAACAGTCAACGCATCAATAAAGGTGATAGTATATAGTGAACCTAAGTCTACACAGAGGGGGACTGCTGATTTCAGAATTCACATTTATGTCATGCTTCTAAAATGTGAATTATTACATCCAAGGGGCACAAAAAAAACGAATTCAGAGAAAACGTACTGAACTTCAAAACACCACAAATGAATGAGGATAACTTCAGTCGTACCTTGTAGGTGATATTCTGACAGGATTCATCTAGCGAGGCGTTGAGAATTGGGAAATGCAACAAGCCAAGGGAGGCAGCCTGCATAGGCACAAATACACAAGTTTGTGTCAACAACATTCATATATGCTTCATGCCATCATCTACAGTCATGCCAGGTAAAGACATGACTTCCTTCATAAAAAGGGGTTAATGATGAAACACCTTGATGAAGAAGGGCATGTAGCTGAGCTTCACCCCTCGGGACTCAGACAAACTCTTCAGCTCTGCTCGTAGCTGGACAAGCCGTGTCAAATCCACCTCATCACAGTATCCAAAGTGGGGGATCTTTAAGGCAGCAGTCATTGTCCTCACCATTGCTTTATGGAAACCTGTTTAATAAGGAACAACAGAGAAAGTGCATCAAATGACATACAGAAGGACGTCAGCCGAGCCTCCTAGGCAGGGAAGTGTTGGTTCTCTAACTGGGGACTAATGCCATAAGGCAATCATACTGTTATATTTTATCAGATATTATTGTCTTGTGCATCTGTTCATCAGTCCAATACTTTGTTACTTTGCCATGTAAAACACATCTGATAACATTTACAATTCATGACAATGGAATGAACTGTGATACCCAACAATTCACAGGCTGTTTCTACCAGCTCTCTTCCATAGAGTTGCAAGAGCTGAACCAGTAGCACATCTCAAGGCATGGACAGACCAGCTAGCTCGCTTGACGCATGAACAAGCTGGTCTCAATGTCCAAGTAGACCTACTACGAGAGGCTAGTGGCTGTACTTATAGTCTGCTAACAGTAGGTCTATGGAAGGAGCTATTTACATTTTCTCTAATATTTAAGGGTCTGATCAATCAGAAACAGTTATTATTCTCTATACATTGACAGGGAATGGTCCAAGTAAGATGGAATTTCGGATGTCTGCTTGCTCGCCCTTGGATCCTGCTCTGAAATGTCTCTGAGCCATACACTGGACTGGGGCTTGTGTGTTTATATCAACACAGAATGGTGCTACAACTTTACAACAAAACTACAACTACTGGCAACATTTAGCCCTGGATTGCTAACAGAGCAATCATGTAAATGTTTTTCTTTTTCATCGAACCCTCAAGTAAAGTTCTACTTTAGTGTGTTTGGTTAATCTGCCAGATGCCATGAGATTTATTTAGGCCAACATTTTAACTCAATTAAAGAAACTTGTTTTTCTTGACCATCTTGTTTGAGCTGATGAATGCATCTTTCAGGTTATGTGGGACATCCCATCCCCCCTCCTACAGACCGCACTGCTAATCAATTCATGGTATCAATTATCAACGCTGTTTCAAACGCAACATTGTTCTGCTAGAACCACAGTGCCGTGTGAAACAACACAGACATACATGAGATTGCGAATGACTAAAGACCTCCACATTTTTACAGTGCACATGCATCCATGCTGCTATAAGATGCAGTGGTGTGAGTCTATTGTGTTGTTATTGATGCATGGGTCCATTCAAGTTTAGACATGCAGGGCTGTTGTGGAAATTAGCAATGTAACGTTAGCGCAACAAACTAGCAATTTTTACAAATGTTTCAATCACAAGGGTTGCAAATACAATATATGTATAGTACATTGTAGAGAAAGACAAAAAGGCCTTTTGTCATTTTTAAATCAATAATTTAAGCCAAAAATGCCCATTTATGGCACTAGATGATCTGGCCAACAATGTTGCTGCAGTGTATTCTGGGTAAACCTTGGTTCCAAGTAAGCTCGCGAAAAATAATTATGTTAAGGTTTGTGTACCCCTATCAAGACGAGAATTGGAACAACACTTACTCTCACACCAATACGCAAAACTGAAGGAAAGGGGTAAAACAGAGAATTGGGATTTGCCTTTGATCCAGATAAATCTGTCCCAAATTTGCTGGGCCAAGCACTTTGGCACAAACACTAACTAACGCTAACTACATTTTTAACCTGCTTAAATTATAGTCTGCTGATTTACTTTCATGCTTTTTCACCAATCAACTTTGCCATGATTTGAGATCCAATAGCGTCAAGTACCAAGACGCATTCAGTTTTGGTTTATTTAAAAAAATTCTAAAATTACCATTAAACCTGCATATCAAAGTCAACAACTAGTCATCAACTTGTATAACAGGGAAATCAATATTAACGTTCCAAAATGGACGATATTGATGGCCGCTGAGCTGGATTCCGTCTCTGTAGGCTGACTGCTATGGATTCTGTGTCTGTAGGCTGACTGCTCTGGCTGTGTGAATCCAGTCCTGCTAGCAGCATCATACAGGCTAACCCTTCAGTTGTAGAAGTATCTGACAGTAGAGGGATGAGCAGCTGTGGGCGTGGTTTCAGAAACCTCCGTGAACAGTTAAATCAACCTAGTTGGTGGTTAAACACACCCTTTTTAGTGGTGTGACAAACTCCTCCAAACTAAATACTCTATAAATTAGTATTTATTAACTTGTAGTTCACTGTCACTTAGAGAGACAATCCTGGAATGCTAGGAGGTTAAGGTAGCGGTGCAAATGATTAGGCCTTGATAATGTCAATAGAAATGGTGGCCGGAGGTGGTGGAAGGGGCGCAACATTACTTGGGTTGGCTTTGCAAACCGGCATACTCTTCGTTTAGTACATTTCAAATGACCAAATTAGGTAATGAGGTCACTAAATATTAGAGTAATTACAATTAGATAACATATTCTCTTTCAAGGTTTACACAATCTGTACATCATTCAAAAGCAGCCCACATCAAAATGAGGCTTGTGACAGAACTAAAATAGATAAACTGTAGACTTTTCAGCCATTACCCTTCAGGGGCTCAGTGACATCTTTCCCAGTGAAGACCGGTTTGGGCATGACCGGGCTAGGAGCTTTCAGTGGTGCCACCTCCTTGGGTTTGGTGGCAATGGGCACGGCTGCAGGGGGCTGGATTTCAAGGAATGGAGTATGGGGCAAGATGGCCCCCGTCTGCTTAGCCAGGAAGTTGAGGATGTCCTCTTTAAGAATTCGGCCATCTTTTCCAGTTCCGACCACTTCACTCAGCTTGATCTTAAAATATTGAAGGAAAGGAGGAACAGAAAATATGTTAATTGCGGTCAATTTACCAATGACTGTTGTAGAAAACACCCGTCAAGTGAAAAGTCAAATATAAACAAGGACATAGGGATCCATATTTTGCATGTAATCATTAGGTTGCGAAATTCGATTGGTGCCCTATGGTGCTAAATAGCTCAGATTTAGATTTATTTATTTATAAAAAGGGACAATGCACATTAATTAGTTAGCCTGGCAGGCTAGTTTTCATCTGTAATCCCTTTGCCAGTTCTTAAAAGGCTACCTGGTAAAAACAACTTAAAAGCATGAAAGCCTAAAAACATATTTCATGATTAAACTCCCAAACTAATGTACAAAAACAATACCGCATTTAGGTGTCTCCCTGAAGCTACTGATATGTTACTGCCTTGAGAAAGACTGATTACACTACACTTGCTACTGATGGGGGCCCTGCCATGCCTCGCCAAGGCATGGAAGAGGAGGGGGGCACACCACCTTTTATGAGGCAGTTGATGGCTACTAATGGCTATGGATGAGACATGAAAACTCTGATGTGCAGCGACACCTGCACAAATATTACATTTCCTCGCCACAAAATGTTGCTTGAAATTTAGTTGCAAAAAAGAAAAATCTAGGCTAGCCTGATGTATTTTGGAAACAAGTCCTGTGACCTGGTGACTTAAAAACATACATTTTGGGCAGCAGAGACTAAAGGTTTGTTAGGGGGGGGGGGAAGTTGTAGAAGCAGAGGACTAGATCAATCATGCTAAAGACTTCCAGAAATAAGATTAGAAATGGCTTCTTGACCTAATGTTAGTTTCCCTCTAGAACCATAATGACTCGTATTGATGGCCTTGTTGCTTTTCTAACCCTAATCCAAGTTCTAACCCAGACTGAAATCTGTTACTGGCAGTGAGGTATAATATTATTGGTACTTGCTTTTCTACTGGTTCACTATTGCCTGTTTGAGATGCATGCCATGTAATAACCAGGTCCAAAGCTTCCGCTAATTACCACTTACATTAGTTCTTTATGGGTTGTTTTAGTTTTTAAGATTCTTTTTTTTCTCGCAAAATAGCAATTTATGGTGTGGTTAGGTTTCTATGTTGCTGTCACTAGCTAGCAAAGGGACCTGAGCACTGACATTAGCTACCTAAGTTAGTTAAACTGTCCTACATAATGTTTGCTAGTTGTTAATGGTAATAGTTACGTAACTGATGTCACTCTTACGGTGGGTGAACTAAGAATTGAACACGTCAACATTTTACTCAGTAAATATATTACAAGGTGCTACGACTCAACATTTTTATAATATGGTGCTTCCTATTCCGTTTTGAACATGTTATATTTTTGTTTATTCAATTGTACGTATGTCATTGCTATGAAGCCTCTAGCCTAATCTGAATATCATTGACTGAAGTCAATGATGGCATGTTTCAAAGAAGAAAAAAAAATAATAATCACCAGATGTTGTTAACAACCCAAGTAATCCATACATAAGAAATCAAAGCAAATACATTCAGAAATTCATTACGTATTCATTTGATATTACACATGGATAAAGAATTGAACACACTTACTAATGTTTATTTAATACTTAAAGGCTTTATAAAAAGCATTTATTGGTAAAGACAGCTTCAAGGCACCTCCTGTATGGAGAACGTAGTTCCATGAATTGCTCTGGAAGGAATTTGGCTCATTCTTCCACACGTCTTCAAATACAAGGTTCCAAAAGCTTCTTCTATGAATCTTGATCTTCAGTTCTTTCCATAGATTTACAATAGGATTTACACCATGTGATTGGCTGGGCCATTCATTATGTTCTTTGAAACCAAAGTTTCCTTGGCTTTGGTTTGGGATCTGCAATGTTCCCCCTGGTCTCATCTTCCTGGTAGATAGATATTCTTGTCAAGAATGTCTCAGTAAATTCACCCATTCAACCTTGATGTTTGCCAGTAGCAGTTGTTGAAAATCAGCTGCACACCATGATGATCCCACTGCCAAACCTCTCTGTTGGGTGTTTTAGGGTGCAGTGCCACTTCTATTAGCATGGTGTGTATTATAACATCCAGATAGTTCAATGTGGTTCTCATCTGACCTCACTATATCCTCCCTGTATTTCACTGGCTTTCCCAAATGATGTGCAGCAAACTTCAAACAAGCTTCAAAATGCTTTTTTCCCCCAGCAATGGAGTCTTGCGTGGTGAGCGTGCATACAGGCCATGGCAGTGTTACTTACTGTTTCTTTGAGACAACAGTACCTGCTAATTCCAGGTCTTTTTGAAGATCTTCACAAGTGGTCCTTGGCCTTTGGACAACTCTTCTGATTATTCTTTTCACTCCTCTGTCAGAAATCTTGCGAGGAGCACCTGGTTGAGGCAAATTTATGGTGAAATGATTGTCTTTCCACTGCTGGCCCAAACAGTGCTGACTGGAACCTTCAGAAGCTTTTAAAATGCGCGTGTAACCAAAGCCATTGTCATGTTCTGCAACAGTGAGGTTGCAACGGTCTTGAGACCCATCTTGAGATGTGTCGTGTGTGACACCTTGGTAATGAGACCTTTTTGTAGACCAAACAGTGAACCTCAAAGTCCATTACATTTTACTATGAAAATCATACAATTTGAAACTGCCGCTGTAAAACACCCAAATTCCAAAATGAAACAATAAAAACGCCTTAAAGATGGCTCCAACTTGTTCTGTCTCCGATCTGTACCTTTGTCACGTCCCAAAATGTGCAGACAGACCACATTAGACCTACTGACAGACGTGAGAAGAAATAATTTAATTGATAAGAGTTGTACTCATTTCACTACAGCCTAAAAACCGCCGCGAATTCCACTAGTAGTATTCATTTCTAATCTATGGGCGACTGTTGCTCTTCTACATTAGATTTTTCCTCTGATTCAGGCTCAACCATACAAGGTTCAACAGTTAATTTCTCCATGGCATCTCTACCATGGATATTCTTAGCCATGTTTCTTTGCTCGTTGAAAACCAACCAAACCAGTGCATATCTCTTCTAAATATTCAAGATGATGCCAAATCACTTCCGGGGTTAGATGATGGTGCATAGAACAGCACCTTTTCTCCACCCATGTCTTTCCACATTTTTACACACAACTAAATGTCTGAACTTACTTATTTTGGTTTCCTTGTATGTATGGATTACTTGACTTATAACCAACATCTGGGGAAAATGTCATGTCAATAGCACCTTTGTAAATAAAAAGATGAAAAGAAAGAAAAACTGAGAAAGATCGTGACATATTCCAAAAGTATTTTACCTGTTGTTTATTCCCCCCTATGTCATGTTTCCCCCCACCCAGAAAAAGTATGAAAATGGGGGAGATCTCTGTGAAGGCAACCTGCTATTGGTTAAGTTAGGGGAGATCTCTGTGAAGGCAACCTGCTATTGGTTAAGTTAGGGGAGATCTCTGTGAAGGCAACCTGCTATTGGTTAAGTTAGGGGAGATCTCTGTGAAGGCAACCTGCTATTGGTTAAGTTAGGGGAGATCTCTGTGAAGGCAACCTGCTATTGGTTAAGTTAGGGGAGATCTATGTGAAGGCAACCTGCTATTAGTTAAGCTAGGGGAGATCTCTGTGAAGGCAACCTGCTATTGGTTAAGTTAGGGGAGATCTCTGTGAAGGCAACCTGCTATTGGTTAAGTTAGGGGAGATCTCTGTGAAGGCAACCTGCTATTGGTTAAGTTAGGGGAGATCTCTGTGAAGGCAACCTGCTATTGGTCAAGTTAGGGGAGATCTATGTGAAGGCAACCTGCTATTGGTTAAGTTAGGGGAGATCTATGTGAAGGCAACCTGCTATTGGTTAAGTTAGGGGAGATCTATGTGAAGGCAACCTGCTATTGGTTAAGTTAGGGGAGATCTATGTGAAGGCAACCTGCTAATGGTTAAGTAACAATCTGACTGTAGTGTTAAGAGCTGAATAGGAACATAACATGTTCTAACTCAGGGATGACCAATCCTGGTCCTCGAGGTCCGCTGCCTGACAGTTTTTAATTGCCACCATTGAGGTTAAGGCGTTGGCCTCATGATCGGAAGGTTGTGAGATCGAGCCCCGGCTGTGGCTATATGATGTTGTGTCCTTGGGCAAGGCACTTCACTCTACTGTCCTCAGGGAAAATGTCCCTGTACTTACTGTAAATTGCTTTGGATAAAAGCGTCTGCTAAATGAATAAATGTAAATTATGAGGCTTCCACAGAGCTTGATAACGACCCTTCATTAGAATGAGGTGTGCTGGAGCAGGGAAACATCAAAAACTGTCAGGACAGCAGACCTCGAGGACCAGGATTGGTGATCCCTGTTCTAACTATTAAAAGTTAAAGTTTCTATCTTCACTGGAAGATACAGTTCTGGTCTATTTCCCCCCGAAAATATGTATCACTGTCGTGTGCTGATTGCCAATTGGGATAAATTAGCATCCCATTTGTATTAATTAGGCCACATTACACAGACTAACAGGACAGGGCGATTTATTGCCCCCGTCCCAATTTGGAATTGGAATTTACAAATCATTGCATTCTGTGTCCCAACCTTTTAAGTGCAACATCAATTGCAAAAAGTTGGGACACTGAATGCAATGATTTGTAAATTCCAAACTCATGTCATTCACAATGGATCATTGAAAACATTTCTAGGAAATTTACACTTTTAAGGAAAGAAAATCTGGCAATTTGGTATTTAAAAGCTGCAACACCTTCACAAAATGTTGAGACGGGGGCAATAAAAGGCTGAATAATAAACTGGAGGCACATTTTGCAAGTAAATATACTACAAAAAGAGTCAGATCAATGACAGTGATTAACCAGTCGGAAAAAAACCTGTATCTACATATTGTGGAAACATTTCAGAATAATGTTTTTCAATATAATATTGTGAAGACTTTGAATATATCATCAACTACAGTACATATTATAATACAATTATTCTGAGAATCCATCCATCCATCAGCTAGCTAAGTCTCTATGTGTAAGGGACAAGGTGAAAAAGAAATACTTCTGGCCTGTGATCTTCGGACACAAGTGGTTCTGCATAAAAAACCGGCATGATTCTGGAAAGGAAATCATGGCATGAGCTCAGAAAACACCTCCTGAACTTATCATCTCTGAACGCACTTCGCCGTTTCCTCCACTAACGCAGGTTAAAGATCTATCATGCAAAGAAGAGACCGCATGTGAATATGATCCAGAAACACAGCCATCTTCTCTGGGCTGAAGGTCATTTATGGAAATGTGCTGAGGCAGTGAGAAAAACAGTTCTAAAACTCTTCTCTTCTGTGTTCAGCCAGTCAACTAGCAGATCTGGAATAGCAGTATCAAGGCGAAAGGTATATACAGGTTTTGGAGCAACATTTTCTTGCATCCAGCCAACACATTTTCCATGGAAGAACAGACACCAGAGTAATATAATTCCTCTCCCACAACTCCAGCAACTGGTCTCCTCAGTTCCCAGATCGTCCTTTCTGAGCATCTGTTCATAGATAAATCGTGTAAAAAATGTCCCTTTTTATGAGAAACACGTAGGAAAGCCTTTACAAGGTAACAAAACCTGTTTCAAATAGCAGGTAACGGTGAAAACATTTAACGGATGAATCCCTATGTGCATTCGTATTACTATTATGTTTCTCACACACACAGACACACACACACACACACACACCCTATGAAATGAGCAGTTTTAGTCCCTTAGGTATATCCACAGGTTTAACTCTGACCTCCTTTTGGATACCTCATAACTATAAGTAAATGTCTAATGTAAAAATGTGGCAAAAACTACTTTTGTATGACACAAACCAGCACAAATAAACCTATTTTGGTGTAATTTGGATCATTTGGATGAGTGACCTCACAATGACAGCAGTATAATTTTTCCTCAAGGTTTTGTGTTTGGTGGTGTGCCAACTTCCCATCAGTTAATATGTTACAGAGCTTTGTAATTTCCATGGTCCCAGGTGGTTTTATAAATTATTATGAAAACATATCTATCCTTTAAAAACAGTTATGGTGGTTCTGAGATGCAGAATCTGCTACTACAGTATTTTCTTTCACTTTATGTCAGGTAGCCAACATTTATTTTTTATTTCCCAAAAATCACATTTGGTCTGCTATTAATATAATGTATGTTTAACCAACTTCATTAAAAGCCATTTTACAACCAACAATTTAGCAATGTGTGAGTGTATTCATAAAATGTACACAACATTTACACTTACATTGTTCTCCATGGCTAATCGCCGTACTGCAGGTGTGGCTTGAGTCTTATGCCCCTTGATTTCCTGGTGAGTGTGCTCATCATGTGACATCGCTGGTGTCTCAACGACATCTTCTTCATGTGCCACCTCTGAAAGAAGAATCAGGCATGAAACAAAGATCGATTTCATAATATTCATGTTCCCAAAGTGACAGCTGTTTGTTGGCTTTTTGTTGCAAATTAATTTGCACAATAAAAGCTATGTATTTTATTTAATGGAGGCTAGCTTCATGCTAACCAGAAGCTGAAATTTAGCAAAACTGCAGGTTATCCAATAACAAAGAACTTGAATGTAGTTTAGGAATGAAAATAACACCTTGCAGTATAATTTTTTTGTGGGAACAAATGCAATTCAGCTGAATGCATACCCTGTGCATTCCCACATACACAGACACTTTCTAAAACAGTGGTTCTTAACCTGGGTTCGATCGAACCCCAGGGGTTCGTTGAATGCGCATATGAAACTGGTGAGGTTCAGTACCTCCAACAAGGTTAAGAACCACTGTTCTAGAATCCTACACACTATAGCAGAACTATTCAAACCACACAACTACATTTGAGGCCAAGGACTTCATCAGTAAAACAAATTCAATAATTCAATGAATTTTTATTTTATTATTTGTGAGTAGAACTTTAATCGGTCAGTCAACAATCTGGCTATCCACATGTCTTAGTGATTAACTTTCCTTCCAATTCATTTCTGTTGAGCTTCCAACTTGGAAATTCCCCAAGAGTCCTGAGTTTAATTGATCATAGTAAGTATCGGCAAACCTTCCGAAGATGTACTGACCCTCTGCAAACCTAATGCAGAATGTAGATTTGTATGCACATACCGTATTTTTGGCACTATAGGGCGCACTGGATTATAAGGCGCAGTGTCGTTGAATGGTCTATTTTCAAAAAAAAATCATATATAAAGCGCACCGGACTATAAGGCGCATTAAGCGGGAAAAAACATGTCAGATAAATCAGTCGAATAATCTTATGGTGAAGCACAGTATGTATTACTCCGCGACATTCCTGGCTACGGTAGCCGTAATGCTGCAAGCGGTGCGGCTTTGTAGTTTACCAAAGTCGTACAAAAACATTTTGATTTAGCGCCATGAGCGCCTTCTACCACACAAAAATCGCTTAGAGGTCAGTTAACAAAATAATTAATCCATATATAAAGCGCTTCGGATTATAAAGCGCAGTGTCGTTTTTTGAGAAAAATAAAGGCTTTTATGTGCGCCCTATAGTCTGAAAAACACGGTAATCTGTTTATGTTGAGGGTTTATACATTTACTTTATTAGATTCATATTTTACTTTTATCCATTTAAAACATGTAAGAAATGATTATTACTTATAAATAATGAAATATAGTGACCTGCCTGTAGCACATGGCCATTAAACAGCCATTTACAAGCTTTCTTTGGGGGCTTAAATATTGCTTGGCAGGAAAAGGTTGAGGACTGATTTTAATTCCTCCAAATCAACATTTGGCGACAATCTTCATGTTATTTATTGGAAAGTCTATCATTTATAACTGTGCTAAAGCTGTAGCATCCAAATGTCATTCAGTTTCAATAGTAAGGCTACAGACATAAGTAGTCAAAACCTATTTTCAGCAATTCTATTAATTAGTTGTGTGTAGCTTTGGTAAGGCACAATCTACATTCTACCAAATACATTTATTATTGTAATAATTATTACTATTAGTTTCCCCACTCTAATTAGCCACAGATGTTGTTTTTTTTTACTACATAGTGTTTTGTTGCTAAATTTGCATCTTGTTACGATCAATGTGGTTTGTATCAGCGAAGGTTCTGTCACTTGATTTTGCCAGAATTTAGCTAATTGGCTCCAGTGAAGAGTTGCACTGTATACCGGTACTGGTACTTTATTATATATACGGTATATATATATATATATATATTTTTTTTTTAAGCTTCTATTACACAAAATATTAATGGCATTTACAGGGATTCCAGGGTTCTTAAAGGGTAAAAGAGAAAAACCACAAACATGCGTTTAATCCAAATTGTTCAACAACAGCAGTTTACTGTGAGCTCAAGGCTTGGGTATTTCTGTGAATTTTTAATTCCCACCTGATTCTAAGGAATGGGTCGTGTTCGAGTTCAAGCAATACTAATATGAATTTAGAAGAATTTAGATTCACTACATGAATCTTTTTTTTTTCTTTCCATCTTTCATCAAGACCAGAAAACAGTATTCAGCCTCAGGGGACATGATACAGTGTCTTATGGTGGTGGTGTACAATACAGTCACATTTATTCTCACCGAATTTTTTTCTCCAAAAAGTGTGCAAACAAATATCAAGTTAAGGGTGCCAACAATTTTGTCCGGTCCATTTTTTTTGTTGTGTGTAAGATTTTTGTAAATAAGCTTTTTTGTGTGTGTTGTTCCAGTACATACAAATAAAATAAACATGTATATAGTGTGTATAGTAAAACATGCAACAACACCTTTCTGTGAGAAATACTTAATTGTCTTGAGAAATGACAGGCGTGTCCATAATTCTGGCCATGACTGTATTTGTCAGCGTGACCAAAAATGTCTCGTCTGCAAATGACAATACAGGATCCATATTTTCTAGAAATATATTCTGAAATAAATGCTTGTGCATTCATACACTCACCTGCACCGGACTCCGTCTCAATATCAACTAAGGGTGTGCCAACTAATGCTGTAGAATCCACGTCATAGTACAGTTTTCGGATGACACCATCATAGCGGCTTGTGATGGTGACAGAAGCCTTGTCACTCTGCACCTCACATATGCTGTCAAACTGGGACACCTTGTCTCCTTCCTTTATGTACCTGACAGAACAGACACACATTACCGAGGGACACTGCAGAAAGCCAACAGACAGTCAAATCAGCTGCGTTCACAGTGTGAATCACAGTGTGAATCCACTACAGACAAGCGGCATGTTGGGCACTGGATTCCAACACATTTTTTTAATGAAACGTGTACGTCTGTATTTTGAGTAAGATTGTGAGTACATGAACCAAAGTCAGCATGCTTGGCAATAGAGAACGACAACTTTGTATGAACCTTTTGATCTTTGAGTGTTTGCTCTGAAGGCAAATGGTGCAGGGTGCTAAAAAAGGCTGTAGAGGACACACACTGTAAGTACACATGATAATGCTCATAAAGGATTTCATGATAATGCTCATCAAGGATTTAATGATAATGCTCATCAAGGATTTAATGATAATGCTCATCAAGGATTTCATGATAATGCTCATAAAGGATTTCATGATGGTCTAGAAAAAGGATACACGAGTGAATACTATAGAATATTGAGACCTACTGACTTGATCATTCAGACACATCCACATGCACACACAAGCCAAAGATACATGGAAGTAATTTCTTCCAGGTAGAAAGGTGTAAAATATAAGGGATGGGAATTTATTCTGATGAATGGTCAACTAAAGGTAACCTAAGTATTTGGATGCATGTTGACAGACAACATTCTTTCTTGGCTAATTTTTGCTGTCAGTGTTTAATTGTTGAACTTCCATCATAGATTTAGTGTTAAAAAAGAAGGGTGTTTTTCTTCAAATTGCCAAACTTGACAAATAATTTTTGATCTTATTTGTTTAATAAGTTAAACTGGCTAATAAGTTTATATTTGTAAAATGAATATTTCATCTAGTCCAAATACTTCAGATGTACCTTGTTTGTATGCACTGCAGTTTTGTATCGAAAATCTCTATAATTTTGTAATTTGAGACCTGTAAATGTATTTCTTTTTACCTGTCATCAATATGCCCATTGGGTCTGCAATAACACAATTTGATAAGTGCGGTGGTGCTAGAGAAATGCAACAGTGTCCCACACTCAACGAAAGTTCAATTGTTCAAATTTCAATTGTGATCTGAGAAGTATCAAAACCACTGGAGAAGAAAGGTCATCACCTGCTGCATCAAAGGCATCTATAATTACAGGAATCTGTTTCACCGACATCACAGGCACTGTGCCCTATCTATGATCACAGGAATCTGTGTCACCGACATCACAGGCACTGTGCTCTATTTATGATCACAGGAATCTGTGTCACCGACATCACAGACACTTTGCCCTATCTATGATCACAGGAATCTGTGTCACCGACATCACAGGCATTGTGCCCTATCTATGATCACAGGAATCTGTGTCACCGACATCACAGGCACTGTGCCCTATTTATGATCACAGGAATCTGTGTCACTGACATCACAGACACTGTGCCCTATCTATGATCACAGGAATCTGTGTCACTGACATCACAGACACTGTGCCCTATCTATGATCACAGGAATCTGTGTCACCGACATCACATACACTGTGCCCTATCTATGATCACAGGAATCTGTGTCACTGACATCACAGACACTGTGCCCTATCTATGATCACAGGAATCTGTGTCACCGACATCACAGACACTGTGCCCTATCTATGATCACAGGAATCTGTGTCACCGACATCACAGGCACTGTGCCCTATCTATGATCACAGGAATCTGTGTCACTGACATCACAGACATTTTGCCCTATCTATGATCACAGGAATCTGTGTCACCGACATCACAGGCACTGTGCCCTATTTATGATCACAGGAATCTGTGTCACTGACATCACAGACACTGTGCCCTATCTATGATCACAGGAATCTGTGTCACTGACATCACAGACACTTTGCCCTATCTATGATCACAGGAATATGTGTCACCAACATCACAGGCACTGTGCCCTATCTATGATCACAGGAATATGTGTCACCAACATCACAGGCACTGTGCTCTATTTATGATCACAAAAATCTGTATTACCGACATCACAGGCACTGTGCTCTATCTATGATTACAGGACACATACACAGTTAATTACATCACCAGCACTATGCACTAGTTTTGATAACACTTGGAAATTACAACTGGAAGGCACTTTAAATCTCATGAGTGAATGAATATATTCATGGAATAAAATTAAAAGCATAGATATTTGCAATACATTAATGAAGTGATAGACTGATTTGCAGCAGTGAAAGTGGTTCAGCATAGGAGTCTCTCATATAGTATATGAAGGTATGATAGGACATTTTGTGAATACATTGTATTTTGTGAATACCCTGTCTTACCGTGGGTTCTCTCCGGGCACTCCGGCTTCCTCCCACCGTCCAAAGACATGCATGTGGTAGGTTAATTGGACATTGTGGAAATTGTCCCTAGTGTATGACTGTGTGAGTGAATGGTTGTCTCTATGTTGTCTGTGAATGTCTGTGTGATAGCCCTGCGACTAGCTGGCCCCAGTCCAGGGTGTACCCTGCCTACGGCCCGGAACTAACTGGGATAGGCTCCAGTCACCCGTGACCCCTAACGGGAATAAGCGGAATAAAATGAATGAATGAATGAATACATTGTTTTATAATTCATCCCAAAACAAACGTCTTATCACTCACCTTTATTTTGTTCCATAAGAATGACATAACATTTTTATTTTAGGCAGAATGCTGCAGTCAGTCAGTTGTTGATGGTTACAGTAAATAAATGGTGAATGACAATGACAGGTGTTCTTCTTCATTATGCATTTTTTGGCTGGTGCGACTTAAACTCCGAAGTGACTTATAGTCCGGGAAATACGGTAAACGCACGCCATGACCAAAAGACCAGTACTCATCCACGTTTTGGCTAGCTGGTGGCTTGTGAATGATCCATTTACAAATTAGACTTTTATATTTTTTACATTTATAGAAGCTTCATATGACTTTGTCAAAAGATCGCTTCCTTCAAATTGTTTACTCAAGGACATTAAGCAGTTTTTTGCGTTCCACAAAACCTTTGAATTTCAAACCTATTTTTGCTGGGGAAACTTTGCTGCTGGGCACAAAATACACCTGGGCAATCAACAAATGAAGAGACATGGAGACTCAACGAAAGTCATTTGTTCGCTATGGAAACCAGGAGGGAATACCATCAACATTGTTTAAGGAAAAGCCAAGCTTATTTCAACAAGTCTCGCTTAATTCAGTAAGACTTCTGGTCCATTAAAATGGCTAACTGTAGTTCCAGCTAAGCTACCAAGGAAACTTGTACTTCTGAACACAAGGAATCAAACTGGCTGTAGCCATGTGTTGCCCTCTGCTCAGTCTGTCTGCATGTTCCTTTGCATGTGGGGCATTAAAGGGGTTTGTCTCATATTTTCACTTGTTTTCCAGGAGAAAGTTCGTGAAATAAATCACCTTTTTGATGATATTCTAATTAATTATTTGACAAGCACCTGTATTTTGGAGGGACCGATATTTCAAACTATGTAAAGTGCTCGGTTCTTCAAAGAATCATGGGAAATCAATGTGGAACACAAACACAGTTTCCCAGCAATATCAGAGAGATTCACACATTCTGCAGAAATGCACATTGTATGTTTTTTAAACAAGCCTACCATTCCTTCACCGTCACCTCCATGATGCCTTCCCCAATATCAGAGAGTTTGAATTGAAGAATGGGTCCCCTTGCAGCTGTAAATACATGAAAACTGCTGATTTAGAAAGTATGTTCCATTATTTCAGTTCATTATTTAACTGGGCACAGGACAGAAGAGGCGTACCGAAGCTGGTGTGCAGCCACCGGGCGCTGCACTGTTTAGGGATGAAGGCATGATGCAGAGGGAGGAAGCAGGAAGGACTGGAGTCTGAGGTGATCTGAACTCTGGAGCAACAACGTTTATACTGGAGAGAGAGCTGGAACGAGAAAAATGAACAGACACTGGTGAGAGGAACAAATGACACACTTTCTGAAAACAGTGCTTTACAAATAACTCCCCTTCAGCGTACGTGACAAATTAAAGCTGTTAAAGTACTTTTTGAGATATTCAGTTAGAATAATTGAATTGTAACTTCAAGAACTGATGCGTTGGGTCACAGTAAGTGTCTCTTCTTCCTCTTTTAGCGAGGTTGTTTAAAGCTCACAAAGTTTTGAAAATGTGCTACTTCATGCATTAACAGTCAACTGGAGTGAATGTTTATACAAACTTAATAGATGGGATTTAGATGTTTTATGACATTTCATATTGTGTAAAAAATTTTGCTCAGTATAAAGGAACAAAATACTTTCCATGAAAATACAAAAGTGACAAACCACAAACAATGTATGTCAGTGGATGGTTAATAAAGAGCTCCTCTGGGAAAATCCTCATCCAAACCCTCCTCAAACAGTATATACATAGGTATATACATATATATATATATACTGTATATTACATGTGTATTTGGCTGAATGGCACAACCGCTGCAGAAAAGGCACAAGCAGAAGCCAGGGTGATAAAGAGTGGTTAAAGAAACTGACTTATAACCACATAACACACGGACAAGGGAGTCTGGTAGCAGGTTAAGGCGTTGGACTCATGATCGGAAGGTTGTGAGTTTGATTCCCAGCTGTGGCTATGTGATGTTGTGTCCTTGGGCAAGACACTTCACCCTACTTGCCTCAGGGGGAATGTCCCTTTACTTGCTGTAAGTCCCTCTAAAAAAGAGCGTCTGATAAATGACCAAATGTAACATAATCAAAATATTGGTTACTGGTCTTCTTGAATTTTAATAATCGGATTGGTCCAGATGAACGCTGTCAACGCCAACACTGAACAGTAGGATGTTGGGACATAAATCTCTGTTTTCATAGGGGTTAGCCTGGCTGGCCAAGTCTCTGGTTATTGGACTATGTGTGTTGTCCTTGACTGCAAGGGTGGATGTAGGGCTGTCAAAACAAATGCATTGAAAACTAATAGCTACTGGTGTGTCAAATACTTTAGGGTTAGGTCAAATAACTATTTATGATTGACATCTCAGTAACAGAGATTAAGAAAAACAGCAGAATGAATAAATGAATGAATTAATACAGGGGGAAAAGAATTAATTGAACTAATGTAGAGTCAAGCCTGAAATTATTCATACCCCTGGAATAGTTTGACTTAGAGCAGCTATTATTGAACGGGCAAGTTTTCTGAAGTTTTTCCTTGACTGGAAATAACACAGGTGTCTCCCAAAAGACAAAACAATGTACAAGAGACATCAATGTGCTTTAGATAAATTATCATCTTTGGAAATGATTTTGGAGGTGATATACAGTAGTTAGATAACAACTGCCCTGCTGCAACTACTATTTCCCCATAGTTGATCGATCACACCTTACCTAGAATAAAACAGGTCGACTACACAGTTTATAAACAATAATCTAACTTTACAAAAGGCAGTAGTGTTGCCTAGGAAAGGTTACCTACAGTAACTAGCCTGCAAGGTTCGCAGCTCTAACCTACAGAGAGTATATTAGCTAACAAGGTAAACTGTTGGCGATAGCAAAGCAAACACACAATACTCAGGTGCACCAAGCATCTCAGTCTGGAAACCTTTGCTTGTCAAACTCCTAATTTGAGGGATGTTTATAGTAGTCTGAGTGCACCTACCAAACGCCGACCCAATGTGAAGGAACATCTGGTAACAGCGGCCATCTTTGCTCTGACTTGTCGGCCGGAAGTGAAGCAGGACGCACGCCCCCTCCAAACACCAATTGGAGCGCAAGAAGAAATAGGTTACTGAACAAAACATTATTATTTGCTTATAGGCAACTTGCGATGTAGCGATATTTATTTTCCTCTACTTGTATTGGAATTGTATGAAATATAAAAATATATATATTCTTCCTCCAAAATTGTGAACATTATTAGAAAGAAATTCATTTTATTTGGTGCGTGAAAAGTCTCAACAGATAGGAAATTAACAACAATCTATCCATTTTTATTAAAATAATATTGATGATAGTGATGTACTTAACAATTTAGCTGCCCTGAAAAGTAACCAGAAATGAGACTCCTAATACTGCTACAATTGATACAACAACTTGGATCTTGAACTATCATGCTCATCCATTAATTATAGTTCGTCTCAATTTTATGTATTATTTTGGTGTAATATTTGTTATCTTATATTTTAAAAAAAATAATAGTTAATTGAGGGTCAAAATAGCCAGAAAAGCTTGCTGTCATGCCTATACCTCAAGCTCCTCAAGAAGTCCCAGTGGATCTTGGGAATGTTGCCTTTTTGGGATCCAGCTCATTGCATTCATTTTCTTCCATTGACGCCATTCTAAATATCCAAAATGATCTTTTCCCCAAATTCTTTTTTTTCAACCTGGCCATGGTCAGGCTAAAGAGTTGAAGCCCTGATCTCCTTGTTGGGAGGCAAGAGGTCAATGCCACCATGCACACCCCTATTGCACTCGAGGAGATTTACAGAATTACAGTATTGCAAAAAAATTAGTCAGTTAAGTAGAAATATTGCACTTAATACAGAATATGAATATAACACGAGTATCGCACGTAAGTGAAGTAATAAAAGTAATACTGCATGGTGGTGAGGTAGTGATGGTAATAGTTATAAAAATGATAATGATAATGGTTTTCACATTTGTATTAACATGGATAATAGTATGATTAACAAATATAGTCGACTAAAGAGAGGAACATCATGGAAAATGAATCTATTTAAATTGTAATACTGTCTCAAATAACACTTTTGAAAGTGACAATTTCCGAAATTACATTGTTATTTGAGTATAGTTCCCTAAGGGCTTCCATACCAAAATATTTGATAGATTTGGTACAATTACACTCCCGAACAGTAGGTGACGGTAGTGATCCTCTCCTTGATGGTTCGACTGAAAAGAAGAAGAGAAACCACAACATAAATGACCCGGTTCTGTTAGTTCTCAACCAAATTACGCTTTAGACTGTTTAGATTTGTGGAACAATTGTTCTGTTTAAGAATGGCTGAAATTGATGGAAGTATCATGGAGGGTGTAGGTATCGTTCATTTAGAATAATACATATATTAGTATACAATAAATGTGTTGTAGCACTTAGTAATTGTATTTCTAATGTGTGTTTTTAGGGCGGACAAGTTTTAAGATTATCAGCGTCATTGAGTTGCATCAGTGGTACAACGATCACAATCAACAAGATCCGCGCAGGTAGAAGCACGCCAGGATTAAGGTAAAGAAGATGGATTTATAAAGATATTAAAGTATAAACGGTGTCCACACAATATCACACATGTTAACGGTTTTCTGTACGATTTCAAGTCATTTCGTTCAGCGTCGCTTCATTTTAATGCTAATTTTCTTTGTGTCGAAGTTGGCCTGCCAGCGAAGCTCTCGTCATTACAGTTGTTGTGCCTCCAGATGGAAAGTCACAACCTAGATTCTCTCTCATATATATTTATTATTTATTACCTCCCTCGAACTGGTTTTTGTATTACATATAAAAACGGTTTGTGTAAAACTGTTTGTTTTAGTTCACAAACCTGACCGCTGGGTAACTTCTGGGAGATTCAAACCCAAAACACGACAGCTGCAGAAACCCTAAAGAACCCAGTCATAACTTTTTGCTCATTTAACATAGTGACAAACTTAACATTTTGAAATGTAAGGTATAATACGATTTACGCTGATGATATTATTAGTAAATGTATTAAGCAGTCCTTCCTGCCAAGCCAAACAGTTGCAGTACATTTTAAGACCTCTTGACGACGTTCTCACTTGGATGGGAATCATTTTTATCCCAGATATTTGAGTTTATGTCCTACAAGTGCTCATATTCAATTAAAGGTTTCTCTTGTTTTATTCTAGTATTCTTAATACGTAATATATCCATAATAAATGTAATATAGGTCATCAGGGCTCCAGTCTAATGTTTACCAAGAGCTCAGTGCATAGTCACAAAATTAAGTGGGTTTTTGTAGGGAGAAAAAACATAACAACCTTGCTTTTTGACTCTTGTGATAGGCTGTCCAAGTTGCAAGTTGGGTAAAAGTACAAGTAAACTTTGTCAGCTTCTTTAAAATTCCCCCTACAAGCTTTTCTCAGTCCTGGTCATTGATCCTCATCTTTAGGCCCACTGTAGCCCTGCATCTTTTTAGATGTTTGTCTTCTGCAGATGACTGGTTTGTCAAACAGTTGAAAGGATTATTTTTTTTTTTTATGTATATTTGAGAACGCGTAGACGTAGGTATATGTTTCAACTATATGGAAACTAATTATGAGGAGAAACTAAGGCACATTTTTCCCTCATCCGTCCATGTATTGTTTGTGCAGATGGGAGAGAAACTTCTGTGACAAGTTAACTATCATTCTAGATGGAGGGAAGGGCAATTTGTCACGCTCAGAATGTAGCGCTAAAACTGGGGCACTCGTCTGCCATAAGCTACCATATCTGGAAAATGTTTTCAAAGCCATGTAGAGACCTTGTGAATAGGTTCACATTAGTAGTCACATTCGTTTTTTAATTAGTGAAACAATTTGGGATTTTTATAAGGGTTGTGCCAAAAATGTGCTGTTGCCATTTGGCTTTCTAAACTTTGGAATGTATTTTATTAAGTCTTAGGAAATAGTTACATTTACAGATGAGTAGTCAGGAGCACATGGATGTCGCTCAGGTGTTTAAGGATGTGGGTCAGAAGCTTGTTTCTAAGGAAAATTGTCAGTTTTTACAGCTTTTCTTAGAATTAAGGCATGCAAACAGAAGACTGGTGATGCTTTTTAAACAGGAAAAGTTTTGTTGACAGGAATCAAAACTAGAAAATGATCGGAAAGCACACGAGGCACCATCTGTTGTTAACTTGCTTGTGGGTCCTAAGTCATTGGCTTTTTTTTTAGCTCAATCTAATTAATGAGTTAATCATTAAGTTCTTATGTAGTAAACCATTATCAAATCATTACACTAAGTTCTTCAGTAGTTAATTATCTCCATAATCTATGAAATCCTAATTCAACGCAGTCTACTTTTCAACCCATATCAGTCCTAATTTTAGGGCCTACTGCCTTGCATGTTTTTACATGCTTATTTGCTTTAAATGAATGTGTTTTCAAAAAAAGAGTTGAAAGCATGTAGAGTGGTCCCCCACTCAGTCAAGTGGTCGATATGCTTTTGGCCGGCTAAGTTGTTGTTGTTGTTGTTGTTGTTGACGACGACCAGCTATATGGCAGTGTGAGATCGGATTCTTGGTTGTCTCCATTGCTGAATAAAAGAAAAGATGAAGCCACCTCAGCTGGCTCCTCTCGACGTGGAGGACCAGCGGTTCTACTCCCAGCTCCTCACCCTATCTCTAAGGGAGCGCCCAGCCACCCTGCGCAGGAAACTAATTTCGACCGCTTGTATCCATGATCTTTTCAGCCATTACCCAAAGCTCATGACCATAGTTTTGAGTAGGAATGTAGATTGACCGGTAAATCGAGAGCTTTGCCTTGCGGCTCAGCTCCTTCACCACGACGGTCTGATACAGAGACTGCCTCACTGCAGACGCTGCAACGATCCGCCTGTCAATCTCACGCTCCGTCCTTCCATCACTTGTGAACAAGACACTGAGATACAGGATTCTCATCTTGTTATTTTACCTTGAATTCAAACAAATGTCTTGGTGCTGTGTGTCTTGCAGTCAGTCTTGCATGTAAACATCAACCTTTTTCCATACTGATAGAATATTTTGACTGTTAACCACCATCTTCATTTCAGACCACAGCATCTGTCTGGATTGGAATTGGTGAGAGACATTTGTGGAGGCAGGTTAGAGGGAGCCACTATTGGATCAACAGAAATCGTGTTTAACCCAGGAAGAATCAATGCTGGGAGCTACGTTGCAGACACCCATACTGCAGGGTAAGCATTTACTTCATCAGTAATGTTGACATTCGTTTATCAGCTTCTGTTAAAATCGTATTTCTTTTCCCTCTGTTTTTGTTGTTGATTTCAGGAGTATTGGGCTCCTGTTGCAGGTGTCTTTACCATGTGGCCTGTATGCAGGTGGGCCTGTGAATCTCTGCCTGAAGGGAGGCACCAATGCAGAGATGGCCCCACAGATTGACTATACTATTAAGGTATAGTGATACTGTAGAAATACAGTCATAAGATGCTTTCAAACACCCCTGTTCATCACAGGAAGGCTATTGAAAACACCACAAGCGCACAGGACAGACAGTGCTGAAGCCACATTTTAATTAATGATCGCACACTTTTTTTTCTTCTTTAAAACAAATTAAACCCAGGAATGCCCAAAATGTCTGACTAACTACACCAAGTTAGTTTCTCATGGAATTGCAACAGTCTAGTTGTATTTTATTCACCAATAATATAAACAGTTTAAATATCAGTCAAATGCAGATGCAACATGATCAGACCCAAACTATTTTTTTCCGTTTGAAAGTCTCTGACTCTGGACTTTTATCGAAACAAATATGACTGAGCCTACGTCCATAAATATGTATGCAACATTTATCTCCGCGTACCATATTAGCTAAAATCAAGTTGACTGATGACTCTAAAAAATTAATCTACTAAATTGTTAATTGTTTTAAATGATATTTACCCTGATTTGTTGAGCTTCTGTAAAAGCCAAAACATATTTTTAACCAAAAGTAGCATTCTGAAAGCTCTGTAAATGTTTCAAGTATTCCTTAAACTTAACAGCTATTAATTAATGCCAAATTGATACCGACTGAGTGATGCTTGTTATGTTCATGTATATGCAGGTATTTAAACCTATTTTGGAAAGATTTGGAGTACACTTCGACTGTGATATCAAAATGAGGTGAGTTGTCTAATTCTTATATTGCTCTAGTAACATGGAGACCCATCTTATTTTGATCAAGGTCAGTTTTGTACTAAACAGGCAGTGATGTTTTTTCATGTGTCTTACAGTATGAAAATGTTGCCATTTCAAATAGGGGATACTATCCTAAAGGTGGGGGTGAGGTGACGGTCAAAATAAATCCAGTGAAAGAACTGACTCCAGTCAGCATGACTGAACGAGGAACCATCACTAAGATACATGGAAGGGCGTTTGTTGCTGGGGTGTTGCCTTATAAGGTATGTGGTCATTGTTGTACTGCAAATGCGGCCATTAATATAGAATGTCTATATTGAATGACTATATTCGATTTTATTCTATTAACATAGAATAAAAACAGAATGCAGTGGTTTACAGATCTCATAAAATCATGTCTTTCGCAATAGATAAAATGGAAAGTAAAGATAAAATACAAATAGAAAGTGGGCACTAGCTGTACAGATGGGGGCATATAACTATAGCAAGTACGAGTATAGGGGAGAGTAGATATGGATAGCATGGGGGGAGTGGTATGTACACAGCAATTACAGCTAATGACGTTAATGCTCAAACTATGCTCAAACCTTTCTATGTCATCCGGGATTACAATACCCCATTCACAGTGTATAAGGCATCATTAAATGGTGTGATAACCATTAATGTGTCTCATCCCTATAATGGGATGGGGGGGGGGGGGGGGGGGAAATACCTAATGGTGTGCCATCTCTCCTGTAGTTTTCCAGATACTTGTAGAATCTATCCTAAGGCCCCACAACTTTCAGAGATATGTTGTGTTTCTATCTAAATACTAACTTTGCATAGTAAAATGCATCACATTCCTGGAGCAAAAGGAAGACTTAAATAATGAATTCCCCTTTTCCCAGCTGGCTAAGGACATGTCAACTGCAGCTGTTTGGACCATCAGGAGAGAGATCAAGGATCTGTACATCCACATCCAGTCAGTGCATGAGAAGGATTCAGCATGTGGCAATGGTCAAGGAGTCATGTGAGACTGTCATACCTTCACGCTCCTTCAGTGTACAAAATGCGTTTTATGCTTTCCCACAAAACAATGGTTATAACAGTCATTTTACACTCCCTTTTCTCAGAATCATTGCAGAGTCTTCCACTGGCTGCATATTTGCTGGCTCGTCACTTGGAAAGAAAGGTGAGAGGTTTTCTGTGCATGGACCTTTTTGAATACTTGCATAAAAAAGATAGAATAACTGTCATTGTGCTTTATTATTATTATTATTAAAAAATTGTATTAAAAACTTTTCAAAGGTCTGAGAGGAACACAAAATGGCCACTTTGTAAAATTTGTAAAAACTGTTTTATTTACTAATTTATACCATGATAAGTATTTCCCAGAAGGATGGCTTGTCACTTAATTTTGTTTCATTCAAATACTGGACTCTTATTGGAAAAGCATGATGTTTACGAGAACACTAGTGACTGTGGTGGCACATGGCTCAACCATAAGAGATTAAGTGGATAATGTTTCCTCATTCTGGGCTGTAGGTGTGTATGCTGATCAAGTGGGGATCCAGGCTGCTGAAATGCTGCTCAGAAACATAAGACACAATGGATGTGTGGACGAGTTCCTCCAGGACCAGGTAATACAGACTTCCATGAGGTCTTATATTTTCATAAACATGCTGCTGCAGATCTTTGCCCTTGGCACCATCACGACTATAAGGAAAGACGCTGGTCAATTTTGTTTCTGACGCTTTTTATTATAGACCAGTAAACATAAAACATCTAGTGTCTCCTCTGGGGATTGTTGTGTTTTGCATAATATCTGCATGCATGGTAAATAAAACAAAAATGTGTCGTTGGGGGGTGGTCACGTGGCTCAGTGGTTAAGGTGTTAGGCTAATGATCAGGAGGTTGCAAGTTGGATTCCCAGCTGTGTCTACAGGACGTTGTGTCCATGGGCAGGATGCTTCACCCTACTTGCCTCAGGGCAGCGGTCCTTAACCTGGGTTCAATCGAACCCCAGGGGTTCGGTGAGTCAGTCTCAGGGGTTTGCAGAGGTCAAGACACACACATCCGACTCATAAGATTTGTGATGAAACAACCGGTTAAGAAAGGTTCGGTGAATGTGCATATGAAACTGGTGGGATTCAGTACCGCCAACAAGGTTAAGAACCACTGCCTCAAGGGGAATGTCCCTGTACTTGGCTGAAAGTTGCTCTGGATAAGAGCGTCTGCTAAATGACCACATGTAACTAAACATGAAATATGTTTTGCGTACAGCAAGTAGCCCACATGTGATACTAGACATTCCTACCTTCATCCCTCCAAACACCCTTTCATTTGTGACGCTCTAACCTCCTCTGCTGCCACTCGCCTGCGTCTGACACCTTTCTCTTCACCCTCCGTCACTTCTGATGTCACTGAAAGCCCAAAACGGCCCTGAATTCGCTCTTCCTTCATCTTCCAGCTCATCATCTTCATGGCCTTGGCAAATGGCACCTCCAGGATCCGCTGTGGCCCTGTCACTCTACATACAGAGACGGCCATCCACGTGGCGGAGCAGCTCACTCAGGTTTGTCGTCCTAATGAACAAGCATTCATTCAAATAGATTTCCCCTGTGTTGTTGTACATTAGGACAGTGGTTCCCAAACTGGGGGTCCAATCCCTTGTGGGGGCATAAGGGGGTATGGCAAGGCTAAGAAATATTTTAGCTAATTGTTATGTATACAGAAAACCACCAAGTAGAGGCATTTCACTCTACTTGCCTCAGGGGCAATGTCCCTGTACTTGCTGTAAGTCGCTTTGGATAAAAGTGTCTGCTAAATGAATAAATGTAAATCACTTCAGTGATGCAACACCCCGCTTTGAAATGGATCTTATCGTGCTACACGAGAACACAAGATTTGATGTCATTAACTCTGGATGACCAGGTGTATCCACTCGAGCAGTTTGTCATGGAGTAACGGACAACTAGATTGTGCAATTGATGAATGGATGTAGATCTACTTCATACATCCAACAACTAAAATAAAGAAGAAAATGTGAAGAGGCGTATCTCTGTCTGAGATTCACCAGTACAGCTGGCTGATGGAGAGATCAGTGTTGTGCATCTCTAAACATTAGCATAGTACGAACCTGAACAAGTTAAGACTCAAGTTGGCAAAGTCTCATGCTTCTGCGAGACTGTGTGCCGTTGCTGCGAAGGAGTTTCCCTCGGGATAAATAAAGTAATCTGAATCAGAAAAACGGAGAAACCAGTGGATTCTTTTTCTGAAGAAAGTCAACTTTAATGGCAGTGTTCCTTCCCACCGTGCAGCATTGCGTTGCTTACGTCCAGTTGGGACATTCCAACAGAGGTATAACAGGATGTGGTCTGACCTACCCCGAGATGAAGAAATGCCTATAGTATACAGTGTAGATGCGCTATGGCTCAGCAAAGCTTCATCTTCTAAATGCTTCTTTTGAATCAGACAGCAAGGATGATTAACATAATTGGGCTTGTCTGTGTCACTCTAAATATTGAATCGATTCCTTGAAGGAATATTCTTGAGACAATCCTCCACCCTTGCTTAGTATTGTTGTAGCTCAGAACATCATATTGGTTTAAATGGTTATATATCAGATATATAACCAAATATATATAACCATTTAAACCAATATGATGTTCTGAGCTACAACAATACTTTTTTTATACAAAAAAAATGTGTGTGTATGTATATGTATGTATATATATATATATATTTTTTCTGACTAACGTAATATATATATATATATATATATATATATATATATATATATATATATATATATATATATATATATATATATATATATATATATATATATATATATATTTATTTTTTCTGACTAACGTTGTAACCTTTCATTTAAAAATGTCTTTGTTCTCAGGCCAAGTTTACGATAACGAAGGCAGATGAAGAGAATGAGACTTTCATCATTGAATGCAAAGGAGTGGGGACACGCAACTCTAATTTGTAGTTATGGTTACCTTTGTTTTTTTTTCTTTTCTTTTGTACACAGCTCTATTGATGGAATTAATCAATAAGTGCGTGAGTGTGTATTTATATACATGTCGATTAAGTGCCAATTACTTAATTGTCATTAAGTAAGCTGCTTATACCTCAGACTGATCCGAATAAAATAAATTCTGTTTCAAAAGTTAGTTATAAAAAAAGTTTGGCTGCTATTATTCTGTTTCCTTACGATGAAGCGAAATATTTTAACAACACAATTAGTATGGTGCAGATGCAATGTTAAGATGGCAATAAATCACCCTATAAATCACAAGCTGGATGAAATGCATACATATCTGCTAAAAACAATAAAAATACATAAGGTCACCTTATCCCGATTGTCCTACTTTTTTTCAGTGTCCTGCAAATGACCAACCCTTTATAGGTGAACCAATAGGTGTGCAGGTGGGCGTGTCCTCAGGCTTTTCCATGATGCCACAAAGTATCAGGTCACTGCATGTTTTCAGATAACACCTAAACCATTTTGTGAATTGTATCAAAAACGACTCGACTACAAATAGCTGGAAAATATCAGTAAGAATAGCAGGTGTTCATAGTGATGTCAAGAGAGAAGAAAATCTTAAAATAAGTATTAGAATAGAAACTAAAGAGCCTTGAAATGTAGACGAGTGTGTGTGAGTGTGTGTAATAAGAACAGGGTGAGCATGTAAGGGTTGATCTGGTTTCAGTAACCTGAACAGGTCACCAAGGCTGACGATCAGTGACTGTCTTAAAGGCACAGCTCTTAACAGACATGTTTTTGTCTTTCATCATGAGCTACATCACAATACTGCAGAGATGGGATTAGAAAGGTGTGAATAATATAACTTTTGGCATGCTGGGTGACCTGAACCACAAAGACTGAGACGTTTCAATGAAGGCATGTCTGACATAGTGTCCTGGAAGACACTGGAGCAGAGTGAATGGATCCAGCCTCCTCAGGGTCATCAGCAGGTCTGGATCTCTCTCATAGCAGGTGAGATTCCTGATGGACACTTTTATTTTAGAGGCTAAATGATCACTGTACAGAATTAACTGTAAATTATATAGTAATTTTTATATTTCGTGAGGGAAAATATGTATATTTGTATACATCATTAAATCATTGTTTTGGCATTAGACCTGTAAATATATATATATATATATTAAAAAAAATAAACCTGTCATAAGGCTGAACAGTTATGATACTTTATGTAAACTGTTTTGACCCACATGCCAGATTTGTTTTAAGATCATTCTCAGTCATACTTTGACAGGAGAGATGTAAAAATGGATAGTGGATAAATCATCAGTTTTAAGTATAAGAAAAATGAAATCTTAAGTTATAAACCACTTGCACCTAGAGTAGAGTCTAATATTGTGATGGCTATTTTGCTAAACATATAACCCATATAGACTCTCCACAAGCACAACGTTTCTGTACAGAATGTTCTGGGGCTTCATGTATAAATGTTGCATATGTACAAAAGCTTATGTACACCGGTTTTCAGCCACAAGGTGAGATATATAAAAATAACTTTACTTGACAATATGTGGGCCCTAACAGTCTTTTGAGCAGACATGAGAATGTTTGTGCCGTCCAGCCAAGTCTTGTCTAATAACCTAATAAAACATAATTACCTCTGCTGATAAAAGTTGAATCATTGATGTGAATGATTCATGTCAAAATGACAAAACAGGAAATGCTATTTAACTGTTTAACCCACCAACACTTAAATCATGTTGAACTTTGAAGGGCGTCAAACGAACGACAAAATCACTCCGGAAACCCATGTCACCCATGTCACCCATGTCACCCATGTCACCCTGCGCCCTAAACGAGGCTTATCTATGTATTTTTCTGGGCTAACGTAAATGTTTCATGTTATAACGTCATCGACAATGACATCTGCGGCTAATAGACAAGTGCCTGTTTAGGAAATAAAACTAAAATTCAAGCTCAATTTTATTGGTGCAGCTTTTATTCAGGTGCGCTCAACAGCCCGGAAAATACGTGATTTTGCACACAGCACAGATAATTTACCACCTGCTAATAAACTTACAGTGCAACTACAAGATGTCATGGGGAACAGCAGTTGTTTCGGTGAGCCTGATTGGCTCATCCATGATGCACAGGAGGCACGGATGCACCCCCCCCCCCCCAGGTTAAAGTGCAGTAATTACATTTACTAGGAGGGAAAATCACTTGTGATGCTCAACTGATCACGTCGACAGTCACCAGTTTGCCTAGAGGACTAATAGATGTAAAGATCCACAGAGGAGACCATCACCAGCACTCTCCATACTGCTCTGTCCCACCTAGAGCAGCCAGGGAGCTACATGAGGCTGCTGTTTGTGCCTTTAACACCATCCTCCCTCACAGACTGGTGTCCAGACTGGAGGGTCTTGGACTATCCAACTTCATCTGCCTCTGGATCTTGAATTTCCAGTTAAACAGATACTAGAGGGTTAGATTAGGCATCACATGCTGACCACACCCCTGTGGTGGGGCCCATCTCCAGAGGGGGTGAGTCTGCCTATCGCAGTGGTGTCTCGTGCCATTGAGGGCCAAGAGGGTGCAGGTTTTTGTGTCAACCGAGCACCACTCCAGCTGATTCCACTAAGTGGAGAAACGCATTAGTGAAATCAGCTGCACCCTCTTGGCCCTCAAGGCACGGGTTTGACTCCACTGGCCTATCAGGACGAGGTGGAACGGCTCATGGTGTGGGGACAACAATCTGGTCCTGAACACCACCAAGACCAAGGAGCTGGTAGTGGACCACAGGAGGATAAAACCTGACATCCAGCCCCTGAGCATCAGCGGGGAATGTGTGGAGAGGGTGGCTGACTTCAAATGTTTTAAATGATAAAATAATAGTACTTTTAGCAAGTGGCTGATACAGAATGACTAGGTGAACTCTGATGGCTGTGTCTCTGGGTGCTTTCACACCTGCCTCGTTTAGTTCATTTGGTGTGGTTGGTTTGGGCAGGTGTGAAAGCCGCAATCTCACTCGGGCGCATGCCAAAAGTGAACCAATCAAGCGTACCGAAAACTCCAGGTCCCTCCATGAAGAGGTGGTCCCTCCATGAAGAGGTGGTCCCTCCTTGAAGAGGTGGTCCCTCCATGAGGAGATGGTCCCTCCATGAAGAGGTGGTCCCTCCATGAAGAGGTGGTCCCTCCATGAAGAGGTGGTCCCTCCATGAAGAGGTGGTCCCTCCTTGAAGAGGTGGTCCCTCCATGAGGAGATGGTCCCTCCATGAAGAGGTGGTCCCTCCATGAAGAGGTGGTCCCTCCTTGAAGAGGTGGTCCTTCCTTGAAGAGGTGGTCCCTCCATGAAGAGGTGGTCCCTCCTTGAAGAGGTGGTCCTTGCATGAAGAGGTGGTCCTTCCATGAAGAGGTGGTCCCTCCTTGAAGAGGTGGTCCTTCCATGAAGAGGTGGTCCCTCCATGAAGAGGTGGTCCCTCCTTGAAGAGGTGGTCCTTCCTTGAAGAAGGGTGGTCCCTCCATGAAGAGGTGGTCCCTCCTTGAAGAGGTGGTCCTTGCATGAAGAGGTGGTCCTTCCATGAAGAGGTGGTCCCTCCTTGAAGAGGTGGTCCTTCCATGAAGAGGTGGTCCCTCCATGAAGAGGTGGTCTCGGTACGCTTTCAAACGAACTATGGATCGGTTTGTTTGTGCTGAGAACCTGATTCGACCTCAAACAGACCCAACTGCACAAAGTACTGATCATTTAAGGACTGAACGAGCTGCTGCAGACAGCTGCGCTTTATGGTATCGGATGAGGAAGTGTTTTTATTTTTATTTTTTAATTTAGGAAGATGAGCATGTCAGAGTTGAGAAGAATTAATGTACGCCTCAGCTTGACATGGCCAGGGTCCACACTCGGTTTGCAGTGCATTAGAACGTTTTTTTCAAGTCTATAACTTCATTATAGAAATGTATTGTTTACATATTGGGGTTTAACAATGTAAGAGACTACAGCCAGGGACAAAACCAGCCTGCAGTCATCTCTCCATAGTTGCTTCGTCTCTGTCATTTTAGGATCCCTAAAGTTTAGGATGTAAGATTTGCTAAGATTTGCTGGCCTTTCCTCTTCTGTTGGAAATTTCCCATAATTCTGACCAATGGACAAGTAGTTTAGGAAATACGCCATGGCCAATGAGTGATGTGGATATGTTTGCCATTCTCCTTCTGTCAGGGGGACTACCAATGGAAACTAGCCTTTTGGCTATAATTGGGGCATTTACATTTACATTTACATTATCTGTAAAATGTCAATTAATGTATACTGTCCTTCTCTATAACAAAAAGTAAATAAATAAATACAAATATGTCACGTGACTACATTATGGCTGGTTTCCCCTAGTTCGGACCCAAACATCAGTGTGGTGTGAGGAACCAAACATCAGTGTGGTGTGGGGAACCAAGCATCAGTGTTGTGTGAGGAACCAAACATCAGTGTGGTGTGGGGAACCAAGCATCAGTGTTGTGTGAGGAACCAAACATCAGTGTGGTGTGGGGAACCAAACATCAGTGTGGTGTGAGGAACCAAACATCAGTGTGGTGTGGGGAACCAAGCATCAGTGTGGTGTGGGGAACCAAGCATCAGTGTGGTGTGGGGAACCAAGCATCAGTGTGGTGTGAGGAACCAAACATCAGTGTGGTGTGGGGAACCAAGCATCAGTGTGGTGTGGGGAACCAAGCATCAGTGTGGTGTGGGGAACCAAGCATCAGTGTGGTGTGGGGAACCAAACATCAGTGTGGTGTGAGGAACCAAACATCAGTGTGGTGTGGGGAACCAAGCATCAGTGTGGTGTGGGGAACCAAGCATCAGTGTGGTGTGGGGAACCAAACATCAGTGTGGTGTGGGGAACCAAGCATCAGTGTGGTGTGGGGAACCAAGCATCAGTGTGGCGTGAGGAACCAAGCATCAGTGTGGTGTGGGGAACCAAGCATCAGTGTGGTGTGAGGAACCAAACATCAGTGTGGTGTGGGGAACCAAACATCAGTGTGGTGTGGGGAACCAAGCATCAGTGTGGTGTGGGGAACCAAGCATCAGTGTGGTGTGAGGAACCAAGCATCAGTGTGGTGTGGGGAACCAAGCATCAGTGTGGTGTGGGGAACCAAGAAAGATACAATGTGTCATTGTTTGTCTTTGGTTCGGATCAAATGAACCAACTACCGAAATGACAGTACACTCAGTCTTTGTGGTTATGTAATAACGTTACTCCTGGTTGTCACATACTCATATGAGTATTTTATACTCATATAAAAAGGAGATGTGAGGGTTGATGTAGTACATTTACATTTGACAATTATTCCTTTAGTAGACGCTTTTATCCAAAGCCACTTCCAAGAGAGAGATTTACAAAAGATGGTACCTGGAGTGAGAAGGTCTGCTAAAACTGAACAAAAGCGAAAATGTATTTAGACCAGCTACAGCGATTAAAAAAACATTTATATATATATATAAAAAAAACATGAAATGAACCCAAGATAAAAACAAAGATATATTTCCGAGATTTAATGGTTAGACCTGCTTAGACGCAGATCTCATATGTGAAGGTTTGGCTCTGACGTCTCACATTCTTGTGGGACCAGGCAGCAGGGAGGAGGTCAGACCTGCAGGACTAGATCACTGGTTTAAGATCTTTCTAGTTCGCCAGTCAGCCAAGGTGGCCAGCATGCATGAAGTATCCTAAAACTAAATGAACTACGACAGGAACGATCAATATCTTGCCGTTCTCACGATTATAATGGATATTGAATAGGAAGCCTTCCTTCTCGAGGTAAAGTCATTGAAAGTTTTGTTCGGCCAACACAAGACATGCTGTGAAACCTTAACTTTGGGAATGACTCTGGAAAGCCTTAAACATTCAGCCATCCTATCAACTTTGTTTAAAATGGCTGACGATGTTGACCTGCTTGGAGCGTCTGAGTTTATTAAAGGTAGGTGCTTTACATTTTGAAATTTAGCTGCTAAAGTTTGCAATGTGAACAGTTGATTAATTTTGCAATGATATGAATCGCCCCCCCCCCCCCCACTTCCCGTTGGAAATAGTAAACTTAAAGTCGGCTGAATGTCGAATTTGACATCTTTTCTTTTCTCAATCACACTTGATTGACCAGTAATGTTGGTTGTGATTATTCTAGACTAGCGCTGAAAAGTTAGGGTCATTCAAGAGGACTCAAAGTATCAAAAACAGTCCTAAAATGTCGGCTGCAGGGAACCTTATATGTTATGAACATTTCTTTACAATGATCTTGAAAATCTGTTGCCTTAATCGCAACTGTGTTACTGGAATAGAGATTCATCGATGTGCAGGGTTCGCATAGAAACTATGATAACACAGAGAGTAGTAACTATGATAACACAGAGAGTAGAAACTATGATAACACAGAGTAGAAACTATGATAACACAGAAAGTAGTAACTATGATAACACAGAGAGTAGAAACTATGATAACACAGAGTAGAAACTATGATAACACAGAGTAGAAACTATGATAACAGAGAGTAGAAACTATGATAACACGGAGAGTAGAAACTATGATAACACAGAGTAGAAACTATGATAACACAGAGTAGAAACTATGATAACACAGAGAGTAGTAACTATGATAACACAGAGAGTAGAAACTATGATAACACAGAGTAGAAACTATGATAACACAGAGTAGAAACTATGATAACAGAGAGTAGAAACTATGATAACACAGAGAGTAGAAACTCTGATAACACGGAGAGTAGAAACTATGATAACACAGAGTAGAAACTATGATAACACAGAGTAGAAACTATCATAACACAGAGAGTAGAAACTATAATAAAACACAGTTGAAACTATCATAACACAGAGATTGCTGTTTTAATAACTGCTACTTGGTCAAAGGGAATGTTAGATGATGAGACAGCAACATCATGCAATATTTTGTTCCTGTTTCAAACTATACAGTCACTTATCTAACTTGTAAACTAGATTTTCATGCTTGCTTGTCTGACTTCAATTCATAACCTCCAGGGACACTTTGCATGCATATGGGCTGTTATAATCCTCCAATCTGATAACAAATTTAACCACTGGGGTTAAATTGACTTCAGCCCCCTTTTTTAATTAAAAGTTTTGTGTCTTTGGTATTTTATGTCTTACTACTTAAATAGCCTTTAAAACTAACATTCCACCCCCACCACTTCACCCTTTATACATCCAGAATACCTATTGCACAACTACGGACAACATTTCAAATCCCCATTAAGTATATAAGTATAGAATTTTAAAATGTATAACATTTGAAAAGAAAAACAATTTCTTCTTTCAAGGATGATAAGCAAAGTTATGTTTGAAGTAAATTTGACACTAGGAAAAACCCAGTTTCAAACATTCAGAAGGATTTTATTTATAAAACATTAGTAATGACCACATGCAGTTCATTAAAACCATCAAAACCACATATTAAAAGGACATTTGAGTGTTGTCAGGAATTGTTCAGAGATTGCTTATGAGTTTGACAGATTATGATCACCTCACCATAAAGTACATTCCAGCCTTTTGTCTGCACTGCTGTTCACATGATGCGCAGTAAGTGTACGCGTGCTTTTTGCAGTTGTTGTTTTTGCTTTTCACGTTTCACAAGTGTTGCTGGTCTTGGTGTCATACCTGTTGGTGACACACCTGCCACCTGGCACCTTTCCTGTTTGAAGCAGTGAAGTGTAGGTCTCATGTCCTTCACAACAGCTGCCATTGATGCTCTTGGAAGGCACCATCTTGTGTTCAAACCCAGGGGCTCCAGGAAAATTCACCCTTGACTCAGTTTTCCGCTGTTCAAGTTCTTGTTTATTTCACTCCATAACTCAAAGGCATTGTGGACGCTCACATCAATGATGTTGAAGGGAACATGAAAACTCAATGCTCAACTTGGGTCTGAGGTAGCACAAAGTCAGTTTAGGCAGCCACAGGGCTTGATTGGGCCCATGATTGGCCCAGCATCACAGGCAGGGGGATGAGGAAAGGGACCGGGAACTGGCTCATTGTCCATCAGGGAGACTGACCTCCAACTGGTGACCAGATCCAGGGTTGGTAGACCATCTCAGAGCGATGTCCACTGGCACCAGGTCCAGGGTTGGTAGACCATCTCAGAGCGATGTCCACTGGCACCAGATCCAGGGTTGGTAGACCATCTCAGAGCGATGTCCACTGGCACCAGGTCCAGGGTTGGTAGACCATCTCAGAGCGATGTCCACTGGCACCAGGTCCAGGGTTGGTAGACCATCTCAGAGCGATGTCCACTGGCACCAGGTCCAGGGTTGGTAGACCATCTCAGAGCGATGTCCACTGGCACCAGATCCAGGGTTGGTAGACCATCTCAGAGCGATGTCCACTGGCACCAGGTCCAGGGTTGGTAGACCATCTCAGAGCGATGTCCACTGGCACCAGGTCCAGGGTTGGTAGACCATCTCAGAGCGATGTCCACTGGCACCAGGTCCAGGGTTGGTAGACAATCTCAGAGCGATGTCCACTGGCACCAGGTCCAGGGTTGGTAGACCATCTCAGAGCGATGTCCACTGGCACCAGGTCCAGGGTTGGTAGACCATCTCAGAGCGATGTCCACTGGCACCAGGTCCAGGGTTGGTAGACCATCTCAGAGCGATGTCCACTGGCACCAGGTCCAGGGTTGGTAGACCATCTCAGAGCGATGTCCACTGGCACCAGGTCCAGGGTTGGTAGACCATCTCAGATCGGTGTCTGCTCAGTAAAAGAATAATCGGCCACCCTTTCCAATCTCTTGGGAAAACTGTCCAGTTCCTGCTGCCTCAAAAAGGCCAAAAACATTTTTCCAGGACCCGCCACACTGCGGGCACTCTGTTTGAACTGCTGCCTTTGGGCAAACAATTCAAAAAGGTTTTCTTAGTAGATCCATAGCTGCTCTAAATGCTGCTGTACATTCAAGCTTTTAAGTGTACATGTAAACTGTTCTTTTTTGTATTTTTTACTAGCATTTCAGCTAACAGGTTTTCAAATATATGTACAGGACAGTGTAGAGAAAAACAAGACTTTTGTCATTTTAAAAAGAATTATTTAAGATTAAAATACACATTCATGGTAGTCTGGATGACCTGTCTGCGATTGTTGGCAGTTGTTTCATAGTGTATTTCGAGTACCCCTCGGTTAAAATTGTTTGGGGAAACCAAATCTTGGTTTTAAGGGGTATATAGCCCTTCCCCTCAATCAAGACAAGATCATGCTGAACTAAGGGGAAGGGGTAAGAGGGCAGAAAATGGGTATTGGCCTTAAAGCCTAATTCCTAGGTGGTAAACAACTAAATACATTTTATTTTAGACAATTATTACCCAGCCCCGGATAAGCGGAAGATAATGGATGGAGGATGGACAATTATTACAGACTTTCCTTGATGTTTGTGTTGGTAATGTACACTACCGTTCAAAAGTTTGGGGTCACCCAAACAATTTTGTGTTTTCCATGAAAAGTCACACTTATTCACTACCATATGTTGTGAAATGAATAGAAAATAGAGTCAAGACATTGACAAGGTTAGAAATAATGATTTGTATTTGAAATAAGATTTTTTTTACATCAAACTTTGCTTTCGTCAAATAATCCTCCATTTGCAGAAATTACAGCATTGCAGACCTTTGGCATTCTAGCTGTTAATTTGTTGAGGTAATCTGGAGAAATTGCACCCCACGCTTCCAGAAGCAGCTCCCACAAGTTGGATTGGTTGGATGGGCACTTCTTGCGTACCATACTGTCAAGCTGCTCCCACAACAGCTCAATGGGGTTCAGATCTGGTGACTGCGCTGGCCACTCCATTACTGATAGAATACCAGCTGCCTGCTTCTGCTCTAAATAGTTCTTGCACAATTTGGAGGTGTGTTTAGGGTCATTGTCCTGTTGTAGGATGAAATTGGCTCCAATCATGCGCTGTCCACTGGGTATGGCATGGCGTTGCAAAATGGAGTGATAGCCTTCCTTATTCAGAATCCCTTTTACCCTGTACAAATCTCCCACCTTACCAGCACCAAAGCAACCCCAGACCATCACATTACCTCCGCCATGCTTAACAGATGGCGTCAGGCATTCTTCCAGCATCTTTTCATTTGTTCTGCGTCTCACAAACGTTCTTCTTTGTGATCCAAACACCTCAAACTTGGATTCATCCATCCACAACACTTTTTTCCAGTCTTCCTCTGTCCAATGTCTGTGTTCTTTTGCCCATCTTAATCTTTTTCTTTTATTGGCCAGTCTCAGATATGGCTTTTTCTTTGCCACTCTGCCCTGAAGCCCAGAATCCCGCAGCCGCCTCTTCACTGTAGATGTTGACACTGGTGTTTTGCGGGTACTATTTAATGAAGATGCCAGTTGGGGACCTGTGAGGCGTCTGTTTCTCAAACTAGAGACTCTAATGTACTTATCTTCTTGTTTAGCTGTGCAACGCGGCCTCCCACTTCTTTTTCTACTCTGGTTAGAGCCTGTTTGTGCTGTCCTCTGAAGGGAGTAGTACACACCGTTGTAGGAAATCTTCAATTTCTTAGCAATTTCTCGCATGGAATAGCCTTCATTTCTAAGAACAAGAATAGACTGTCGAGTTTCAGATGAAAGTTCTCTTTTTCTGGCCATTTTGAGCGTTTAATTGACCCCACAAATGTGATGCTCCAGAAACTCAATCTGCTCAAAGGAAGGTCAGTTTTGTAGTTTATGTAAGGAGCTAAACTGTTTTCAGATGTGTGAACATGATTGCACAAGGGTTTTCTAATCATCAATTAGCCTTCTGAGCCAATGAGCAAACACATTGTACCATTAGAACACTGGAGTGATAGTTGCAGGAAATGGGCCTCTATACACCTATGTAGATATTGCACCAAAAACCAGACATTTGCAGCTAAAATAGTCATTTACCACATTAGCAATGTATAGAGTGTATTTCTTTAAAGTTAAGACTAGTTTAAAGTTATCTTCATTGAAAAGTACAGTGCTTTTCCTTAAAAAATAAGGACATTTCAATGTGACCCTAAACTTTTGAACGGTAGTGTACATATATATTTTCTTTTCTTTTACAGAACGACTGTATTTTGCTACACTGAGAAGCAAGCCGAAAAGCACAACAAACACGCACTACTTTTGCACTGATGACGAATTTATTTATGAAAAGTAAGTTTACTTTATAATCAATATAAAACATATATAATCTACCTCTCTAATGTGTGTCTGTGTGTTCCAATGTTTTTCATAGCAACCAGGCATGCAAACTTCAAATCAAACCCATATTATAGTTTTAAATAAATCTGTGCATCATATTTTCATTTTTTTCAGTTGATGATCTAAAACAAACAAAAAATATATATTAGCAGGCTATGGGTCAAACTTGATTTAGAAATTAAATTTTTGTGACCTGGCAGTTAATTACTTGGTTTTGTGTTCCACATGATGAGCTTGCAGTAAATTCACAAACCAAACAATATTAAGTATTAACATATTAGAGTAATTTAGGGTTTAGGGTACCTCCAACTCTTATTTCTGTCAGTACTCTCTTCTCCTCAAAATCAATATCAATATTTAAATGCCCAGTGATAGAACAGGTTACTTACTCTTTCCAGATATGGCTAATAGCCCACATACACCTATAGGTGGCGCTGTAAACCACGCCTGAAATCAGTGTGATTTCCCCAGAACTCCACAACTCCAAAAGGCCTGAAATTTGGTATTTGGTATAAAAAAAGCCTCAAGGACCCTTAAAGTCAGATTCATGCAAAACATAATTTTGGCTGATTGTTTTTCAAACATTATTGGCTTCAAGATGACGTCGTTTTGAAGTACGATGCGCAATTTCACCTTGATATCTCAAAAGGTCCCCAAATTTACAGCTGTTAAAGTTTAGGCAAAATGTGACTAATTAATACATTTTTCTTTATTTTTGTCAATCTTCTACAATATACATCCGTTTATGATAAATAAAAAAATAACAAATCACATAACCATCCATTGAAAGTAGTTCTTCTTAATTGGGAAAATGCATTTTTTTTTGTTTAATTTAGATTTAGTTTTCTCAATTGAACAGTGAAAGAAGGAAGGACGGATGTGTAGATTTTAATTAAAAACAAATGCAATGAGTTTCTGAGTGGAGGGGAAGCTTTGTAAAAGACAGAGACGGTTAATGAAATGAGAACCACATCTTCAGAGTCATCACAAACAGTGAAGACAGAAGGAGGTCGTCTCTAAGGGCATCGAAGACAGTTTAGACCTGTTATAAAGACATGATGAGACATTCTACTCACTGACTTTGATAGTTCTGTGTAAATGCTGCATGTTTTTCTCTTTGGCTTTAAACTTTGTCTCCTGAATTATATTTCAGTTTTTATGGTGATTTTGGACCTCTCAATCTTGCCATGCTGTACCGCTACTGTTGTAAACTCAACAAGAAACTAAAGGTAAGTCAGGACAAACACAATGGAAGCCTGCTTATGTGTGATCCCGCGGTATTCCAACATTTCTCAACTCTTTCAGTTTTGTTTGAAGACATTGGTTTGTTAACCTAAAATAACTGAACAGTTTGCTAAGCTTCAATTAGTTTTGTCTGTGAGATCGATGATCATCCTGTTAAATAGTTATGTGAGATTAGAGATTCAGCTGTGCAGCTATAGTCAAGTGACAAGTAATATTTTATGCTTCCAACACGCTGCACATTTTACACATCCATAGGGAGAGTCACTGTGAATAAAGATACTTTTTACAGTTTCATTTTCCTGTATAGATCCTGGATATTCATGTTTATATTTTCATTTGTGTTATGTTTGAGACGAGTAGTGATTGTTTAATATAACTGGCTTCCTTTAGTGGGTATCTCCTCACTAAGTCACTGCCACTCTAGTAAAAGGCAGGAAAAGGTTTCTTGTTGCTGCAGATCAAAAAGAAACATCTGTATTGTCTCATACATGTATTTGTTTTCTTTTGGTGCTTTTGTCTGCAGTCTTTTACATTGACCAGAAAGAGGATTGTTCACTACACCAGCTTTGACCAGAGGAAAAGAGCCAATGCTGCTGTCCTTATTGGTGCCTATTCTGTGAGTATCTGCTGTCCTTATTGGTGCCTATTCTGTGAGTATCTGTTTCATCCACAGCCTGTTGGAGCTTGAAGTTCATGATTCCAGGATATTGTTATATTAGCCGAATGCGTGTAACTATGAATATTATTATATTTAATTTGAATGTATCAATATCAGTTTTTGACACATTCGTATCCAGATAATTATGATTTTAACATTTTGTAAACTCCGGATAGATTTTCTTGCTGTCTAGCAGTTTGTCCCACACATTGATTCAGAATGTGCACAGAGAAAGAGAGGGGTGATTCACTGGCTGGTCTGTTGTAGTGATCTAGAATGCAAGCAGGGCAAGAAGGGGTAGAAACAAAAATTGAAATAACATTGGCCAACAATTGCCCCTTTTCCATCAGAGTGTGTTATGTAGAAACAGCTTGGGTAACTAGCCCAGAGATTAGGGAATGTTTTTTTTTCTTGCAAAAGAACAAACTGTATTAAAATACATTCCACCCTTTTGAACCCTCACATCTGTAATGTTACGGCTTCAAGGGTTAGAATTTAGTTCAAATCTTAATTCCATATTGACGTTCAGTTTTAAACTTTTAGCACTTAAATTCAAACAAAATTCACTTTTTAAAAATCAGCAATATTTCCCAGGCAATTTTAATAAGGTTTACTTGAATACTTTTCCTTATTAAAAAACTTTACCAGACAAACAAATAAATCCTCTGTCTTCATCCTGTGCAGGTAATATACCTGAAGAAGACCCCTGAAGAGGCTTTCAAGGCTCTGATCTCTGGTTCTAATGCATCTTACCTGCCCTTCAGGTGAGCTGACAAACCCACATGAAGCTTTCATCAAGCTTTATTAATAATAATAATAATACATTTTATTTGGATGGAGCCTTTCTAGACACTCAAGGACACCGTACAAAATGAGGCAAAAGAACACAACGAACACCAATATCAACATACAAGAATAGAGATAAATAAAAACACACAAAATGAACACAATTAAAATTGGATTAAGGGATGAGACATTATTGTCTGTAATTATTATTATTTACTCATTATTTTCAGCATGCATTTTATTACACTTATTATTTATGATGATAAATGTTTTTACACCACACTCACACAGTTATACGAGAGCCTTTTGATCTCATGGTCTCATTGTTTCCTACACAAGTGCACAATGCCTGTAATACAATCAGTGGTTAACATGGAATTTATATATGGGGCACAGTGTTCATAAACATTGGTAACATGGCTTGTTATATCTAAAACTGGGTCTCTTTTTAGACTACTACTATTTAAATTATCGTACATTTTGTGTCCAATTAATTTATATTTCTTTCTCTTTTATTTACCTATATACCTTAATTATTGACTTGGTGATATAACTTGACTGTATATCTGTATTGTACGTTTATTGGGAGTCAGGTGGTTGAGCGGTTAGGGAATCGGGCTAGTAATCAGGAGGTTGTCGGTTCTAAACTTGGCCATGCAAACATGATGTTGTGTCCTTGGGCAAGGCACTTCACCCTACTTGCCTCGGGGGGGAATGTCCTTGTATGTGCTGGAAGTCACTCAGGATAAGAGTGTCTGATAAATGTAAATAAGTACTGACAGTGACAGAATGCGTATCGTCAATGCGTTTAGGAGTTTCCACTCTTGAAATGCCACCTTATCAGAAGTAATGAGACGCGCTGCCCAAGTGCCTGAACTTGGCTTCGCTCATTAGTTGAAGTTTGAGAAAAAACTTTTTTTATGTTTTATCTTTCAATGACGCACACTTTTATTTTTAGGGATGCTTCTTTTGGAACTTGCACATACAATCTAACGATTCTTGATTGCCTCCAAGGAATCCGCAAGGTAAGTTTTGTTTACTAGTCTTGTGCGGTATTCAGACAATTCTAGCTGAATACTATAATGTACAAGATACATAGTGCCTTTTATCTAAAGGTTTACAGATGATGCCTTTGAACCTACAACCTCTCAATCTACAGTCAAATGCTCCACCATTGAGCAACATACATCCTGTTTTTCCCAGTGTAGAAGTATTGCCTAAAGATTTGGAATGGAACGAGGGGCATTAAGGACTGTCATGTAATTAGGGAATCAAGTGACATAGAAAGGAATCCTAATTACAGTGCATACTGTGCATACAGATCTTTTACCTACATTACTCAGGTCAAGTCCCTAAACCCATTACTGAGGACTTGATCCCCTCTCTTGTGTTTCAGGCTCTTCAACATGGCTTCTTTACCTTTGAGACCTTTGATGTGGATGAATATGAGCATTATGAGGTGAGGATCTCATTAAGAAGGAAACACCTACAGACATTCTTATCTGCTTCTCACAGCTGCTATGGTTCAATTCATCTAAATAAATAACAAGACGTTTCATTCATAATGCACTTTTCTACAACCCAAAGCGCCACAAACCAATAAAATACCAAATGTACAATCATAAGATCCTTATTGCAATACACATTAGAATATCACTAACAATCCATGTAAGCAATTTACAAAAAAAGTGAGTTTTTAACAGCTTCTTGAAACTGGCTAATGTGAGAGCATCTCTAACAGCAACAGGAAACACGTTCCATAACCTGAGTGCAGCAACAGAGGAAACCCTCTCCCACATAGATTTGAATCTATATGAAGGCAGACTAAAGGGAAAGAGGAGGCCTGTACTGGGTGACTGAGTCACACATATGAATAGCTTTACTCACACAGAAGTTAGTGCTGTGACCACAGTTGACCCATAGTTTATCATTTGATCCCAGCGAAGATGATTTTCATCTTGTCTTTGCACTTTTTCCAGGACCCTGATATTATAGATTTTTTCTAGATTTGTGTTCTATCACCCAGTTTACCAAAATCACACCAGCTAACTTAAGTGTTTTTTTGTTGCTAATGCATTGATTTAATTGTGCATTTGGCAATCATTTTCTTTGACTACGATTGGCCTTTTTATCAGCAGTTATCACAAGGGTAAGCTTTAGTGTTGGAACCATGGAGCTCCCAAGCCACTAATGAGGATGCTGCAGTTGTATTCACTGCCAGTGGATACTGTTTTACTGAACCAGCTGGAATAAACCCTGTAACATATTTACTGGTGAAGGTGCCAACAACTTGCTGTGTTTCCACACTTTCACTTTAGCGAGTTGAGAACGGTGACTTCAACTGGATAGTGCCAGGAAAGTTGCTGGCCTTCAGCGGACCCCACCCCAAAAGTAAAGTACAAAATGGTAAGATACATTTTTGATTAACTTGTCATTTACAGTCTAATGTCACATTCTCCATTTTAGTAGAGACGTAACAAATTGTCTATTGTTTTCCAGCCCAAAACCATATATAAAAGTGGGAATATTCAGAGCCTTTGACCTAAAATATAATTTTTGAAGCCTTAGTTTCCTTTGGTGCATTTCATGTACAGGAAGTGACCTCACCGATTGTGCTGCCACTTGCTGAAGCATCAAGCAGCTTGTAGTTTTTATTGCAGCTTGTAGTTTTTATTACAGCCTGCAGGTTTTCAGCTGCTTGTCCTTCTTCATGGAAATTCAATTTCTCCAGCCAACCCAAAATGATTTAGCATATTAGAGATATTAGAGATCAATAAAATATATCAAGATTAGTCAAATTAGATGTGAAACAGCCAGCATATTCATGTTAATAACAGTCATCTACTACATGTATCCCCCTATCTATATTGACATCAATTTAGATTGCATCAATTGCCAAGCGGTCCACCAAACAAGAAATTGGTGGGCAGGTGCGTACAGTAAACGAATAAGAAGCCCTAAGATCTTTAAAAAGTGGTCCTTAGATACAGGATAGTGCCCTGTAAGTGGAAAGACTTCACAGTGTGGACTGGGGAGCTGCACAGGATGTTCTGGGCTTGGTGGTGCTGGGTTTGGCCTGAAGTCCACAACCATTGCAACTGTCTTTAGAGTTTTGGGTAAAAAATAAAGCAGTTTGGGTCAGCACAGTCCAGTCGTTTTTTAGGACAACAGTAGAACTCCTTCAGGTTATAAGGTAAATAATTTACCAAGCCTCTGCACCCCCCCGTTGTATTTACCTACTGTTTTTGCCCCACCTCTCTATTACTGTGTGCACTATTCTTACCTCGCGCCCTTACCCTGGTGTGCTTTTGCGAGACTGTGTGCCGTTGCTGCGAAGGAGTTCCCCCCGGAATAAATAAAGTAATCTGAATGCGAAGGTTGTTGGCCAGGCAAGAGTTACTAATGGAGTGGGGGGGGGGGTTCTGGGTGTGTACTAAGTGATCTGCCACTCCAAACAGAAGCAGAGTTGTTAGCTGTGAACCGGTGTTGTGGCCTCTCAGAATACAGCCATTCAGCCTCTCTCACCGCCTTGCTTAACCTGTTCTTTAACTCCTTGAACCTGGACCTGTCAGCACTCCTGAACCTTCCCTCCTCAAGTCCAGCTGTGAGCCGACCCTTGTGTTTGGTGTAACTAACCCCGGTGCATGTTGATATTCAGCAGTCTTGACTATGACTATGACGTACGTCACAGCTACTGTTTCAAGGTTTACAAAGTTGTAGCTTCTGCCAGTATTAGATTAGATTAGATTAGATTAGATGAACCTTTATTTGTCCTCCAGGAGGTGGAAATTGCAGTTCACAACAGCAGCAGGGTAAAGTACAGCACACAGAGTTGCAGGGTAATATACATAATGACAATAACATAACAATAGCAATAACAATGGCAATAGCAATAGGCGGGCACGATAAGGTCAGATATCTAAAAAAAAATAAGAAAATAAGTAATTAAGTAGTCTGGTTAAGTAGTCAAACTTAAGTATGTTGGAATCAGGTAAACCATGGCAAGGTCAGTGTGTCCCAGTGGATGTCATGATTGCTGCACTGACTAATATAGCAGTAATCCAGAATATTCCCTAGTCTTGTTGATCATTTAATTATGTTTATGTATTTAGAAAATTCAAGGTTGAGATTACCTTTGTTAAAGTAACAGAGTGCAAGAAACAATAAGTTTGTTTTTTTAACTCCACATTCATGAATCAAGTCTTTTTTTTTTTTTTTTTACCAATGAATGAAAACATGATTAGTAATGTTTATCCAATATATTACATAACACGTTTTTTCCACTATGTCATGATATAAGAACTATTCCCCCCCACATGCAGTGAAGCAAATTCCAACCTTCATAACTTTGGTTGAGTGTAAAGTAAATGATCCTGCTTGGCACCTCTAGTGTTAAATGCACATGCATTATCATAGAAATAAAAAATAAAAACATTATAATAATGGATTTTTTGGAGCAGACACATTTAAAGGCTAGATTAAAATACAATATATGATACAATCTGACGCAGAAGATTAAACCTTGTTTTTGTACTGCCAAAACTCTAGGTTACCCCCTGCATGCTCCTGAGGCCTACTTCCCCTACTTCAGGAAACACAGCGTGACCACAGTGGTGCGCCTCAACAAGAAGGTCTATGACTCGAAGCGTTTCACTGACGCTGGTTTTGATCACTATGACCTGTTCTTTGTGGATGGTAGCACTCCCAGTGACATCATCATTCAACGTTTTCTGCAAATCTGTGAGAGCACTGATGGAGCTGTGGCCGTCCACTGCAAAGGTGAGTCTGATCAATAAGGAACCTTAATGTGGTCACACAATTCTTTAAATGTTTCCACATATTACAGTCGGTTTTTTTCTGACTGATTATCCACACTTCTTATAAACCATTAACTGTTAACCAATAAGATTTAAATGTAGTGTCTGACCAATACAAACTTGGTCTGTTTAAACTTCAAGTGCTAGTACTTTTTCCATGTCACTTGAAATGGTCAGTTTTAGTCTTTACCACGAGAAGCAGCAAAACATGAGCGTTATTAGGTGTAAAATGACCTTACGTCTTTAGACCGATGTTGTTGCAGACAAAAAATGTTCACTAGATGGTGCGTCTTGCATGGAGCTGAATAACCATGTAATTAGAAGTAAAGAAGTTAAGAGTTTTAAAAGAAGCCTCAATGTTATTAATTATTGTACTGATACATCTAGTTGACTTCTCCACATCTCTTTCATATTATTCAAATTATTTTGGGTCTCACAACTTCCTTGTTACATCTCGTCTCCCACGTTCTCTGTTTCCTTGGTTACGTTTTTTGGGCGTGTTTTCATTGTTTTCCTTATTTCTTTGCTTCTTCCTCCAACATGACCAGCGGGTCTTGGACGAACAGGAACCCTGATCGCCTGTTACATGATGAAGCACTATCGTTTCATGGCTGCTGAGGCCATTGGCTGGATCCGAATCTGCCGCCCGGGCTCTGTCATTGGGCCGCAGCAGAACTTTCTAGAAGAGTAAGTATCCTGCTGATATGGCAAGCCGTTTTAACATTTATCAACTAAGTTTGACTATCCTGAATTAACATTGCGGATATCCACAACTTCTTTCTGGCTAGTCGTAATTACATGTTGAATAGTTGGATTTTTCATTCAAGATATCTGTAATGTAGTTGTGACTAGTCGAAACGACAGGTAGAGATATCTGTAATTCAGTTTTGACTAGGAGAAACTGAATTCCAGATATCTACAATTCAATTGCGGATATCCACAACTGGAATTACGGATATCTGCAACGTCATTGTAGATATCTGTGACGAATTACGGATATCTGCTGCGTCATTGTAGATATCTGTGACTAATTACGGATATCTGCTGCGTCATTGTAGATATCTGTGACTAATTACGGATATCTGCTGCGTCATTGTAGATATCTGTGACTAATTACGGATATCTGCTGCGTCATTGTAGATATCTGTGACTAATTACGGATATCTGCTGCGTCATTGTAGATATCTGTGACTAATTACGGATATCTGCTGCGTCATTGTAGATATCTGTGACTAATTACGGATATCTGCTGCGTCATTGTAGATATCTGTGACTCAATTACGGATATCTGCTGCATCATTGTAGATATCTGTGACTCAATTACGGATATCTGCTGCGTCATTGTAGATATCTGTGACTCAATTACGGATATCTGCTGCGTCATTGTAGATATCTGTGACTCAATTACGGATATCTGCAACGTCATTGTAGATATCTGTGACTGAATTACAGATATCTGCAATGCCATTGTAGATATCTGTAACTGAATTACAGATATCTGCAATGCCATTGTAGATATCTGTAACTCCAGTTTAAGATATCTACAATTTGATTCTGACTAGTCACAATTCCAGTTAAAGATATCTACAACTTTATTTCTCCTAGTCAAAATGTAATTACAGATATCTGAAAAGGGACCTGTAGATATCTGGAATTGAGGTGAATTAAAGATATCTTTAACTGGAATTGTGACTAGTCAGAATCAAATTGTAGATATCTTAAACTGGAGTTACAGATATCTACAATTCAGTTGCAGATATCTGTAATTCCAGTTGTGGATATCCGCAATTGAATTGTAGATATCTGAAATGACGTAGCAGATATCCGCAATTCCAGTTGTGGATATCCGCAATTGAATTGTAGATATCTGAAATCACGTGCCCCATAGACATGAATGGCAAAAGTGACGTAGTTTCTCCTAGGAGAAATGACATTGCAGATATCCGTAATTCCAGTTGTGGATAGGAGGATTGTAGTTGCAGATATCTGAAATGTTCTTTTTGACTAGGCGAAATTGAATTACAGATATCTGCGTCACATATCCAGTCTATTGAATTTATGTTAAAACGGCTTGCCATACTGCTGAGGGACCTCTAGTGAGATTCCTCAATTCACATTATCGATCGTGTGCTAATGTAAATTAAATATCCTGAATGCTTTTTTGATGGCTACACCAGAGTGTTTGGAGCTATTAGCTTAGTGAGCTAAAAGAAAACATTTTCAATACGAGCAAATGATCATTTACCGTAATTTTTGCACTATAGGGCGCACTAGATTATAAGGCGCACTGTCAATGAATGGTCTATTTTCTATCTTTTTTCATATATAAAGCGCACCGGACTATAAGGCGCATTAAGCGGGGAAAAAAAACAGTCCGATAAATAAGTCGAATAATATTATGGTGAAGCACGGTATGTATTACTCCGCGACGCTCCTGGCTACGGTAGCCGTAATGCTGCAAGCGGTGCGGCTTTGTAGTTTACCAAAGTCGTACAAAAACATTTTTATTTAGTGCCTTGTACCACACAAAAATCGCTTAGAGGTCAGTAAACAAAATAATTAATCCATATATAAAGCGCTTCGGATTATAAGGCGCAGTGTAGTTTTTTGAGAAAAATAAAGGCTTTTAAGTGCGCCCTACAATGAAATTGAAAATGCTTCTAGTCAGTGCAAAAAGTAGAACCTAGTGCTAAAATAACTAATAAGTGTTAAAATAACTAGAATAAATATACCTGAGACATTAAAATGTACTAAAATAAATACAATTAAACATATAAAAAAAACACAATAAATACAAAAAATGCTAAAAGAAGAATAAAACGACAACAATGGTTAGCTAGTATACCACTGCTGTTTTACCTAATAAGACAAATCAACCCTCTTGATGGCTCAATAGTGTTTAGTGATTATGAAAACAACTGAAACACTACTGCCACATTGTACCTTAAACTATCTGACTAAACTATTACAAGATTTCCCAGAGATCGTTCTACAGCCTCTGTGTTGCTGTTTCATAGATATTTTGACTGCTTCATTAGCAAACAACCAAGATGTAGTCAAAGGGTTCAGTTCATTAACACTAACTATCATTTTTATCTTTCCTGTGTTAAAATGACTTTAAAAGCTTTGTATGGTATGAACCCCCTTAACACCTTGATTCTTTTTGACAGAAAACAAGCCGCTATGTGGCTGCAGGGGGATGTTCGGCTATCACAGCAGAAACAAGACAAGGGAGTGTCTCACCTCATCTCCAGAATGGATGATTTAACTCTCAGCCCAGCAAACACCAGCATCTGCAAGGCCCCAGTCACTGACCACCTTCCAGAGGTATGTTCCCAACACTCCCCAGTCACTGACCACCTTCCAGAGGTATGTTCCCAACACTCCCCAGTCACTGACCACCTTCCAGAGGTATGTTCCCAACACTCCCCAGTCACTGACCACCTTCCAGAGGTATGTTCCCAACACTCCCCAGTCACTGACCACCTTCCAGAGGTATGTTCCCAACACTCCCCAGTCACTGACCACCTTCCAGAGGTATGTTCCCAACACTCCCCAGTCACTGACCACCTTCCAGAGGTATGTTCCCAACACTCCCCAGTCACTGACCACCTTCCAGAGGTACGTTCCCAACACACTCAGTAAAAATCAACATTGTTGTTCACCAAGCAGGTAACATTTTGTCGTCCACTTTATAGTCATAGTGTATTTTACATTGTATTCATTTTTTTATTAGTATGCCATACAGTATATGTTCTATGTTTGCTCATTTCTGCCACAGTGAATTCTATGTTTGTTAATCTTGCATAGCGAATAAACCCCCATTCTGATTCTGATCAACTCTCAGTGCTATAGAAAAGAAACTTCCTGGTGGAAATAGATCATTGGAAAAAATGTGTAACCATGTATATAGAACTTGAATGCTTAAGCCCATAGTACTGTGATCTACTGTATGTACTCTATGATCTATGAGCTATGTACCATAGTACTGTGATCTACTGTATGTACTCTATGATCTATGAGCTATGTACCATAGTACTGTGATCTACTGTATGTACTCTATGATCTATGAGCTATGTACCATAGTACTGTGATCTACTGTATGTACTCTATGATCTATGAGCTATGTACCATAGTACTGTGATCTACTGTATGTACTCTATGATCTATGAGCTATGTACCATAGTACTGTGATCTACTGTATGTACTCTATGATCTATGAGCTATGTACCATAGTACTGTGATCTACTGTATGTACTCTATGATCTATGAGCTATGTACCATAGTACTGTGATCTACTGTATGTACTCTATGATCTATGAGCTATGTACCATAGTACTGTGATCTACTGTATGTACTCTATGATCTATGAGCTATGTACCATAGTACTGTGATCTACTGTATGTACTCTATGATCTATGAGCTATGTACCATAGTATGTGATCTACTGTATGTACTCTATGATCTATGAGCTATGTACCATAGTATGTGATCTACTGTATGTACTCTATGATCTATGAGCTATGTACCATAGTACTGTGATCTACTGTATGTACTCTATGATCTATGAGCTATGTACCATAGTATGTGATCTTTTCACAGAATGACTATGGAGAGAACGGCTTCTGCGTGACCCAAGGAGATAAACTGCGCGTGTTGAAGGGTCGACGGCAACCCCGCTCTCCAACCACAAGAGCCATAAGGTAGGAGTTTGGTATTTACATGTATTCATTTAGCAGACGCTTTTATCCAAAGCGACTTAGAAGAGAGAGCTTTAAAAAAGAGCTTCAGATACTGAGCATAACAACTTGATAGACTGCAACATAGCAGGCATCTAGGGTACAAAACATACATCATGAGAACCAATAAGTGCCAAGGGAAGAACTATAAGAGCATTCAGATGAACATTATACAATTTTAAGGTGAGCCTCCGTCAGGCTGTAGTCTACCAGTGGTACAAGTCATAACACAACAATAGGAAGTTTCTGAACTACAGCAACAAGTGATATTTCTGAATGTCATACTAATTCTATGGTATGAATGGTTCGGTATGAATTATTTAACTATTCACATCCTATGTGTTGCTTTCAACAATTTTCCGTTCAGATACACTTTAATATCTGCATTATAGTTTCTCATTCATTTCACTCAGCCCACATTTGTACCTTGATTGGTTATAGAGATTAGCCAAAGTGTCAAATGATGAATTAATATTTCAAATGAATGAGATAATCCCTCTGAATTCCAGGTAAATTACACCAACAAGATTAAACAATTGTCATTGTTCCATGCACTTACAATGTAAAGACCCGTTGCAATTACAAAATATAGGCCATCGTCTCACAGTATGTTGGCAAAGTTAACTGAACCAAAATCCTCCTCCACCATCTTCCCTTTTCTTATCGTTTTCCAGTAGAACAAATCTTGGATCGAGCTCCCAGGTACCTATATCCCCTGTGAAGGTCACCAGAGTCCCACCCTCTGCTTCTGCAAAAGGAATCGGCTGTAATTCCTCATCGTCATCTTTTCATCTAAAGGGGTAAGCTAACTCCATGTTGGCTCAAAGTTTATGTATACACGAAGTAAATGTAATTCATAGTAATGTTTTAATGGGCTCTGCATCAGTAACATTTATTTTGACCCTTATCGTGTCTTCTTCTCCACCCCCACATCCCAACACACACATACACAGTTCTTCTATCAACTCCAGGCTTACCAGTTCCCTAGGCGACTTGTATGGAGGGGAAGGTAACGACAACAGGATGTCCTTCTCCTCTCCTTCTACCTCCTCCGCACCTTCCCCACCAGCCAGGACCAGCCTTGGGCATGGGAAATATGTTCATCCCCGCCATGAAGTTAACAACAATCAGTACAATAACTCCCCAACGTCTACTGCTGGCACTGCAGGCCTCAGCAAAAGCGCTGCCTATGCCCACGGTTCCTCAGCACCCCGCCACCTTGGAAGGGTGGCGCCCCAGGAGTTAGGAAACTACCGGACCCAGGATGGATACTTGGGCTTCAGTGGACCTTCCAATCGCCATCTTTGCCGCTCCATTCCAGTAAGTGTGACTACACTCCTCTACCTGGACATGTATTCACAGTTTGAGTGTATCTAGCCACTAGAAAACATGAATATTTGCACTACATAAACAGTTTTTATATTTTTTGTCCTAGTTACCTGGCATAATGGAACTGAGCGCTAGCATTGGTAGCTAGCTATACTAGTTAGCTAACTCAAAGTACAGTTTACTGGGGTCAGCTGCTTCACGCAGGGCTCTAAAATGACACCAAATGGTCGCATTTTGCGTTGTTTACATTTACATTTATTCATTTAGCAGACGCTTTTATCCAAAGCGACTTACAATAAGTACAGGGACATTCTCCCTGAGGCAAGTAGGGTGAAGTGCCTTGCCCAAGGACACAAAGTCATATAGCCACAGCAGGGGATCGATCTCACAACCTTCCGATCATGAGGCCAACGCCTTAACCGTTGAGCCATCTGACATCTGACATCCATGTTGTTACTGACAATGAATGAGGGATTTCAAGTGGTTGTCGGCAACTTCCAAGTGGTTGTTTCTTGATGAATGAATGCAGTATAAGTAGGCTAAATGCCTGAAAATATCACTAGGATATTCCGTTTTTACACCAGATTGTCCAATTTAATCGTTTTGATTCAACATTTCAACTATGAGGCTGATAAAGCCTATCACCATTCCCTCTTGCAGGGGAAAAAAAGAACTTTCATTAGAATCTTCACTCTTTGTATTTCGAGTTATAAATGAGCAACAACAAATACATGCTTTTAAGTCTTTATAATGAAGAAGTACAACTTGTATATTAAATACAACATTTCAATATATTTTTGAAAGACCTTTAAAAAACTAACTTGATGATGAATCAACTGTATACTTATCTATAAAAAATATGGCATGATTGCTGCAAATATTGATGTCAGTACTTAATTTCTTTTCTTGACTTTTAAGGAATACTACACATTGCGATTTGTTTAGTCATTTTCAATGAAATGTATAATCATGCATTCATTCATGACATGTTTATTTGACGTGTTTTCTTTCCTCTCTTACAGTTTCTTCAATCTGAATATGTTCAGTACTGAAGTCAGTGCAACTTGGATGGGATTGGACAGAGATTTTGCACCAAGATACATCAATCTTTACTCAGAGTCTGAACTTTCTCTAATGTCTTTCAATGTTGTCATCTGGTCTTCATTGTGTCATTGTAGTAGACCTGCTTGTGCTTCGTTTACTCAACTACTCTAAGCATCTCGAAGAGATACAAACCCATTTATTCAGATTGGCCTACAAAGTCTTTGATACCGCCTTGAAGAGAAATCCATTGTTGTTGTAGGTTATTTTCTTACACACATTCTCATTTATTTTTCATCTTTTCACTCCCTTGATGGTGGATGAAATCAATGCAAGTTTTCCATAATTTAAATGATGATCTTGGATAAGTATTTATTATGACTGTAGTATTATTCAGTGTAATTACTCTCCCAATGGTTTCATTGTTTAGATGGTCTTTAGGCTCATGCTATCTGTCATAACCTCCATACCTACGGTCATTTTGTATTCAGTATTTATGTGCCTTATGTACATAATTTTACATTAAGCTAATATTTTTACATAAAATCTATTTTAAAACTAGTTCATCTGTATTTGAAAAGGGACATTTGGATATGAAGTCGGTGTGTTCATATTCATTATATTTTTGATTGTACAATATTGTTGTCCTCTGTGAACGACACTCATAACACAGTGGATCAAAGTGTTGTTTGTCAGTAAGATGGTGTTAAGTTTAGCCAGCTTCTGGCATAGATGGAGAATATGAATATAGCTGCTCAAGTCATAGCATGGGTGTGTTTACAAAGACAGTATAACAGGACGCATTAATGCCTTTCTTGTGTGGGGACCAATGTTTGCGTATGTGATGGTCTGTTATGAAGGGATATGTATGAATTGTAAAGCATCGTATACACCCTAAATGAGTGGAACATTGTAGGTCCACTAATATTTTGTCTGCCTAAGTTGCTAGGTTACTGCCTACAGTAACAAATGTATAGTAATGCTGTTTTCTGTGCAACACACTGTATTTTGTTCGGTTTGACAACATTAAAATAAAAAAATAATTTGTGTAAAACTAAATCTCGTACTCAATGAGCAGCCGTTCCTTGAAATAGCATCTTTTGAGATGTGGATGTAGCAGTTCTGCAGGGTCACACTTGTCTTGGCAGATTTTAACTTTGATTAAAATACATATTTTAAAATACACACAAAAAACACATTTCCTAGGATGAATATTAGAAGTATATATATAATTTTTTTCTTCATGGATATCACAGACTTTTTTCTTTTTTTTCCAAAAGCAAATATCTGTTAAATAATTGCTAGGTATGTAATAATCCATTACTGTTTTTAGTTTTTGTTAAGGAGAGACAAAATAATCAAGTAGTATACAGGCCCAGTTCTAATGTGCCCTATTTGGGTGGGTTGTTTAATTATGTCAACAAATTAAACATTATTATAGCGAAGAGAGTGCATTGTTACAAAATAGTCTTTATTATTTGGTGGGCTTGCCTTTGATCATGTCATCGGATGATCATGTCATCGCATGAAACAGATTTAAAATGTATAACTAGTAGGTTGTGGATAGCCCTTTGTGAAAATAATTCTCAGCATTAAGTGCATCAAGCATCTCGGGCAATAGTGTACCTGTAGAAAACAAAAAGAAAAGCAACAACAACACTGTGCCAAAAATCCTATGCAGGTTTGAGCCATCAAAAAGACCACAGGTCCCCCAGTAGGAATCTTTATGACCCTGGGGGAGAGGCCATTATTAGGTCCAGCAGTTATTCCTAAATTCTGTTTAAGTCCCAGAACAAGTGAGTCCTGAGCCTTTTTCTTGAAGGTGAGGAGACAGACTGTGTTTCTGAAGGAGGGGGGGAGTTGATTCCACCATTTGGGAGTCAGACAGGGGAAGAGTCAAATAAGACTAAGCAATTATCCCGAAATGTTGGAAATTAAAGGTTCTCTCATTTTGATCTTTAATGGATGTCCCTGTATAAACAATACAAAGTGTTGATTACAGAACTGGTCAATTGGGGATGGTTCAATTATACATTACATATACATTACATACATACATAATATAACAAAAATCTTTATACAGTGCTTACACTTTTGCGTGGCATTTATGTTGCTGGCATATATGTAGGTAGATTTCACATATTCAGAACAGATTTTGAGAAATGTTTGTCTCATGATCTAATAGTCCCACTATCTGTCTATAGCTCACACTCTCTTTCAATATATCTATTTTTGTCTATTTATATCAACTTCTGTCAATATATCGGTTTTTCTGTCTCTGTCAATTTATAGTGTCTATTTTACTGAATTTTATAGTGTCTGTAAATGTCTCTATAACACCCACAAACAATTAGAAAGTTCAAAGTTCAACAAAACAATTTTTTTTACACTTGCAGTTTCCTATTTCCCAACATCCCGTGGCTTTATGGAGTTATTTCTTTTTTCCCAATAGTCCATAAGAACACGAACATTGACCACACTTAAAAATTCTTCTTGAAAGAACGCCACAACATAGCAGTGTGACGAGCAGAGTCCCTGCACACACAAAGTTCCCTACAGACTCATCACCAAGTGGCATGTCCAGAGTTACAAGTCCGTGCTCCTACAGGAGATAAACATCTGGTGGTGAGAGAGAGCGGCACAGCTAATCTGTAGAATATCATCTATAACTTGCATTCGCTTTCCTATAGAGTTAGGGTTAGTAGCCTAATATACAGTTCTGAAGGTTGACTTCTGATTCCAATTTTAAAAGCATTTTGATTTAATGTCAAGGGGGGGGAAAATACACTTGCTAAAACATTTTATTTTTTTTTATTTTTTTTCAGGTTGCGAAATAAGTCACAAATCTTTGAACAAAAGAATGTAATAAAAGAGTATAAGTCCAACCTGCAGATTTGGAACGTTGAGCCACCGGCACATGCTTATATTGGCAGCTGTGCATGGTGCATCTACAATACTGTGAGGTGGAAGAAGATGGACTTGTTTACCTAAGAGAGGAGAGAAATGTAGTTACGTGTCATTATAATATAAGGATCCACATTGCTTTCCACTTGATGCAGTCGGAAGCAGCAGTATACAAAATAATGCATTTGTCATTAAAGATTGGTACATTTATGAGAAACTGAATACGAGACACGAAAACGCACATTTGTCATCTTTGAACGTTAGCTTTGGAAGTTCAATTTGGACCAATTGAAAAGCCTCCTTAGTAAGAGAGGGCTTGTGATAGCGCCCATGGATCGGGATGGGGAACTGGAGCTTCTTGCCAAACAGCGTCGTGTACAGAAGTGCAGTGAATCCTGCGGACATATGAGCAGGAGCTTCCACATCGACTGGTGAACTCAGCAGCACCTATCAAAACAGAGAAGACAAAGAAGAAGTTGGTCATGTGCCTTGCAGATGGCCACAACACTAAACACAAAGCTCTGCAGGTACAACATGCCATCAAATGACCTGTACATCCTCTTGAACTTCTCTCTGAGATGCGAGTTGGTATGGATCAATGTAGAGTCCACTGGGGAGCCTGTAGGACAGCAGTATAGAGAGTCCACTCGCAGCCTCTGGACTAACTTCAACGGTGGTGACCAACTCTCTGAAACAAAACAAAGGCCAGTCATGATATCCATGTTAACTGTCACAGTGGTTCGCTCTGTGTGAACATGGTCGTGGCTATAAGGTCACCGAGGTCTGGAATAGGTTTGAAACAGAATTGGTGCTAGGTAACTGAAGAAGAGAAGAAATGATCCCTTATTAGTCCCCTAATGGGGAAATTTCTCAGGCGCACACATTTATTCAGTGCATTGGCCGGGATTCGAACCCCCACCGGGAATGAAACCCAGGCTTTCTGCACATGGTAGGCAAGAATCCTACCACTGAACCACCGGTGCAGCAACTGCATTAAAAACATTAAGTCTTTAAGTGTATATTGAGTCTATATCTATGCAGGTCACGTGAGGGAGGAGGAGACTCATAATCTAATTCAAGAAATGAACGAATCGTTTCAGTTTCGGCTCTTGCTCCTAGTACTGAGCGTGTAAGAGTCCCGATGCGCAGCCACAAGAAAAATGAACGAATCCCTCTTGAGTCTTTGTGTTCACAAACGACACATCCCTAGTCCTCCCAGAAGCTGATGCATGATGTCCTAGCCTCTAGCCAGTACAGCCTGCAGATCATCCATAGTCTCCTGTTTTGATGTCCTCTCAGAACAGGTTTACAGAGCTTTACTTTAGATCATGGCATGATCAGAGTGTTCCAGTGTACCTATAAGGGAATAATGTGAAAAGCTTTACTGACTGTTTTGTAAGTGCCACTTTAATGCCCCCTCAGCACTTGGTGCCCTCCCTGCAGTCCATGGTGGGAGTGGTGGTGCTGTGTAAGTGATCCAATGTGTTCCCTTCTCTGGTGAGGATTTGTCTGTATTTAGGGAGTTCATGGCTGAGACTTCCTTTGTTGAAGTAGCCAAGTAAAATAACCAGGGGATCCAGAAGTTCCTGCTCCAGTCTGGCTGTGTTCACAGGCCTCTTTAACAATGGACAACCTGTGACAGTCTGTGTGTCCACCTCTAGTAAGGTGGAAGCTACATGGAGTTTAGGTTTCTATTGTCTGTCTTAGTGTCTTCCAAAGTGACTTTTCTCATCAGTGTCTACTTTTTATCAGTTAAATGTGATATTATTTTGATGCTCCACACTTTTTTGTGCGAATATTCTATCATAATTTAACTGACATGTTTGAGTAAAACCATACTCTTAAATGTTTTGGCTGAACAAAACGATAAATCAAGATTCTGATTATAAAAACTACCATAAATATTTAAATCAGGAGATATATTTACCTATGAAATCCAGTTTTCTTGATATCCATTGAAACAAACGCATGCTTCAGCATTTGCCTGGACAAACCACAATTGTTCTCCTCTGAAAAAAACAAAACAGAAATGTGGTAAAGCAGACGAGGAGAGACGGATTTAAAACAAGAAGATGTATGTTTATGCAGACAAAATAGGTACATTGGAAAGAAAAAGTAAGTAAACCCCTGTCATTAACTGCTATTCTAGTTATCTGCGGTATCCCAAATAATAATAATAATCGGAACTAAATGATCTGAACTAAAACAGACAGTTTCTACGTAGTAAACCATGTTATGTTACAGAATCCAAGGCAAGGGATCCTAATACACCTGTCTGGTACCAACATGAGAACATGTGTCTCCTTATTGATGCCTTGTCTCTGATATCCTTCCTTCAATAAATCAAATCTGCTTTCCAGCATAACCTGGAATATGGACAACATGAAATGCATGCAGCGCACATGCACTGAGGGCTGCTATGAGGAAATAATAATGATATAATGGCCAGCAGCAGCACTGACAGTAAGGATCAATGGTCAGTGTCATCTCTGATAGAGCTGTACCTGTATGCTGTACCTGTATGCAGCCCAGCTCACCAAATATAACTGGTTGCTGTTCAATAGAGTGTGAAAGAGTAAGAAGTGGATTAAAGTTTGTGTCCTTTATCAATTCAGTTGTAAATGTGTATTTATGTTATTATTATTTTTTGACATAATGCACACAGTGGTTTTCACTATCCCCCATTACTTTTTGTATCATCAGCCGCCACTGGTATTTGATGTCAGGTGAGTGATCTGCACCAACACTTTACTAATCTATCTGATATCGAGACGGATTTTTAAATGGTTTAGTATCTTACAAACGTTATTAACGTGCATATCATTCTGGATGCTTGAACATGTTGAAATTACTTTTCTTTTCGAAAAACGACTTAATCGTGCAGCATCGTTGTGCATCACGGCTACTTCTGCAAGTTATCAAGGCTTAGACCACATACGAGCTGTTCAATTATAAAGGTTTTACTGACACCAATGACGATTTTATGACAACTAATATTTTGTCTATATTACAATGTTTGTGAATGTGGTTATTAAGGTAGCTGGTTAATAACACAACAGCAGTGAGATCTAGAAGTTAGCTACAGTTTAGTTCCCACACAGCAATTTCCAAAGGAATGATAGGTTGGAAATGTTCCAGTAGGCTAGTATGTTTCGAGTATGACTGTCTATGTTTTCCGTTTCTTAGATATTGCTATAATTTACCTGATTTTGTTGCTCCATAAAAAATGAATAAATAAACCCAGATAAGCAGCAGGAGATACATCTGAACAGGAAACTGTGACTGCAGCAGCACCAAACACGACTGGAGTCATTTCAAAATAAAAGTCCCCAACTAGTCATCCCTCAAACACTGCCAGGAAATATGCCTCCTTAATGCAAACAAGTCATTGGTGAGGGGAAATGTAAAAAATTAAATAAAAATAAAAACTATATATATATATATATATATATATAGAATGTCAGTTTCTCCAACTTTTTATTTCAATACCAAATTAACACAAACACGGACTTCACTATATTAGGAAGTTGCATTCAAAAAAGATGAATCATGTATCTTAATAAAATATAGATAATGTAATATATCAGTTGAAGAGTATAGCAGTAGGAAGAGAGGACAGTGTTGGTGTGAGGTTTTGGTCCTGATGGACCACAGCCTCCTGCCAGAAGGGAGCAGCTGATGGACCACAGCCTCCTGCCAGAAGGGAGCAGCTGATGGACCACAGCCTCCTGCCAGAAGGGAGCAGCTGATGGACCACAGCCTCCTGCCAGAAGGGAGCAGCTGATGGACCACAGCCTCCTGCCAGAAGGGAGCAGCTGATGGACCACAGCCTCCTGCCAGAAGGGAGCAGCTGATGGACCACAGCCTCCTGCCAGAAGGGAGCAGCTGATGGACCACAGCCTCCTGCCAGAAGGGAGCAGCTGATGGACCACAGCCTCCTGCCAGAAGGGAGCAGCTGATGGACCACAGCCTCCTGCCAGAAGGGAGCAGCTGATGGACCACAGCCTCCTGCCAGAAGGGAGCAGCTGATGGACCACAGCCTCCTGCCAGAAGGGAGCAGCTGATGGACCACAGCCTCCTGCCAGAAGGGAGCAGCTGAACCAGTGTGTCCCGGGTGGGAGGAGTCTCCAGGGTGGGAGGAGTCTCCAGGGTGGGAGGAGTCTCCAGGGTGGGAGGAGTCGGCCACAATCTTTCTCACTCACCTCAGGGTCAGCGAGGTCTACAGGTCCTCCAGTAGGTCTGATTGATTTAGGTCCTGTGCCAACGCTCCCACTATGCACATCAAGCACTTTGCGAAGAGCCCCAAGTGGAGAGGATGCAAAAAAAAAAAAACGTACCCCGGTAATACAAACACGATAATACTCATAATAATTATAATGCCAATATGATCTCAGTGTACATTGGACGTTTTAGGCATGTATCATGAATCAGGCAGGTCATGAGATGTATTTACTCAATAAAGTAACAATGGTTAGCTGATTATAAGCTTGCAAGTAAGTTCCATTAGTCCACACATTGGCCTATATCCACTGCATCCCACCCCACTTAATATAAAAACATGGTTTAAATGTTTTATAAAGATTAAATGTTTATAAAGACTAACAGCCTTTATAAATTGATAAATGTGGTTCTTACATTTTACACCGAACACCTAAATCCGGCACAATTCTTCTGGGCACTTAGTGTCGACAAATACCCCCCCACACACACACACACCCATACACACACACACACACACACAAAGGGTTTCACTGGATATTTTACTCAGATGAACAGATTTTGCTGTGTATGATGGATGAAGGCATAATGTATGTGAGTTCATATGTGTGTTATACGCAGAATCTTTGTATAAGAGGGACTTTCTGAGGTCAAGAGGTCATGTAGGGAGACTCCTTCCAGTTCACATATAGATATAGGTCACATCTGTCCAGACTCAATGGATACAGAATAAGGAAACAGACTTCTTTTACAATGTTGTCAACTTTCATGTGTACAAAACTTGTTGATCTCTACCTTGTAAGGTCTAAGACAAAGGTCTATTCATTGTATCTAAGGATGTTTGTGATCCACGTGGCTCAGACATGTAACTACTCTATTACATTTGCATGTATTCATTTTTCATTTAGCAGACACTTTTCATGGATCCCATGGATGGTTGATATGATCAGAGTTCGTTATATCAATTAAAGATGACAGTATTCAATACAACGGTCTTCTAAAAGAGACATATGAAGAATCAAAATGTTGCAAACCCTTGGAAAACTGCTGATACATCCTTTTTTTAAACACATGAGTGAGCAGGAAAAACACATTACTTTTATTTCTCATGAATACATTCTTATTCAACTCTAGGTTATAACACAATAGCACAATCATAAAGGAAAAAAATCAACAAAGAAACAGTGAAATTCCCCCTTTTCAAAAGTCTGCATATACCCTTAACTGCAATCAGTTCTTAATACTGTGTATTGCTCACATTAGCATCAATGACATTGGGCAGCCTTTTGTAATAATTGCCTATGAGGCCTCGAATTCTTGCAGGTGGTATAGCTTCCCATTTGTCTTGGCAAAATGCCTCCCATGTCAGACAAAGTCTTTGGTCATCTTGCATGAACCGCATGTTTGAGAACTGTTTGAGATCTGCTCTAGCTCCAAATCTTTCACCTTTTTCTGCTGTAACCTGTCAAGGGTCAACTTGGCCCATGCATGGGGTCATTGTCATGCTGGAAAGTCCAACACTGACCCATGAAGCAAAGGCTGTTTTCTGGCAAGTCAAACTTGCAGCAAAAACATTTTCATGTATCATCGTATTGTTTTCCACCCCATCTTTTTTCCAGAACATCCTGTATTTCTCCTGAGGTTAGCTGTGGTCTTTTCTTTCCATCCCAAAAAATGTATCTGTCAGTTGTGGCAGAAATCTTTCTTGGTCTGCCTGTCCTTGACTTGCTATCAAGAGATTCCCAAATTATAAATGTATTGCGTGATTGAACAGTATTCACTAGCATTTTCAAGACTTCTTTTCCAAAAATATTTTTATATACTTTTCCATCTTTATAAAGGTCAACTAACTTGTTACATGTGTCTTTAGACAGTTCTTTGCTCCTCATGGAACAGCTAACAAACCCCATGAATTCCAATTTAAAAGGCACAGGTGTGTGAAATTAAATCAGTATATGTGGGTAGTCAGATGGCTCAATGATTAAGGCATTGGCCTCATTATTGGAAGGTTGTGAGATCGAGCCCCGGCTGTGGCTATATGATGTTGTGTCCTTGGGCAAGGCACTTCACCCTACTTGCCTCAGGGAAAAATGTCCCTGTACTTCCTGTAAGTCGCTTTGGATAAAAGCGTCTGCTAAATGTAAATATGTCACCTTGTGTGTCTGTAACAACGCCAAACATTCAAAGGTGTGTAAACATTTGATTAGGGGATTTCTGTTACATTAGGATTTATAAGAGCTCAACAACTATGTTCTAATACTTGGCTTCAAATGATCACTATCCTTAGATTGTTTTTTTTCTTCTCATATTGTCATATTTCCAAAATCAACATTCACAATTTCAGCCAGAGTATGCAAGGTTTTGTGCACAACTGTTCTTGGTATACGGTTCTCTATTCTTCAAATATTAAGTATAAGTCTTACAGGTATACTTTCATTTTGTGTCTCTTACCCCAACACGGATCTTGAAAACGTTTTCAAAAGAGTATTACTAGCCTTTAATAATAGAAGTTACTCAAAGGAAAAGTACGCAATACAAATGAATCAATATTTAAAAGACCCCCAAAAAACGGTGACAATTTCTTTTTTAAAGAGCAGTTTTAATACTGTACTAAGTCCACAGGACTCTGAAGACATGGACATATATATTGGCATGTTTGAAGTAATAAACAAGTCAGATTTGTAGAATTGTTTACAGACAGTGTAGTAATGCGTGTGTAACATGTGATAAAATAATTCAGTATTAAAAACCTACCAATATGAAAAAGTCTGACCCAGTTCTTCCACTGTCATTCAACATGGGTCACTGGATGCAAGATGCATCCCCCCTTTTCTGGGAGGCATAAGTTGGTTCCCAGGCCTCAAAGACCTCTGTGAGAGGTTGAACAGAATCTATTACACACACAACACAACACAAACACGCACACACTTTCAGTAGCATGAACAAAATGTACACACAAGACCACTATGCAAAATATTCAGTATAAACCAAAGTTTCACCAAGCAGTAACATTATACAGAGAAGTGGCCTTTTAAGACGAAGAGGTGATATTCCCAGAGGATACAGCGGTTTCTCTTGACAATTGTTCTGGTTCATCTTTATTGTGGTGCGATGAGTTGTCCGACTTGCTCCTGCTGAATTCAGCGCCCATGATGGGTCTGGTGACCTTCTCAGCCGGCTGCATGCAGACACTAAAGCACGTGAGCATCTTGAGGAAAGCGCAACGCATCTCATTGCTCGTGAGCGTGTAGATCATTGGATTCGTGGCTGAGTTGAGCACAGCCAGAGCCAAGAACCACTCAGCCTTATAAAGGATGGAGCACATGCGGATTTCACAGGCCACATCAAGCAGCAGGAGAATGAAGAGAGGTGCCCAGCAGGCGATGAAGCAACTCAGGACGATGATGACAGTCTTTAGGAGAGCCATGGACTTCTCTGAATTTCTGTTACTGGTACCTCCTCCACCACGACCATTGGAGACTTTGCGGAAGACCAGCTTGCGACTGCGCGTACGCACCAGGGCATAGATACGAGCATAAAGAACAACGATGGCCATTAGGATGATGCTGAAGACAGTGGTGCAGAATAGGATGTACGCCTTGTGGTAGAGTGGCAGGACTGTAGAACACTTGGACATGCTTTCAATACAGTTCCAACCCATAACAGGAAGGCCACCCAAGATGGCGGCGATCATCCACACTGTACTAATGAGCATGAAGACACGCCAGCTGTTTCCAGTGTTGTGGAGCTTCATCTGAAGCATCGTGAGGTGTCGCTCTATTGCGATTGCCAGGAGGCTGAACACTGAAGCAGCCAAAGCCACAAACATGCTCCCCTCCCTGAAAAACCATTGTGTTGGCGTCAGTTTGTATGTGTTGGCTCCAGATAATAAGATGTTGGCAGTATACACCACCCCAGCCAGCAAGTCTGAAAGGGCTAAGTTTCCGATGAAGTAATACATGGGTTTGTGGAACTTCTTCGTCCTCCAAATGGTGAGCAGGACTAAAACATTCTCGAGTATTATGAAACAACAGACAATTATAAAAATGACTGAATCTGCTTTGAGCCTGGAATCCTGTTCGACTTTGCGAAACTTCCCAGTGTAATTGTAGTGTCTAGCTATCAAATCGGAGTACATGGATTCAGCCATAGTCCTGTTCTTTAATCCCAGGATCTGTAGTTTCAAACGTAGTCCACTTAGAGGTGCTGGCAGGTCAAGGCCACACAGGAAAACCTATTCCTTTGTTCTTCTTCTTTGCTTGTCAGTGCAGATCTTGAAGTCCAGTAATAGTCCTCATTGTCACTGGTTATTCTGAGAACATTTTTGTACATCTGGAAAGTCCTGAGGAAAAGAAAAGAATAATTTAAGACCCCTTTTGTACTTATGATCATTGTCTCCTAAAATGCCCCCTAAAATCAACGCGTCCAAAGTCCAAACCTAAAATAGATCTTCTGACTTCTTTTTTTTTTAACTTTATTTGAACACAATGGATATTCTTGATTTGTAACTCAGATCCAACTCTTCACTAATGTGTGTGTGTGTGTGTGTGTGTGTGTGTTTCACTTGGTTAACTTCCCCACAGTGTAAAAGGGATTGGGATAGAATGACTATCAGAAGCAATGAACTCTCTTGAGATGACTTTCAGACACAGGATATTTTTTAATACTCCTTAAATGTGATAATACATTAGGTTGACATATTTTTTTTTTTACACTTATTTTTATAATTACACTTTAATAAAAATAAATAAAAATAATTTAAAGGGGACACTTATTGATATTTATATGATATAACAAATAAAACACATTTCCTGAGATACACATTACTAATGTGAAAAGCATATTAAATTATTGGACACAATATTAATGATTAAACAACTCTACAATGTTGTGTCATGAGTTGATTATCAACTTTAGGCGAATTGAGAATGTGGTCAATTATGATGTGAAATACTGAATAAAACAACTTAAACTGAAAAAAGAAATTACTAATATCTAGTTGACCTGTTTCCATTGCGTTAACATTGTTTCCATGTGTATGTAGTATTGAGTTGTTGTCTTACCTTAAAGACAGATGTCCATACAGCTAAAGCTAGATCGTAAAGATTTATAAAAGCGTAAGTTCTTCCTAAATCCTTCCCTTGTCTGTTTGTTTCACCCCTCTCTCTGTGAAGGGGTGTTGAGGTCTGGTCTGTCAGAAATGTCTCCACTGGACTGAATGCACTGAGTCTGAGAAGCTCTCTCACTTTTTCCCAGTACAACCCACTGATTCAATAGACCTCCCCCTCCCCTCTCCCCCCTCCCCCTCCCCTCTCCCCTCTTCCCTCTCCCCCTCCCCTCCTCCCCTCTCCCCCCTCCCCCTCCCCCCTCCCCCTCCCCCCAAAGCCTTTTAGTTGGTCAAAGAGTGGGCAGTTTATTTTGATCGGGATGCTCTGAGCGCAATGCCTGGCTGACATAAGATGGCTTGGTTTAATACTTGATTCTGAGTAGACTAACAATTGAATTTTAACTATCTACTATAGTATATGTTATTTTTTTCCATTGTAGAATATTTGTGTTTATTAATACTGAGTATTGTTTATGTTTTATTGTTGTTTCTGGTAGGATTTCATGAGTAATCTTTTGGCATTACCTCAAAATGGATTGTATAAAACCATATCATAACTTTCTGCCAATAAAAATAAGTAAATAATTATATAAGTTTATTGCAAACAACAAAAGCATTTCTTAAAGAAGACATCACATTTAAAAGGAGATGTAAATGTATGTTTGTTTTTATTTCTAAGCAGCTAAAATTAAGTGATGAATTCCTCTATTACATTTTCTTTTGTTGGGTTCATTGGGAAGGTCCCAGCTGTGCACATTTGCCCCCCACATTAAGTCAATGTGAATTAGTATCCTACCCCCCACGCTACAGCCATCACCCCTGCCCCAGTATCCTACCCCCCACCCCATTACCCCTGCCCCAGTATCCTACCCCCCACCCTATTACCCCTGCCCCATTTATTCTGGTCATTAATCACATGTGCTTCCTTGTCTCTTCAGGTCTGCTGTTTGGCTCGGCTGTCTCACTCACACTGAGGGGACCAAACAGCAGACCTGACATGTCTTTTGATGTATGTTTGAGACAGACAAAGACCAACACAAGAGAATCTGTCCATGTGTGCGTTTATGACATGTATGAGTACATATGTGCTAATATACAACGTTCTCATTGTGTGTCTGCATTGTTGTGTAGTTTGTTACATGTGAGTGTTGTAAATGTATTAGAAGAGTATGGCAACGTTTTATTTTAAAAGGATGAATATGTAAACAAACTGAAATTATATATATATATATATATATAGCTCATAAAATCTTCTTAAATGTGAATTCCACATTTGTGCAAACAATGTTATGTCACATTTATGAATATTTGAAATAATCTATTTGGCAGTGCTGTGTTACAAGTCAATGCTACGACAATATGTACAAGACTACTCTTTCAGAACAATAATAATAACTAATATATTACTCTTTTGAGTAGCTTCCCCTAAACTTCACCTCTTCCAACATAACCTTGACCTAGGACTTGACCTGAAGGCACCACACTTCACCTTCTGTGCAAACTTTTAATGGTACCTTTGAAATATGCTTTATGCATGTTGTACATTATTATTTTGTGTGCAAAGTAATATTACTACTCATCATATCGATTTTTGTGAACTTCCATTACATTGTAAGCTTTATCCAGCTGTGAATGTGTTTTGATCAGGTAGTGAATGCTTCAGTGGAGATCATCAGTATTTTGATACTTTTCCTAAATGACTCGATTGTTGTCCTTGTGTCTGTCACAACATCCATCAATTAGTCTGTTTAATATATGCAGTAATTTGGACAATGAACCCAAGTTTAAGTAACTGTAACAATATTACTGAATGTAATAAAAAAAAAACGAACACGTTCTTTTACTTTGTTATTCACTTAAGGAATAATATGATGTAACAAATTATATTATATAACACTGACCCTCAGATCTAGTTGGAAGGAAGGCAGTGACTGATTGTAACCTAATGTAATGAGATCAGTGGAAGACATTAATAATTTGAAAGAATTCCTCCTGACTGACCTTAACCAACACAGTTTTGAGTCTGTGTTCACGGACATCAGAGAGAGAAAGAATGTGAGGGGGGGGAAAATGAGTCAAGGGGAAAAGGAAACTGACAAAGGAAACCCTTCCTTCTAGAACATGTCTCTTTGTTCTGCTCTGTCAGTGACAGTATAACATTCATTGTACTTTCACAAGTGGCCAAACCAGAAATGGCAAAAGTAAAGAAACTATATGAGAGACCATGAAATCACTGTACGGCAAAAGGACTGGTGTTGCCATTCAATCCTACCAAATGTTAATACAACACAGGCAAACATTAACCGCATCTTGGTGTTTTGCATCTCAAAGGACAATGGGGGAGAACAATACCCCGCCCCCCCCTAAGAATTAATGACAATATTATACAATATCAAACAAACATTTATAAAACCACCTGACCCTGTTTTATCTGTCTTTTATGTGCCTTTTCCCTTATATCGTGGTTTTGTAACCTGTCCTTAGAAAGCAAAAATGATTTGAATCAAATTGTCTAGTAAGCTTATAGCTGGAATACAAACCAACACATCATCGAATATAAATGAATATGAATATAGTATAATGACTATCATGAATAAATATAAATACAAGAGAACCACTAGATGAGGTAAACTGGAGGACTTTTATGATGAACTAAAACGTTATGGATGATGTAAAAGTTGTAATAAACAATAAAGTCGAAGTACTGCATGTGTGTAAGAGGGAAACTGTATTTAAACTGAGTGGGTCATTTTTGGATCCGCAGTACAAGAGTCACACAGTATATAAAATTAGGTCCATAAATATCTGAACAGTGACACTATTCATTTTGGCTCCGTATTCTACAAGGTAGTGAGCCTGGTACCCAACTTATTTCCATATTCTCTTCCAGTGCTGCACTAGTGTCGTCCTTTTACAGCAGCTCCAGATCACCACTGCGCTGTATCCTTTTATTTTATTGGTATTTTTGTTATTTAGCTATTTGTTTTTTGATAAATGACTGTAGTGCAGTATGGTAGCTAGCCAAGTGTGTTGCTGTCTTTTTTGTTGTTGCTCTTATTGCACTTTTCACTATCGAATGAGGATCCATCATGCAGTCATGGTCACATTGTTTACACCAGGGATCAGCTGTTAGCGTAGCAGGACAAAGCTGGCCCCTGCTTGGTAACCCCGTCTCCTCCTAGAGCTTAGCTTGCAGGCTACCTCAGGTCTCATGACCTTGTCCTGCTACAGGGGGAAGATGTTTTACCCTCCATCATCATGGGAAACACACAGTCTCTCTCCTTAATAAGATGGATGAGTTATAAGCGCTGACGGAGGGAGTGTAGCCTCATGGGGTTTACAGAAACATGGCTAACGTAACTCATTCCGGATATTCAGATTCAGAATACTTTATTAATCCCTGAGGGGAACACAGGGGTAAAGGGTGTCAGGTAAAAGAGTAGAAGAGTGCACACAGGGGTCAGTCAGGGTTTTTGATGGAGGTGGGGAGGTGATTTTAGCATTGGGGGGCCAGACAGAGGAAGAACTTGAGGGGTGGGACTACTAGACGGTTTTCAGAAGAAGACACTTTAATTGTTGAAGGAAGTTCTGAAATCATTTCTAAAGCCGAGCAATTTGTTCACCCTTATTAATCAATATCAACAAAAATGAATACTTACTTAATATGTTTCTTATTTTGGGAAATCTAAGACATTTCTAAACTCAATTTGAGCCACTTTTTTTTATTTAACCTTTTCTAACTGTAATTGAGTATTTTATGTCATTGTAATTTCAATGAAGATCAGTTGGCTTTGAGTAATTGAGAGTACGTTTATAAATAAACCATGAAGTTAAGACCATGATTTCATTTGAGATTTGTATATTTTAAGTAAAAAAACATTTATACATCATTTTACGAATATGTACTAACTCGAAGAACAACAGAATCATCATTTGTAAACCTTTTTTGTCCCCATCAACAAACATCTGCCTTTTAATTATGACAAAAAGCTTCAAACAACCATGCCATGAAAAAGCATGCCTTCCTCAAGTGTTTGAACAACAGGACAAATAATTGTGAATCTTAATTCGGCCATTCCAGCTTCATGAACCTCCTTTAATGCCAGAATTGTAATAAACCACTATTTTAATACAAACTCTTATTACAATCTAGACCATATAAAATCCAGGAAGATATCACAGACAGAGAACAATCCAGCACAGTTGGTTATCCCTCCTAAGAGTCCAGCTACACCATGGCTTCCCCACAAAACACAACAGATTTTCCCTCTTCAAAAGCGAAACCTCAGCTGTCGCCCCCCCCCCAAAAAAAAATCTCACTCAAATTGAATTACTTTGCGCCTGAAAAGTTATTTCCCTAAAGTCTAATAAATTAAACTTTTACAAATGGAGAACACATTTCTTGTGAGGGATTGATGTAGCACATGCTCATTGTATATTACTGCCTAAGTTCTCCATCTACTCCCCTGAAGCCTTGGTCACCATGGTGCAGGATAAACTATGCATGGCCTTGAAAAGACTGATCTGCAACGGGAGAAAAGGCTCTTTTGTGGAAGGAACGCCCCCTTCACAATTCTGTCCTTTCTTTCACAGCTTCCGTTTTTCTCAGTAGCTTTCAGCGACACACAGGAAATGGGATTTGGTCAGGTCATTGGCTGTGAGTTGTTCTCTTTCCCTGCACTGCCAAGAAACATGTGGTTTAGCAAACCATGTTGAGCGTACCAAGTCATTAGGAGTTTACTCAAGCTAAGTCCACATGACTATTTTTAAGTCCATGTTTGCAGTTCACCTTCTTCATTATATACAAAGAGAACAGAGAGACATAAGTGGAAGTGATATTTGAAAACATGCCTGTGAAAGGTTCTTGGGAGAGCTTAACTCAACTTTGAGGAAATATTGGAGTCAGATGGCCCAGCGGGTTAAGGCAATGGCCTCATGATCGGAAGGTTGTGAGTTTGATTCCTGGCTGTAGCTATGTGATGTTGTGTCCGAGTTTGAAGGTATCCTGAATTCTAGGCCTCTGAACTTCGTGCACGATGAAGTGGATGATCCACAACCCCTGACCCCAGCCCACTTCTTAGTGGGTAAAATAACATTTCCAGCTGACAAAAAGCACACAGAAATGACAGTGTGGTGGGCAGGAAGAGGTCTGGTCCACCCAGCAGACTGAACACCTTCAGCACCATAGAGAGGTCTGGTCCACCCAGCAGACTGAACACCTTCAGTATCATAGAGAGGTCTGGTCCACCCAGCAGACTGAACACCTTCAGTATCATAGAGAGGTCTGGTCCACCCAGCAGACTGAACACCTTCAGTATCATAGAGAGGTCTGGTCCACCCAGCAGACTGAACACCTTCAGTACCATAGAGAGGTCTGGTCCACCCAGCAGACTGAACACCTTCAGCACCATAGAGAGGTCTGGTCCACCCAGCAGACTGAACACCTTCAGCACCATAGAGAGGTCTGGTCCACCCAGCAGACTGAACACCTTCAGCACCATAGAGAGGTCTGGTCCACCCAGCAGACTGAACACCTTCAGCACCATAGAGAGGTCTGGTCCACCCAGCAGACTGAACACCTTCAGCACCATGGAGAGCCCCACCAAAGGAAGCAGCAAGGTCTGGGCGGGCCAGCAGAAGGGTTTAGGACCAGGGATAGCTCCAACACAGGTGTTCCCCTCTAATGCCTGGAACTCACTGGCTTGCGAAATTGGCTGCAGAATGACAAAATGCATCATATTACTTTACATATTTGAATAAAAACGCATGTTATTCAGATTTTATTACATTCATTTTAGAATATTGCGAACATTTGTGAAATTGTTGTTGTTGTAATTATTTATTAAATATTACTTTTAAATATTAATTTAGCTTTTATTCAATGAGTTGGGAGGCCTACATACTTACGTAACTAAATTCAGCTCATATTAAACCTAACTACACAATGCTGGTGACGAATGGCAGTTTCATGTGATTATCTGGATAAACAATTAGTGAAAATAAGGGAGAGAGAGAGGGAGAAGAAGCGAGACAGAGAGAGGGAGGGAGAGAGAGGGAGAAGGAGTGAGACAGAGAGAGGGAGGGAGAGAGAGAGAGACAGAGAGGGAGCGAGAGAGAGAGAGGGAGAGAGAGGGAGAGAGAGGGAGCGAGATGGAGAGGGAGAGGGAGAAGGAGTGAGACAGGGAGGGAGGGAGAGAGAGAAAGAGAGAGAGGGAGTGAGAGAGAGAGGGAGAGGGAGCGAGAGAGAGAGAAAGAGAGAGAGGGAGGGAGGGAGAGAGAGAGAGCCGCCAAGTCGATTTAGAAAATCAGTGGAGGAATTCAAGGAGATGGACGACATCTAATACATTCACAGTTGAAAAACACAGGGTTAGGGTTAGGGTATGACCCCCAGCACCCATGTTACAAGGACAACGTAGAGAATTCCTAAAAATAGCCTATCCCATGTTTATACACCATGTTTATGTACCAGGTGAAAAAGGAAAGCTCGGAGGTGACAGCCTTGGTGACCGGTGTGGAGAAATGTGTGTTTAACAGCCTGGTGTCATTCATAGCCGATTGTGGCACTTCAGGGAGTTTGGAAGCCAGTGGGTTCCAGGCCTAAACACAGAGCCTGGAGCTGGAGTTCAGCTGTAGGCTGACTGAACCCCCCTGTGAAAGGGAACAGACATGGGCGAAGCTAGTTCTGGCAACGGCACTCGGGCTGCCCGCGTCATCACTCAGTCATCCAAGTACATATCATCATTCATTCACATAACTCATCATACACTCAGCATACACTTCACTCATTCAGTACACTGATCCTCATCACACACCGCAGTTCACATACATTAACAGTTCAAGCAAACAGGTAGTGCAAACAATCAATCATGAACACACCTGACCTGGCTAGTGCAAGCCCATTGGGGCTCCGCCCGGTAAGACTGCCTTAAAAGGCTGGACGGATATCCAACACTCACACAGAACGGTTAGGATCATTACTGTTGCCTCCCACCACCGTCCCCTTTCTACCCCGGTTGTCTGTCTGTCTGAATTTATGCATATCTGTATGTCTGTCTGAATTTATGTATATCTGTATCAGGGGGATTATATATCTATTGCTCCTTGCCTCATGTCATATGTGTGCACGTATGTGTCGCTCGAGGCGGTAGGGAGCGCTTCCCCTTAGACATTCCACTCCGCCAAAGTCAAACATATTCCATGTACGGTCATCAATAAATATTCTTTATATCAATCATCACGTGAGTGTCTTGACTGAACTCAGTGGAGGTGCAGCCTGGGACACAAGCAGACCCAGATGGCCAGATTTCCCTATAACCTAAGTTCTTAAGAAACCGAGCGGGGTTGAGAGTAGCCTGTACAGCTAACTGACTAATTAGTACAGAAATATGTCGAGAAATTAGTATAAATACAGTCACGGCCAAAATTGTTGGCATCCGTGATATTTTTACAGAAAATAAAGTATTTCTCACATAAAATAATTGCAGTTACAAATGTTTTGCTATACACATGTTTATATCCTTTGTGTGTATTGGAAGAAGAAAAAAAGCACATTTGATAAAATGTCAGACAAAACTCAAAAAATGGTTTGGCACCCTTAATATTTAGTTGCACACCTTTTGGAAATAATAACTGCAGTCAAAGCTTCTTACACCACTCAACAAAAATTCAGGACCACTCTTCCTTTGCAAACTACTCCAAGTCTCTGATATTTGAAGGGTGACGTTTCCCAACAGACATTTTAAGATCTCTCCACAGTCAATAGGATTTAGATTTGTACTCATGGCTGGCTTCAGAACTCTCCAGGGCTTTGTAACCATCCATTTATGGGTGCTTTTTGAAGTGTGTTAGGGGTCATTGTCCTGCTGTAAGACCCAGAACTTCAGACTCAAACCCAACTTTCTGACACTGGACCCTACATTGTGACCCCAAATCTTTGGTAATCCTCAGATTTCATGATTCCTTGCACTCAGTCAAGGTACCCAGTGTCAGAGGCAGCGAAACAACCCCAAAACATCTTTGAACCTCAACCATATTTGACTGTAAGAACTGTGTTCTTTTCTATGTAGGCTTCGTTCTGTTTTAATAAGCAGTAGAATGATAGGCTTTACCAGGAAGCTTTATCTGGGTCTTACCAGTCCACAATATGTTTTCCCAGAAGGATTTAGGCTTGATCATGTATGTTTTGGTAAACTGTAGTCTTACTGTTTCATGTCTCTGTGTGTCTCCAGTGTGGTCCTCCTGGATCTCCTGCCACAGTGTTTCATTTCATTCAAATGCTGATGGATAATTCACCCAGACACTGATGCACCCTGAGCCTGCAGGACAGCTGGGATGTCTTTGGAACTTGTTTGAGGGCTGCTTATCCACCATCCAGACCATCCTGCAACCTTTCATCCATGTTTCCTTTCCGTCCGCGTCCAGGGAGATTAGCTACACTGCTATGGGTTGCAAACTTCTTGATCATGATCTGCACTGTGTACAAAGGAACATCGAGATCTCTAAAGATGGACTTGGACAAGATGGACTCTAGTCCTCAGACAGTTCTGTTCACCTCTTTCTGTTCTCCAGGCCTAGTGTTACACACACAGACACACAATGCAAAGACTGAGTCAACTTCTCTCTGGTTTATCTGCTTTCATGTGTGATTGTTATACTCCTGTTGCCCCACGGGAGATGAAATGAGCATCACATGCTTGAAAGTTATTCATCCACAATTTTGAAAGGGGCCCAACAATTTTTTATGGCCCATTTCGTGTGTATGTAAAGTATGTAAAGTTAGCTTTTTTTTTCCTCTCTTTTTTGTTGTTGTTGTGTTGTTTCAATATACTCAAAGAAAATAAAGCAAAACAGGTATAACTGCAAAACTTGTATTGTGAAAAATACATCATTTTCAGGAAAAATGTCAGGGGTGAAATTCTGGTAATGACTGTAAGATTAAATAGGCAGCCAATCTGATATCTAAAGCCATTTCCATTTGTAAAAAAATAATTAAAATCTAAAATGTGACAGTGGTGCTTCTTCCCCATTTGTGAGGTGCAGAGAAGATCTCCTCAAATCACATGATGACTAGTTAAATGGGTTCACTGAACCTTGGCTATGGAATTTGCAGGCTGCACTGGATCTCTCCTTGTTCCACTTTTCATTGCTGCGATGCCAGGCTCTTCTATGCCTCCCAGCCGTTTCCACGGAAACTCTGCCTGGCTAGCATCTAAAAACTATTTGGTTGTTACGGAGAGCTACTTTGCTCAAGTGGTGGGAAAATTGTGGGAGATGAATAGAGGGAATGAAAAGACAGCTCTGTCCCTTAGCCCCACGAGCCTAAAGCTGTTGGTGTATCTAGAGGACTAAAACAAACTTTGTTGTGTATTATGTTCATGCCTAAAAAAGGCTTTCTACAGGGTTGGGGTGCTTTTCTGCGAAGATCTTTATAGGTACCAAACAGTTGACATCCATCCGTCCATAAGACCTCAGCAAAACTGCATGGCAATAGAATTCACTTACTTAGAAAGGACTGCAGCTATAACTTTGGGAAACTGTTGCTATGGCAACAGTGTTTATGTTGACACAATGCATGTTTACTTGACAGTTCAGTTCGCACGGCGGCCATCTTGTGTAGTGCGTCTCTATGATTGGTCTTTGATGAGGCTAACAGCCGGGCTTCACCACTGAAACACCACCTGATCCACTCCACCCTCCAAACCATCAGATGGGGTCGAATTCATGACTCTTGTTGGGGATGTTGGAGGGGTCTTATGCAATGTTGTTCTCTTTGGAGAGGTTATCCCGTCTGTCACAGGGAGGAATGCCAACATCCACTAGGGACTCTCCTTTGTCTCCTGGCTCCTTTATTCCACAGGTTTTGTTGGAGTCCAGTGAGCCAGTGTCAAATTGCCCCGGCACTGACAGTGAAGCTGGTTGTACTCTGGTAAAATTGTCTTTCTCGCTAACAATATGCAACAAACCAGCTTTTAAATTGTCATTCAAGCATGAGGTTGTTCAGAATTAAGTCTAGTTTTCAGTAGGCATGTATTGAATTTTTATCTTTATTTTCTAAATGTGGTACTGAATCTTAACTAAATAAATTATTTTGTGGTATATGACACTCCTCTGTGCCAAATAGTTTAGTGTGAGTGCCGTTATAATGTCAACAACACAATTAAATGTGAAGGACTTGCAACGTTTTAGTGCTGTGTAATGTATCTGTGTCATGAGAATAAATCATTGCATATGCCTTCACAAAGAACTTGTTTAAATAGTATAAATTGATACACATTAGTTGTGTGGAAGTTCAGCTGCATTAGAACTACTAATGTGGAAGATACTGTCACATCTGTTGACCCTCTCTGAGATGCTTCTAAGAAGTGCTAGAATAATCACTTTGTACAATCTCACCCTTGCAACTTAAACATAGACACACGCATGCACACGGTGGTTCTTAACCATAGGTAACATAGTGTGTGTAGGTTACTGCTGTTACATGATCATAGCATTTGTAGGTTACTGCTGTTACATTATGCTAACGTGTGTAGGTTACTGCTGTTACATGATCATAGCACTTGTAGGTTACTGCTGTTACATGATCATAGCACTTGTAGGTTACTGCTGTTACATGATCATAGCACTTGTAGGTTACTTTTGTTACATGATCCTAGCGTGCGTAGGTTACTGCTGTTACATGATCCTAGCGTGCGTAGGTTACTGCTGTTACATGATCCTAGCGTGTGTAGGTTACTGCTGTTACATGATCCTAGCGTGTGTAGGTTACTGCTGTTACATGATCCTAGCATTTGTAGGTTACTTTTGTTACATGATCCTAGCGTGTGTAGGTTACTGATGTTACATGATCCTAGCGTGTGTAGGTTACTGCTGTTACATGATCCTAACGTGTGTAGGTTACTGCTGTTACATGATCCTAGCATTTGTAGGTTACTTTTGTTACATGATCCTAGCGTGTGTAGGTTACTGATGATACATGATCCTAGCGTGTGTAGGTTACTGCTGTTACATGATCATAGCATTTGTAGGTTAGTGCTGTTACATTATGCTAACGTGTGTAGGTTACTGCTGTTACATGATCCTAGCCTGTGTAGGTTACTGCTGTTACATGATCCTAGCATTTGTAGGTTACTGCTGTTACATTATGCTAACCTGCGTAGGTTACTGCTGTTACATGATCCTAGCGTGTGTAGGTTACTGCTGTTACATGATCCTAGCGTGTGTAGGTTACTGCTGTTACATGATCCTAACGTGCGTAGGTTACTGCTGTTACATGATCCTAGCGTGTGTAGGTTACTGATGTTACATGATCATAGCCTTTGTAGGTTACTGCTGTTACATTATGCTAACGTGTGTAGGTTACTGCTGTTACATGATCCTAGCCTGTGTAGGTTACTGCTGTTACATGATCCTAGCGTATGTAGGTTACTGCTGTTAAATTATGCTAACGTGTGTAGGTTACTGCTGTTACATGATCATAGCCTTTGTAGGTTACTTTTGTTACATGATCCTAGCATTTGTAGGTTACTGCTGTTACATGATCCTAGCATTTGTAGGTTACTCCTATAAAAAATGAAGGTAAGTATGTGAAAGCAACATAGTATATAAAGTAAAGGAGAGTTAAATGGTAGATAACGTCATAACGCCTATTCTTTGAGGGTGGCACACTATGCTCGTCTACTTGACAGACATATTTTCCCTTGTTTCCCAAACACCCAAGTCGCAAAAATGTAACTCGAGCCAGCCAGGAGTCGAACCTAGAATCTTCTGATCCGTAGTCAGACGCGTTATCCATTGCGCCACTGGCCCACATATAAGAGTTGGAAGCAGTGTCTGCTCAGCCCATGACGTTGGAGTCTTGGAAGACTCTTCGCTCCAGTTGAAGTGCATTCTCGACGTACCCCTGAGTTCCGAGAGGCAAAAAAACGACTTACAGCGCGGGTCTGATGTCAAGAAGACAACAACTTCAGTGGCTCCAGTGAACATCAGAAGAACATCAGCAGAAGAAGCAGAACATCAGACCTTTAATCTGAGGGCCCAGGGTTCATGTCTCTGTTCGGGCAGTATCTGTTCAAACCTTGTTGCGGTGCTTGCTGAGGTGTTCTGCGTTTGTCACGGCAACACGCCTCACCTTGAGGACAACACAGTGACCTCTTATCTGAGGATTGAAAGGCACTCATATAGAGAGTGTCGCCATTTTTTCTCATCTGGATGTCCTCAAAAAGTTTACCACGCGGTCAAACCAACTCAAAGACAAGGATGTCGACCGCAAAAGACATGCATTGGCCGGGAATCGAACCCGGGCCTCCCGCGTGGCAGGCGAGAATTCTACCACTGAACCACCAATGCAACCGTATAAGTTGTCTATGAGGTCACGTGACACGAGTCGCTCTCACCGTTACGCCTAGGCGAGAGGATGGAGACGTGCCAAATTGCACCAAGAGCCAAACTGATGCGCAGTGTCTGTAACAGGGATTTCCACCAGTCTAGGTGGCTGTGGTTCCATGGTGTAACGGTCTGGGCTCTGGATCCAGTGAATGGAGTTCAAATCTCGGTGGAACCTTGGTCGGTGGTCAAGGACGCATCATATCATTAGCTTTCAGCTTGAAGTGTTTAAGGTATATTGTAACTGAAAATAAAAACAATTAAGATGATAGCTCATTAACCTTTTTATCAACAAACAATTCTATAACAGAGCAGCAAACAGCTGAATAAAATAAGGACAAGGCACTGGCCTAAACAACAAACAAATAAATCACGTTTTCAGGTGTGTCTGCTCTGGATCTGGCATTAAACATATCAAACACTACTCTTGTAGGAAAGTAAGCATTTCTACATGGCTTGGAGAAAGGCTTGCTCTCTTTTAAGAGAAGATGTTTTCTGCTGCAGAGAAAATCCGCTCCGTTGGGGTGGAGGTTGCAGGGAGGCAAATATTTTTTTGTGCTATTTTTTACACTGAAACGTAACGATGAGTAAGTAGCAAGAAAGCTAACTGCTTACCCTAATATTGGCAGCTAACTAGCCGGTTAACTCCATCCAAAATGAGATGTTTTCTTTTCAGATGCTCATGCATAGCCGTTGTGCTTCCATTAAATACAAGTTCAGCTTTGCAACTGTTGCACTGCACGCTTTTCTCGCCACACTTCGGAGTCTCCCACACTTCGGAGCTTCGTTGCCGGCTAGCCACGATACTGTTATAGATACATTTATGGTAAAGTTGGGCCTGATGCCGATTATCACTACTGCGCAACTGCGTAGGTGTGTGGGTGTGTGTGAGAGACTGAACTACTAAATTAGTTTTTGTTCGATTTTGTTCGTTTTGGCCCTGAATGGAAGACGGGAATCCACGTGGCAGGTAGGGCAGCATTTCATGGTGCATATTCTTTGAGGGTGGCACACTATGCTCGTCTACTTGACAGACATATTTTCCCTTGTTTCCCAAACACCCAAGTTGCAAAACAGGGTCTCGAGCCAGCCAGGAGTCAAACCTAGAATCTTCTAATCCGTAGTCAGACGCGTTATCCATTGCGCCACTGGCCCACGTCTGAGTGTTGTCACCCAGTCTCATTATCTGAAGGTCGTGAATTTGAACCTCACACGGGTCAGTTGTATTTTTTTATCTTTTAATAACCAAAATAGCATCTGTTTCCAAATGAAAGGGGTCATCTGACAGGCGTTCAAAGGTCTCCATCTGCGTCTGGAGAGGGACTGCAGACCCCGCACCGGAGCGGTACTAAAAAAGCCATGGTGACCAAGAGCTTGGAGAATGCAGGCATCGATCCCGCTACTTCTCGCATGCTAAGCGAGCGCTCTACCATTTGCGATGAATCCCCTTGCGGACCTTACCACTTCGTAGTCTGGCAAAGACTTAAAGCCCAAGAGACCGTAAAGGTCAAACGTCTCCTAGCAGAGGATGGTTTCGATCCATCGACCTCTGGGTTTTGGGCCCAGCACGCTCCCGCTGCGCCACTCTGCTGCTGTTGCGCTGTCTTAAACCCACAATCTCAGCAGTATGAGGCCAGCGCCTGAGGCTCATGCGTTTCAGCCACAGATAGCACAACGTCAGAATTTAGATTGTCCCTCAGTCTCGTGATCGCTGAGGCGCAACCACACTTTGACTTCAGAGTCTTCAAAAGAGCCTCGGACGCCCACCGCCTTCAACCTCATTGAGCCACCCTGATCAAACGTAACCATGGCTGCCACTCTTTTCCTTCCTCCCTGACATGGCGTTGACGAGAGCTATGTTCAGGATTTGTAAGGACGGCATCTTTCCGTATCAGCGGTCCCCCTACAGGGCCTGGATAGCTCAGTCGGCAGAGCATCAGACTTTTAATCTGAGGGTCCAGGGTTCAAGTCCTTGTTCGGGCGATGTTTGTTGCGGCACCTGCTGAGGTGTTCTGTGTTGGTCACAGCAATAAGCTTCACCTCGCGGACGACGCAGCAGCCTTTTACCTGAGTAAAGTTCGGAGTTACTGGTTCCTTCCAAGCAATGACATGGAATCAGAAAGAGCAATTTAAACACCGACAACAGCTTGAGGGTTGAAAAGCTCTACCATAGAGAGTTTTCCCTGACCGGGAATCGAACCCGAGCCTCAGCGGTGAAAGCGCCGAATCCTAGCCACTAGACCACCAGTGGAGTTAAACCCACAATACTTGAGAGAAGAGGGCATTTGCTCACACTCTCCTATCCCACAGGTAACAGGAAGGTTTGTCTTTTTGTCGTTGTCATTTTGTCAGGCTCACACGTTTCATTCAAACTGTCTGGGGGGAGGGGCCTTGCTAGCCTCCAAGCCTTGTTGGCGCAGTAGGCAGCGCGTCAGTCTCATAATCTGAAGGTCGTGAGTTCGAGCCTCACACAGGGCAGGTTTTTTTTTTTCATAACCAAAATAGCATCCGTTTCCAAATGAAAGGGTAGTTTGACAGGTGTTCAAAGGGCACCATCTGCGTCTGGAGAGGTTGGCTCGGCAGCTCTGGCCTGTCAACAAAGCAGCTCTGGCCCGGTAGCAGAGCAGGTGTGGCCGGTTAGCTCAGTTGGTCAGAGCGTGGTGCTAATAACGCCAAGGTCGTGGGTTCGAAACCCACACGGGCCAAAGACCTTCTTTAAATGTCCTTTCCTGTTTGATTTAGACAATATGTGGTGAGGCTTTCAAATGCTTCATCAGGGCTTTTGGTAAACCCGTGAGGTTTGCAATTTGCTGTCTGCTCGAAAAGGGGTGACTGGTCCAGGCTGAGACGATTGCGACGCTGGACCTGGTGCGCAAGCCTGTCTCATTGAAACAACCGAACGACTGGACAAACCTGTCCTTTCTCCAGAGCCCTGGTGCCAGATTCAGCTTCAATACGTTATTCATAGAATGTGGGTTAAGGGACAAGGCAGATGATCTTGTGGGTTCCAACGACCCCTGAGACAACGCAAGTAGGGGGCAAAAGACAGCGCAAGCAGTAAAGGTCAGGAGAACGTGGGGGTTCAAAAACGCATAGCAGAGGATGGTTTCGATCCATCGACCTCTGGGTTATGGGCCCAGCACGCTTCCGCTGCGCCACTCTGCTGCCTGTCACCCCAGATGGGACTTGAACCCACAATCCCTGGCTTAGGAGGCCAGTGCCTTATCCATTAGGCCACTGGGGCTGGAGGCTGTCACTACTCCGCTTCACTGGGTGGTAGGAGGGGCGAGAGCCATGCATGGGCCCGGAATGGAAGGCGGGAATCCACTTGGCAGATGGGGCTGGGCAACATGTCAAAATGTTTTCGTCATCTGGCTGTCCTCGTTTTACCACGCGATCAAACCAACTCAAAAACAAGGATGTCGACCGCAAGAGCCATGAATTGGCATGTAATCGAACCTGGGACTCGAGCCGCTCTCGCTGTCACGCCTAGGCGAGAGGATGGAGACGTGCCAAATTGCGTCAAAAGCCAAACTGATGCGCAGTGTTGAGTTGAGGACTACGTTGTGATTAATTTGATGGGGAACTTGTCATCGACTGCATGAGGACCCAAAAAGTACATATTTCTTCACAAACTTTCGCAAAGGCTGGTGTAGTCTTCACCTGTCATGCCAATGTTGATGGAGAAATTAACTAGTTTTGCAGGATGAAAATGTACCTGAATGGAGAATGCAGGCATCGGTCCCACTAGCTCTCGCAAGCGAAGCAAGCGCTCTACCACTTGAGCTAATTCCCCATTTGTGATTTGGGGGATGGGGAACTTGTCATCGACTGCATGAGGACCCAAACGGTACATAATTAATCACAAACTTCCGCTACGGCTGGTGTAGTCTTCACCTGTCATGCCAATGTTGATGGAGAAATTAACTAGTTTTGCAAGATGAAAATGTACCTGAATGGAGAATGCAGGCATCGATCCCACTAGCTCTCGCAAGCGAAGCAAGCGCTCTACCACTTAAGCTAATTCCCCATTTGTGATTCATTTGATGGGGAACTTGTCATCGACTGCATGAGGACCCAAAAGGTACATATTTCAACACAAACTTTCGCTAAGGCTGGTGTAGTCTTCACCTTTCATGCCAATGCGCTTCTTGTCAACGTTGATGCAGAAATAAACTAGTTTTGCAGGATGAAAATGTACCTGAATGGAGAATGCGGGCATCAATCCCACTGCCTCTCACATGCAAAGCAAGCGCTCTACGACTTCAGCTAATTCCCCGTTTGTGATTAATTTAATTGGGAACTTGTCATCGACTGCATGAGGACCCAAAAGGCACTGTACAGACCAAAATGTTGGACACACTTTCTCATTCAATGAGTTTACTTTCTTTTCATGACTATTGACATTGTAGATTCACACTGAAGGCATCACAACTATGAATTAAGACATGTGGAAATATGTACTTAACAAAAAGTTAGTATTAAGTAATAAGTTAGTAGTAAGTTAGTATCCCCGCCTGTCACGCAGGAGACCACGGTTCAATTCCCTGACGGGGAGAAGGGACTGTTTTGCCTCTTTTGGTTCCCGCTTCGCCATCACAGCCTTCGCATTGCTACTCGGATGACTGAGGACATACCTTCACTCTTCACATAGTTGTATGGTGAATCCTGATACTTGTGATTATGACTAGATAAAAAGTGATGCGTCCTCGACCACCGACCCAGGTTCCACCGAGATTTGAACTCGGATCGCTGGATTCAGAGCCCAGAGTGCTGACCGTTACACCATGGAACCACAGCCATCTAGACCGGTGGAAATCCCCGTTACAGTCGACAGGTCGACCATCAGCGTTGAAGACGCTGGAAAATCTCTTCCTCGTGCTTCTCAGAGAGGCGCCGTGGCTTAGTTGGTCAAAGCGCCTGTTTAGTAAACAGGAATACATGACTTACTCAGGTAAAAGGCCGCTGAATACCTCAGCCAACACAGAACACCTCAGCAAACATCGCCCGAACAGGGACTTGAACCCTGGACCCTCAGATTAAAAGTCTGATGCTCTGCCGACTGAGCTATCCAGGCCCTGTAGGGGGACCGCCGATACGGAAAGATGCCGTCCTTACAAATCCTGAACATAGCTCTCGTCAACGCCATGTCAGGGAGGAAGGAAAAGAGTGGCAGCCATGGTTACGTTTGATCAGGGTGGCTCAATGAGGTTGAAGGCGGTGGGCGTCCGAGGCTCTTTTGAAGACTCTGAAGTCAAAGCGTGGTTGCGCCTCAGCGATCACGAGACTGAGGGACAATCTCAATTCTGGCGTTGCAAACTACACTTCCCAGAGTGCAGCAGCAAACTGGCTGCTGGGTACTCTATCAATCACTTGACATATTTAAAGCAGCTGTGATTCAGTCATTCAGAGAGAAAAGGACAGAAACACCAAGTTCCCTCAACGGTTCACCCTGAAGATGCTGATGGTTGGTGAAATGTTTATTTAATTTCTTGGTGTTTTGGAGTGCTTAATAGAATATCTAAGTTCATTTGGAATGTTTAGTTAAATGTTTGATTCATTTAAACAAATTAATTTGGTTCATCAAAATGGTTGAATGATTTAATTGGTTATTTCATTACAATATATGGAAAATGTTTAGTTAATTGTGTAATTCAAATACAAACTCTTGTTTCTGTCTGAAGGTTTACAACCTAATGAACTGAAAAGACATCAACTTACAAACACAAACGAAAATAAAAGATTGATTCAGAAATTTGAGTTGTCCATTTGTCCTGTGGACTTTTGAACTGGAGGAGAACTTGACAGAAACTGTTACTCTGAGGGCTGTAGTGTTCCCTGCTGCTGTTGCAAACTGCAATGACCACCCTGCGGAACAAATAAAGGATTATCTTATCTTATCTAGTACACCAACATTCACAAGCCTGCCCCGTGAGAGGCTCAAACTCACAAACACGCACTGCAGCCTGCGCCATCGATTCAGCTGCATTGCTCCACCCCTCCTACCACCCAGTGGAGCGGAGTAGTGACAGCCTCCAGCCCCAGTGGCCTAATGGATAAGGCACTGGCCTCCTAAGCCAGGGATTGTGGGTTCAAGTCCCATCTGGGGTGACAGGCAGCAGAGTGGCGCAGCGGAAGCGTGCTGGGCCCATAACCCAGAGGTCGATGGATCGAAACCATCCTCTGCTATGCGTTTTTGAACCCCCACGTTCTCCTGACCTTTACTGCTTGCGCTTTCTTTTGCCCCCTACTTGCGTTGTCTCAGGGGTCGTTGGAACCCACAAGATCATCTGCCTTGTCCCTTAACCCACATTCTATGAATAACGTATAGAAGCTGAATCTGGCACCAGGGGCCCGTTCTTCGTACGTCGCCTAATACATCCGAGATCAAATGACACATCCAAGATGATTTCATCGTGCGAATCATGATCCGGCTAACTGGGTTCTTCGAACAAACCTGTTGTGTACGATTAGTATCACTGGATACGATCATGTGTTGGCTTAAAAGGGGATATGTATCGATAGTAGAAACATTGATCAGCAACGCTGCTATTGGCTGTTCAGCATGGCCAAAGAACGTGCCCACTTTTTCTCCCAATCAGAACAAGAGCTTGTAATGGAAGGTTATGCCGAATTTGAGTCGTTATTTAAAACGACAGGGAACACCTCAAAGTCTGCAAATGCCAGGAGAGTGGGCTGGCAAAAAGTAGCAGACAAATTAAAGTAAAAGTGAAATACAAGAATATTCTACAAAATGGTATCCTTTAATTCATAGTGTCTTTATTTTAAAAAGCCACTTATTTTTCCTCCCTTTTAAAAACCACTGTTAAATGATGTGTTGGTCTATTTATAACAGCCACAAAGAAAAAGACTGAAAAAAACTATCTCTCAACAATTACACTTTATCCCGCAATTCCCGATTAATTTGAAAAGCTCTGCGAATTATTCTCCCACCTTCCGCAAGAGGTTGCTCGCGTAAGGCTGCGACAGACTTCCCTATCTCCTCCGCTTATAAAGCCTCGATCTAATCTTGTTTACATGAAGTTGTAACTTCGAGCAGGTTTGAGCTTACAGACCTGTTGCTATGACGACAAGTCTAGGATGAGCTTCGAAGAACCAAACGATCCAAGATCATGCCAAATCGTCAACAATCAAATCCAGCTAACTGAGTTAGCGACGTACGAAGAACGGGCCCCTGGACTCTGGAGAAAGGACAGGTTATTGGTTATAAAAAAAAACACTAGAACATGCAGGACAGTGGGCCTTGAGGACCAGGGTTGGGGACCACTAGAACATGCAGGACAGTGGGCCCTGAGGACCAGGGTTGGGGACCACTAGAACATGCAGGACAGTGGGCCCTGAGGACCAGGGTTGAGGACCAGGGTTGGGGACCACTAGAACATGCAGGACAGTGGGCCCTGAGGACCAGGGTTGGGGACCACTAGAACATGCAGGACAGTGGGCCCTGAGGACCAGGGTTGGGGACCACTAGAACATGCAGGACAGTGGGCCCTGAGGACCAGGGTTGGGGACCACTAGAACATGCAGGACAGTGGGCCCTGAGGACCAGGGTTGAGGACCACTAGAACATGCAGGACAGTGGGCCCTGAGGACCAGGGTTGGGGACCACTAGAACATGCAGGACAGTGGGCCCTGAGGACCAGGGTTGAGGACCACTAGAACATGCAGGACAGTGGGCCCTGAGGACCAGGGTTGAGGACCACTAGAACATGCAGGACAGTGGGCCCTGAGGACCAGGGTTGGGGACCACTAGAACATGCAGGACAGTGGGCCCTGAGGACCAGGGTTGGGGACCACTAGAACATGCAGGACAGTGGGCCCTGAGGACCAGGGTTGGGGACCACTAGAACATGCAGGACAGTGGGCCCTGAGGACCAGGGTTGGGGACCACTAGAACATGCAGGACAGTGGGCCCTGAGGACCAGGGTTGGGGACCACTAGAACATGCAGGACAGTGGGCCCTGAGGACCAGGGTTGAGGACCACTAGAACATGCAGGACAGTGGGCCCTGAGGACCAGGGTTGGGGACCACTAGAACATGCAGGACAGTGGGCCCTGAGGACCAGGGTTGGGGACCACTAGAACATGCAGGACAGTGGGCCCTGAGGACCAGGGTTGGGGACCACTAGAACATGCAGGACAGTGGGCCCTGAGGACCAGGGTTGGGGACCACTAGAACATGCAGGACAGTGGGCCCTGAGGACCAGGGTTGAGGACCACTAGAACATGCAGGACAGTGGGCCCTGAGGACCAGGGTTGGGGACCACTAGAACATGCAGGACAGTGGGCCCTGAGGACCAGGGTTGGGGACCACTAGAACATGCAGGACAGTGGGCCCTGAGGACCAGGGTTGGGGACCACTAGAACATGCAGGACAGTGGGCCCTGAGGACCAGGGTTGAGGACCACTAGAACATGCAGGACAGTGGGCCCTGAGGACCAGGGTTGAGGACCACTAGAACATGCAGGACAGTGGGCCCTGAGGACCAGGGTTGGGGACCACTAGAACATGCAGGACAGTGTAGGGATGTTGTCCCTTTATTCCAGCTGTACCTCCAGTCCACTAGGTGGCAGTAAGTAATTCCTTTGGTTGCAAACTGCCCTTAAGAATAACAGAGGAAGAAGTTACAGTAGCGAGTCAACAGACTTCATCAAAATGTTACCTTTATCTATTAAAGACGACGAATACAAACCAGAGAAATTCAATCTTCTGGCAAAGATTTCAGGATGGTTTAGGTAATGTTGGCTAAATGTTTTGACCATCTTTATTCAGATGATGTGATAATGTACCAGCTGCTTCAGACCTTAAACTAGCAGAGATCCGATGCAACAGCTGCTTTGCTAGTTGATAAGATCCTTTAAGTGGACAAGAAACAGGATTTAATGTTGTTTTATGTTCATATTTTAGTGATCTAACCCTCATATTTTAATGAGCTACCCTGAATTGTCTTGACTGCAACGTTTGCAAGTCTGCCAGTTCTTGTAAAACGTGTTTGTTAGCTTAACTATGAGCTAGTTCCTGGTTTTCCTCGTCAGTGAAACAGACGAGATATAATAAATATATATAATATTATGTTTTCCAGTTTAAGTGATTTTATATAAACTCTTTATTGTTCTGTGCTGACTGGCAATTTTGTCAGCGATGACGCCCTTTAAAATCAGACATCCAAGTTTGAACCCAAATCCTCTTCTGTTTCAGATCCATCCTGTCGGATAAAACATCTCGAAATCTCTTTTTCTTCCTGTGTCTGAATCTGTCATTTGCTTTCGTGGAGTTATCGTTCGGCATATGGAGTAATAGGTAAGTGGGAGGGGGGAGAACCTTGGGAGAACCTTAGAACCCATATTAAAATGTGCCACGTGGAATGTTTGATGACGATGCTCAGTTAGTTGCAGGATAAGGATCCAGTCCTAAACTTTACTCACATAATGTGTATGATCAATACCATATCCACAGAGTTCACATGCAAAATAATCACGTGCAAATAATTACATATGAAGGCTAATTTATTTTCATTCTGTAGAATAAAAAGACATTGTATGAATTATTGAGTGTGAAGCCACCTATTGTGTACCTTGTGTATCTTTTTTGGGTGTACCTGCTTTTTGCAAGAAAGGAACCTGTATTCTGAATAACTGGAATCTGGTGAACTAAGGATAGTCAGTTAATGTGTCGTTTAATCAAGCACACTGTGTAACTTACATGTCAATTAAGTGAGATATTCAGATTTACTCTAGGTAAACATGTCCATGAATTCAGATGGCTCGGGGGTTAAGGCATCAGGCTAGTGATCGGAAGGTTGTGAGTTTGATTCCTGGCTGTGGCTACATGATGTTGTGTCCTTGGGCAAGGCACTTCGCCATGTTTCAAGAAGGTGAAATTAGATCCGTTTTTTTTTAAGTCAAATGTTTCTTTAAATCCAGCAGTGAGATACTTCCTTTTGTAGATAACATTTTGAGCTGTGTTGTACAGACACAAGCCAAATGAATCCATGGAAAGAAGTTTAGGTGACTCTTGCTAGTGTTTACAATCCAGAAACATGGGGAAGGCTGATGCAAGTAGAACAGTTCATTGGTCTAATTACCACCCATCCTGGGTTGTATGTTCTATATATTTATAGATAGATTGTTCTTTTTTCTCAATGAATCTCCTATTCTTTTACAATTATTTCCATATTAATGGTGAAGATGCATTTCTCTATTTGAATGTCATAGTTTTAAATAATTGAATTTATACTGCCATTCTGTGTTATTCCTGTCAGTGTTCTAGTTTTTTGTCTGTCAATGGGTAAAACACAGCGAAGGTTAGCCATGTAAATGTTATTTGATTGGCACCTAAAATTGAAAAGCTTCCTCCAGGGGAGTCCAGGTGCTGGATCAGGTGTCAGGAATGTTGTCCAACAGGTTAACGAGTTTTCATTGTCTAATTTATTGTTTTCTTCCTTTCTTTCTTTGATTCTCAGTTTAGGTTTGATATCAGATTCCTTCCACATGTTCTTCGACTGCACTGCACTTTTAGCAGGACTTGCAGCTTCAGTCATATCCAGGTGGAGGTCCAACGACTCCTTCTCATATGGGTGAATATATTGAGGTTTCAGTTCATTTGCCTATTGTCTGTGACAGGGGTGGGCAAACCTGGTCCTCAGGGGCCACTGGTCCTGAAAGTTCTAGATGTTTCCCTGCTCCAGCACACCTGACTCTAAAGAAGGGTCTTTATCAAGCTCTGTGGAGGCCTCATTATGACTGTTCATTAGAATCAGTTGTGCTGGAGCAGGGAAACATCTAAAAGGAGCAGAACTGCCCACCACTGGTCTATGGTGTGTATACATGTGTGTAATATATAGTGAGGAAACTTTTGATCCTGTGCTGATTAAGTTACGTAAGTTTACCTATTCACAAAAACATGATCGGTCTAGAATTTTCATGGTAGGTTTATGGGAACAGAATAACAACAATATCTAGAAAACCATATCTTGCCCTTACTATGTGTTTGTGTGTGTATATGTATGTGTATGTATATATACACACATGCATATATACGTACATATATACACACAATTGTAAAAAGCAGTACTTTTAACGCAATTGTATGTACAAACAATTAAAAAAATATACACATACATATAACAAGAATACAGTAACAAGTTTTGGAACTTGTATATGTATTGTACACCCAATATTGGGATGCATACTGTATAGTGAGCTAAGTGTATCGTCACACCCCTAATTACCAGTGTTGGCACCAGGGTTTAACATTGTGTTATAAACATACAGTATATTTCTATGTACTGTAACTCTGTAGCTCATGTGTCTCTTCTCCTTCAGGTACGTGAGAGCAGAGGTGTTGGCTGGGTTTGTGAACGGCCTCTTTCTCATTTTCACAGCCTTCTTCATCTTCTCAGAGGGAGTCGAGGTTAGAGGAATACTTGTTTTCCTTCAGTACTGAACCATGAGGTTGTCATGCGTCCCCAGCAACACATGGTTGTGCTGTTTCAGTGCATTCAGCTGCCTTTCATTTAGTGTGTGATTCATCATATAGTCTTATTTATTGGTGTTACAGTTCAAATTTAACTTCGAATTGAATAGCAAGGTCACAGTCAAACTAGGCTAAACAAGTTACGTTTATTCATTTAGCAGACGCTTTTATCCAAAAACGACTTACAGTAAGTACAGGGACACAAGTTCTGCTTTCTGGGATGCTTTTAAAATGTATTTTGAGATTAATTCTATAGTTTATAACATTTATGGAGCACAAGGACAGGCAAACCTAGCTAGCTATGATTTTCTTTTGTATATTATCTATCTAATCCCTCGTAACTAAGAACAACCCCAATACCAAAGTAATATGTAATTGAATTGTGTTGATGCACTGCTCATAACTCAGCTCATTGCTGTTTACCAAACAGATTTCAACAAATTGACCCACTAAATAAAATGAGGCGACTTTGTGTTTCATACATGATGACTAAATATCAAATGTTGCTTGAAGACCTGAAATATGAATTCATTGTCTTTTGGTCTCTTCCAGAGGGCTTTGGAGCCACCAGACGTTCATCACGAGCGTCTGCTACCTGTATCAGTTGCAGGGCTGCTGGTCAATCTGGTGGGCATCTTTGTGTTCCAACATGGAGGCCATGGACACTCCCATGGTGGTGATGGAGGTATTACCTTCAGAGAGGGTTTCTATCTTCAGACACTTGTTTCTTGTTTCTTCCTGTCAACCAAATATGCCAGATGTGACACGGTTCAGTCAAAAGAGGACGTTGATGGGAGGTGATTTCTTCAATCATCCCACTGCTGACGAACTCATAGGCTATTTGTAGATATGTAAATATGACTCAAAACTTAACTTGCACACTATAAGATAATTCTATAGTTTTAGGTTGATAAAAAGTTGTTGAACTAACTTAAATGTCAATTTGTCTAATTAGTGGCAAATACTTCCGCCTAGTCATGCATCTCGTTCACGTTGACAACTGTTTCTCGCGTATTTTATTGTTGTGTTAGAAAACAACTTTTCGTTAAGCCCTCACAATGCCTCCTAAGTGCCGTGAGTGAATGTATAATATTAAGGTTTTATAATTAAATAGATGAAAGTAAAATACAGTGTAAATATAGATATTTTAAACATTCCGGTACCCGCAAACACATTGAAATTCCTAGGTGGCAAATCCTACTTCGCAGATTTTCACCCTATCACAGGCGGTTCTGGTCCCTATTAACCGTGGTAAACGAGGGATTATTGTATTGTGCACAGTTTTAGTGGTGGGTAGTCAGATTATGAAACATACATCGTGTGAAACAAAACAAGTGCCAAAGGAAAGAACCACAAGAGCATTCAGTTAAACTAGTTAAAATTACACGGCATGCATCTCAGACAAGTAATAGTGTCCCTGTAGGAAAGCAAGTAACAGTAATAATAATATGCCTCACTGTGAATCGGGTTAGAACAGGGCAAAAAGGGGCAATCAGGCCCTCAGTAAGAGTCCTAATGGTCCTGGGGGGAAACTAAATGAGGTCCAGCAGTCATTCCTAAGTACCGTTGTCCTCCCTGAACAAATGCGTCCTGAGCCTTTTCTTGAAGGTGGGCTGAGACAGTCAGGGTTAGTCAGCGACTTGGAGCAGGTACAGGGACATTCCCCCCCGAGGCAAGTGGGGTGAAGAGCCTTGCCCGAGGACACAACGTTATGTTGACACAGCTGGGGGTTTGAACCAGTGACCTTCTGATTACCAACCCAACACCCTAACCAAGTGGGCCACATCACTCCCTGACTTCTGTTAAGAACTAAATGTTTAAATGTTTGTGGCGATAAGACAATAGTATTGAGAACCAATATAGATAAATTTGGATCAACATATCATTTACATTTATTCATTTAGCAGACGCTTTTATCCAAAGCGACTTACAAGAGAGAGCTTTTACAAAGAGGTCATTGAGCATAGCAACGTGATAGACCCCAAACACAGTGGGTTTTTTTTAGATCGTGAATCATACATCATGAGAACCAATAAGTGCCAAGGGAAGAACTATAAATGCATAACACAACGATTGTGAGCATAAAGCAAGAGATGCAACAACATATCAGCAATTTATTATGCAGGAACCAGCAGACAAAGGAAGGTTATGTAATCATTTGCATGAAGGTAGGCCTCCACACCACTGGCAATCTGACTAGAATAAATGATGTGGAGGTTGAACGAGTACTTTGAGAGAATTTCCATTGTGATCTGAGAAATGTAGATGCCACTGATAACTGCCATCACCAGATGCATCATAGGCACTGCTCTATTATTCCATAGATCTGTGTGTCACCAGCATCATTGTGGACACTGCTCAAGCTATTGTTCAAGTCATCTGTATCTGTTTCACTGTTATCTTTACCATTCTTAAACTACATATCATGTTTTCAGGTCATGGCCACAGCCACAATGGCAGTATGAGTGGACACGCCCATAGAGGACACACTCATGAACATGGGCACAGCCATGAGGGACATGGGCACAGTCATGGAGGACATGATCACAGTCATGGAGGACATGGGCACAGCCATGAGGGACATGGCCTCCTCCATAATGAGCCTCACTGTCAAGGTGAGGCAACAGCCACATCAGGGTTTTATGACCATATAGAAGCAAGACCAATCATTGAAATCAGGAAAGATCTGTTTAGTTGGTAGCAATGTAAATGATGCTTCTGACAAATCAAAGTTATTACTGAATAGTGTGAGTGGAAGAGACATGAAGTACCTGTTTACCATGTGTACTGTCCCCCCCCCCCCTTATTTCAGATGACCAACTCTTCACGCCTGGGAAGGGCTCAAGCAAACAGATCCTTGAAGGTACCGTGTTAAAAAGATTGATGCTATCTAGACCAGGGGTGACCAGTCCCTGTCCTCACTAGACCAGGGGTGACCAGTCCCTGTCCTCACTAGACCAGGGGTGGCCAGTCCCTGTCCTCACTAGACCAGGGGTGACCAGTCCCTGTCCTCACTAGACCAGGGGTGACCAGTCCCTGTCCTCACTAGACCAGGGGTGGCCAGTCCCTGTCCTCACTAGACCAGGTGTGACCAGTCCCTGTCCTCACTAGACCAGGGGTGACCAGTCCCTGTCCTCACTAGACCAGGGGTGACCAGTCCCTGTCCTCACTAGACCAGGGGTGAGCAGTCCCTGTCCTCACTAGACCAGGGGTGACCAGTCCCTGTCCTCACTAGACCAGGGGTGACCAGTCCCTGTCCTCACTAGACCAGGGGTGGCCAGTCCCTGTCCTCACTAGACCAGGGGTGACCAGTCCCTGTCCTCACTAGACCAGGGGTGACCAGTCCCTGTCCTCACTAGACCAGGGGTGAGCAGTCCCTGTCCTCACTAGACCAGGGGTGGCCAGTCCCTGTCCTCACTAGACCAGGGGTGGCCAGTCCCTGTCCTCACTAGACCAGGGGTGACCAGTCCCTGTCCTCACTAGACCAGGGGTGACCAGTCCCTGTCCTCACTAGACCAGGGGTGACCAGTCCCTGTCCTCACTAGACCAGGGGTGACCAGTCCCTGTCCTCACTAGACCAGGGGTGAGCAGTCCCTGTCCTCACTAGACCAGGGGTGGCCAGTCCCTGTCCTCACTAGACCAGGGGTGACCAGTCCCTGTCCTCACTAGACCAGGGGTGAGCAGTCCCTGTCCTCACTAGACCAGGTGTGACCAGTCCCTGTCCTCACTAGACCAGGGGTGACCAGTCCCTGTCCTCACTAGACCAGGGGTGACCAGTCCCTGTCCTCACTAGACCAGGGGTGACCAGTCCCTGTCCTCACTAGACCAGGGGTGACCAGTCCCTGTCCTCACTAGACCAGGGGTGAGCAGTCCCTGTCCTCACTAGACCAGGGGTGACCAGTCCCTGTCCTCACTAGACCAGGGGTGAGCAGTCCCTGTCCTCACTAGACCAGGGGTGAGCAGTCCCTGTCCTCACTAGACCAGGGGTGGCCAGTCCCTGTCCTCACTAGACCAGGGGTGACCAGTCCCTGTCCTCACTAGACCAGGGGTGACCAGTCCCTGTCCTCACTAGACCAGGGGTGACCAGTCCCTGTCCTCACTAGACCAGGGGTGGCTCTAGGTCTAGCGTGAGAAGGTGGTGTCCAGGACTGTCCAGCTGTTTTTCAAATCTGCAGTAGAACTCGTACAGGTGGTTGGCCAGACCAGACTTGTTCACGGTGTGGGGGGGCTCAGGGCTTGTAGTTAGTGATCTGCCTGAACCCCCATACAGACAGTGTCATTAGCAGAGAACTGCTGTGTCTCTCTGAACACAGTTAGCCTCCTTCCCTGCCCGGCTGAACCTGTTCTTCCACTCTCTAGCCACATTCCTAAAAGCTGACCTCCTTTGCCAACCTTAACCTTTGAACTTTTACAGAGAAGCAGGGTTTTTCATAGTTGTAGCTCACCCTGGTGCATGTTGGTATGCAGCAGTCCTGTCAGAGGCTTGTGTATCTCTGTGTGGGTTCATCCAAACTACAGAGGCTCGGTCTTTTTACATCGCTAACTCGGTTAGCTGGATTTGATTGTTGACCATCTTTAATGATCTTGGATGGTTCTTTAATGCTCATCCTGGACTTGAAGTTCAAGTAGTTTTCAATTTCCTTACATGTAGTGGACATACAAAGGAACCGAAATTCGATTTCCCACTATCCCATATAGACAAGTATGGACAGGACAGGACAGGACAATAACAGAACATTCTATTTTAAGACTATAATAAATGATTAAGACTTTGATAAATAAAGTGCCAGTAATAATAATTTAGCAGCGAAAATATTATATATATATTTATATATGCTCGGGTTCATTTGATGTAAACAAGAGTAGGTTTCTGTTACAGGAAGTCTGTCACAGCCAAGTCGATATCCAGATTAGTGCTGATTCTTTAGTTTGTTTAACATTTATAAACTATTGACAAAAGGCGAGTGGGGTTGTTTTACGTCTCTGGCAGTTCTCTGATTAGCCCCCCCCCAAAATCAAAGTACAGTATTTCATTTGATGCAAATATTATAATAATTTCCCTATAATATATGAGGAGAAAACAAATGGAAAATGGAAATGACTTGTTGTTGAAACTGTCTTGTTTTGCAGGAGTGTTTTTACATATTGTAGCCGACACTCTGGGAAGCATTGGAGTGATAATTTCGGCTATCCTGATGCAAAAGTATGACCTGATGATCGCTGATCCAATCTGCTCCATGCTCATTTCTATCCTGATTGGAGTGAGGTGAGTTCAACTGCTCTCATACTGTAGCATTTGATTAGACTAGAACAAGGCTTTTTGACTTCACCTTTTGAAGCCTTTAAGAATAAAATCAACTAGAGACGAAGCAATTTAAAGGAAATTGTGACGTGTGCTCACGTCAGCTGTCTGTTTCGCGACTGAAATTCATTCACATGCATTCAAAACATACTTCTGTATATTTTTAAGTATGCCTGTGCATACTTATTAATTAGGAAGATGGTACAGGTTTAAAAAAGTTTTCGTTTGTGGTCATTAATTTAAACATACAAAGATTGAAGTGTTGAACGAAACAGGGTTCTCTTGTCATGTCCCTCTGTCGAGCAATATTCCCTCATGCACTATGTTGCAACTACACATCTTTGAAAAAGCTTAATTAAATGGAAACAAATTGGGCAATCCTGTGTAAAAATGATACCGACCTATATTTAACAACGGGATCACTGACAGTATCTCAGCTGGAATCTGCCTAAAAATGTTAATAAGTTTGAAAAAAAAATACAAATAAACCCTGGATACTAATATAACAAGTTTAGGGGAAGTGATCATTGTCATTGTTACGCCCCCTGGTGACCCGAGGAAGCAGGGCGCAACATAGTGCAACAGGCCGTATCAGTGAGGGTGTAATCACACACAACCATTACTCCAAATGAACAGAAGTAAATTAACGTTTATTATATTCCACACAAGACAGCAGAACCAAGGTGCACCCCAAAATACAGTGGATGGTGCACACTAATAAACTGAGGTACTATACAACAAAAACTCGGTGTGATGTAAATGAAACCTTGGTAGCTTAACTTGTCTTTCTGCGTCTGTGTGGACAAAAGAAACGTTACACAAAATATAGGCTGATTTACAAACAAAGGCCAAAACTCTAACACAAGATTAATTAACCAATGAAATGTAACTCAATCAACACAAACCAAACAGAGCTCTCCCAGAGTTCTGCCACCGCTCTAGCCAAGAGCCCAAACTGAATTCAAACAGGACAAACCAAACAGAGCTCTCCCAGAGTTCTGCCACCGCTCTAGCTAAGAGCCCAAACTGAATTCAAACAGGACAAACCAAACAGAGCTCTCCCAGAGTTCTGCCACCGCTCTAGCCAAGAGCCCAAACTGAATTCAAACAGGACAAACCAAACAGAGCTCTCCCAGAGTTCTGCCACCGCTCTAGCTAAGAGACCAAACTATACTGAAACAGGAGCATTTAAAGGGAGGCACCAGGCTGATTGAATGGTCTTGATTGTGGCAGGTGTGTCAGGCGGGCCTCTGTGGGATGAACAAAAGATGGGCAACAGAGGGAGACAAACACACAAACACACAAAACACCACATAACAAAACTGGTGGGCCAACCACCACATAAACAACCCTGAAATAAAGCCCACCTGTAACAGTCAGAAATGACACTTCTCATCCTGCTTATAGAGACATGGCTGTGACAGACTTCCTGTATCCTCTCTGCTTATAGAGACATGGCTGTGACAGACTTCCTGTATCCTCTCTGCTTATAGAGACATGGCTGTGACAGACTTCCTGTATCCTCTCTGCTTATAGAGACATGGCTGTGACAGACTTCCTGTATCCTCTCTTCTTATAGAGACATGGCTGTGACAGACTTCCTGTATCCTCTCTTCTTATAGAGACATGGCTGTGACAGACTTCCTGTATCCTCTCTGCTTATAGAGACATGGCTGTGACAGACTTCCTGTATCCTCTCTTCTTATAGAGACATGGCTGTGACAGACTTCCTGTATCCTCTCTGCTTATAGAGACATGGCTGTGACAGACTTCCTGTATCCTCTCTGCTTATAGAGACATGGCTGTGACAGACTTCCTGTATCCTCTCTTCTTATAGAGACATGGCTGTGACAGACTTCCTGTATCCTCTCTTCTTATAGAGACATGGCTGTGACAGACTTCCTGTATCCTCTCTGCTTATAGAGACATGGCTGTGACAGACTTCCTGTATCCTCTCTGCTTATAGAGACATGGCTGTGACAGACTTCCTGTATCCTCTCTGCTTATAGAGACATGGCTGTGACATACTTCCTGTATCCTCTCTGCTTATAGAGACATGGCTGTGACAGACTTCCTGTATCCTCTCTGCTTATAGAGACATGGCTGTGACAGACTTCCTGTATCCTCTCTGCTTATAGAGACATGGCTGTGACAGACTTCCTGTATCCTCTCTGCTTATAGAGACATGGCTGTGACAGACTTCCTGTATCCTCTCTGCTTATAGAGACATGGCTGTGACAGACTTCCTGTATCCTCTCTGCTTATAGAGACATGGCTGTGACAGACTTCCTGTATCCTCTCTGCTTATAGAGACATGGCTGTGACAGACTTCCTGTATCCTCTCTTCTTATAGAGACTTGGCTGTGACAGACTTCCTGTATCCTCTCTGCTTATAGAGACATGGCTGTGACAGACTTCCTGTATCTTCTCTGCTTATAGAGACATGGCTGTGACAGACTTGCTGTATCCTCTCTGCTTATAGAGACATGGCTGTGACAGACTTCCTGTATCCTCTCTTCTTATAGAGACATGGCTGTGACAGACTTCTTGTATCCTCTCTTATAGAGACATGGCTGTGACAGACTTCCTGTATCCTCTCTGCTTATAGAGACATGGCTGTGACAGACTTCCTGTATCTTCTCTGCTTATAGAGACATGGCTGTGACAGACTTCCTGTATCCTCTCTGCTTATAGAGACATGGCTGTGACAGACTTCCTGTATCCTCTCTTCTTATAGAGACTTGGCTGTGACAGACTTCCTGTATCCTCTCTGCTTATAGAGACATGGCTGTGACAGACTTCCTGTATCTTCTCTGCTTATAGAGACATGGCTGTGACAGACTTGCTGTATCCTCTCTGCTTATAGAGACATGGCTGTGACAGACTTCCTGTATCCTCTCTTCTTATAGAGACATGGCTGTGACAGACTTCTTGTATCCTCTCTTATAGAGACATGGCTGTGACAGACTTCCTGTATCCTCTCTGCTTATAGAGACATGGCTGTGACAGACTTCCTGTATCTTCTCTGCTTATAGAGACATGGCTGTGACAGACTTCCTGTATCCTCTCTGCTTATAGAGACATGGCTGTGACAGACTTCCTGTTTCCTCTCTGTTTATAGAGACATGGCTGTGACAGACTTCCTGTATCCTCTCTGCTTATAAAGACATGGCTGTGACAGACTTCCTGTATCTTCTCTGCTTATAGAGACATGGCTGTGACAGACTTCCTGTATCCTCTCTGCTTATAGAGACATGGCTGTGACAGACTTCCTGTATCTTCTCTGCTTATAGAGACATGGCTGTGACAGACTTCCTGTATCCTCTCTTCTTATAGAGACATGGCTGTGACAGACTTCTTGTATCCTCTCTTATAGAGACATGGCTGTGACAGACTTCCTGTATCCTCTCTGCTTATAGAGACATGGCTGTGACATACTTCCTGTATCCTCTCTTCTTATAGAGACATGGCTGTGACAGACTTCCTGTATCCTCTCTGCTTATAGAGACATGGCTGTGACAGACTTCCTGTATCCTCTCTGCTTATAGAGACATGGCTGTGACAGACTTCCTGTATCCTCTCTGCTTATAGAGACATGGCTGTGACATACTTCCTGTATCCTCTCTGCTTATAGAGACATGGCTGTGACAGACTTCCTGTATCCTCTCTGCTTATAGAGACATGGCTGTGACAGACTTCCTGTATCCTCTCTGCTTATAGAGACATGGCTGTGACAGACTTCCTGTATCCTCTCTGCTTATAGAGACATGGCTGTGACAGACTTCCTGTATCCTCTCTGCTTATAGAGACATGGCTGTGACAGACTTCCTGTATCCTCTCTGCTTATAGAGACATGGCTGTGACAGACTTCCTGTATCCTCTCTGCTTATAGAGACATGGCTGTGACAGACTTCCTGTATCCTCTCTGCTTATAGAGACATGGCTGTGACAGACTTCCTGTATCCTCTCTGCTTATAGAGACATGGCTGTGACAGACTTCCTGTATCCTCTCTGCTTATAGAGACATGGCTGTGACAGACTTCCTGTATCCTCTCTGCTTATAGAGACATGGCTGTGACAGACTTCCTGTATCCTCTCTGCTTATAGAGACATGGCTGTGACAGACTTATAAAGCCACAATTAAATCTTGTTTACTAAATATTGCTGCTCCCAGCAGGTTTAAGATAACATACTTGTTGCTATATGACAGCAAGTATGAGCGTCAAAGAATCCCAAGATCATGACAAATCATCAATAATAGAATCCAGTTAACTGAGGTAGCGACATAATATAGAAGGAGTTCTAGGTCAGAACCTTTTGGTTGTTGAAAGAAAGACAGCAATTCTGAACAGCAATGTTTCAGCAATAAGCTGTCGCTGCAAAATCTACGTCAGAATTGCTGATGTACCAAGTGCTGTGTTTCCCACAGAATGTGCATATATTTGTGGTGGTAGATGGGGGCGGAGCCAGATATAATCAGTTTGGGTTCATCCCAAACTTACGGTCCTACTATTGGTTAGATGTGAGTGACTCTAGACGCTTCAAGTACTGAGAGTGCAAGAAATGAATTTGCATTAATGTGAGCGCCAAATCGTCTTTGGAGCTTTACGTTATACGAACATTACGTGGCACTTGTTATACTTGTAATGTAAACGGGCGTCAGATAGCTCAATGGTTAAGGCGTTGGCCTCATGATCGGAAGGTTGTGAGATCGAGTCCCCGCTGTGGCTATATGACGTTGTGTCCTTGGGCAAGACACTTCACCCTACTTTCCTCAGGGAAAAATGTCCCTGTACTTACTGTATCACTTTGGATAAAATCGTCTGCTAAATCTCCATCTACAGTGTGGTGCCATTACTAAGGGAATCCATTGGGATATTGATGCAACGTACTCCACCATCACTGGATGCTGCTTTACCGGAGTGTTACCAGAGGGTAAGTCCTCCTCAGTGCCCCACAGCCAGATGGGGAACACAGGAAAAACTGGAATTAAAAAAACTATGAGAAAGGAGAAAAACTTCACAAGTGCAGATGCATTCATACATGTATTTCATGACATGACATTTAGAAAATAACAGTAAACCTCTACTGCATTTGGGAATATTATGTTAGGAAATAAGCAATGATAGATGTTAAATGATAATGAATTCACATGATCTGAAGAGGAACACCCTAAAGAACACTCCTATGATTGTCTACCATGGGGCTACTACAACATCATGCACTCACCACTGGGCAGATGGATCTCTAGTCTCTCTGGGATGCAAATAAGATCTGGGATAATGTGGACGCTATCAATATCAGATAAATAAAGCAGTCATTAGCTAAAATGGTTCTATTCAAAGTTTAAAACGTTCACCGATGCAATTTTTCTGTGCTGTGTAGGTACAACAGTTGCAGGGGGTGTATAATCTGCAGGAGCCCCACTTCTGGACCCTCTGCACAGATGTTTATATCGGGACCCTGAAGCTCCTAGTGGCCCCTGATGCAGATTTCCGCTGGATACTGAGCCAAACACACAATATTTTCACACAAGTAAGGCCCACATTTGGACACTAAAACACGTGAGGTGTTGGGAGACAATGGAAGATGTGAAATGTAATGTAGCCTCGTTGTTATCTTTCTTAGATTATAAATCCACAGTACCAGCTAAAATGGTATTTGGGAAATGTTTGATCGAAAGCCAGTTTGAAAACTGGTATAAAAGATGTCTGGTCACAAATATGTGACAAAACTATTTATCTAAATGTTGAATCTGACGTTTCAATATTTCTCACTACTCTTTGTCTACAGGCGGGAGTTCGGCAACTGTACGTCCAGATTGAAGTGTCAACAATGTAGTTTCCAAAAACATTTTAGAAAAAGAGAACTCTCATATCCTTGAGAAGTCCTGGGACCAAAGCCCTGTGCTGCTGTGGGATGCCCACCGTGTTTCCCTATTGAATGCTGCGTCTCTCAGGGTCCCTCTCAGTTCATATCCAAGACCATGGACCAAGACGACCAAATGACCATATGACCAACCCAGAAAATGAGGACTATCCCATGTGCCATTACATTCCTTGTTGAATGTCTACACCACCTAGACAAGGGGAAGGCAACCCTGGTCCTACAGAGCCACTGTCCTGAAGATCTTAGATGTTTCCATGCTCTAGCACAGTGGTCCCTCCCTGGTCCTCAGGACCCACTGTCCTGTATGTTTTAGATCAGTGGTCCCTCCCTGGTCCTCAGGACCCACTGTCCTGTATGTTTTAGATCAGTGGTCCCTCCCTGGTCCTCAGGACCCACTGTCCTGTATGTTTTAGATCAGTGGTCCCTCCCTGGTCCTCAGGACCCACTGTCCTGTATGTTTTAGATCAGTGGCCCCCACCCCTGGTCCTCAGGACCCACTGTCCTGTATGTTTTAGATCAGTGGCCCCCACCCCTGGTCCTCAGGACCCACTGTCCTGTATGTTTTAGATCAGTGGTCCCTCCCTGGTCCTCAGGACCCACTGTCCTGTATGTTTTAGATCAGTGGTCCCTCCCTGGTCCTCAGGGCCCCACTGTCCTAAAACATGCAGGACAGTGGGTCCTGAAGACCACTTATCTAGCACACCTCATTTTAATGAAGGTACTCGAGCAGGTACACATCTAAAATCTTCATGACAGTGGTTCTCTAGGACCAGAGTTGCCTACCCCAGACCTAGATGAATGAATGAATACATGTGTAGAATTTACTTTTAAACTGTTGGTTACAATATGCAACAAAATGTGTAAAGCATTTAGATTCCAGGAATTAAAGTTGCCAAAGGTGGAAACTTTGTATGAACTGCATGTGTGATGTGAAGTTGACCCTGTGGATGTGATGTTGTGAAATACACACTTTTCACTTTCTCAGATTCTTTCATGATTTATGAAAGGTCGTTTAGTGTTTTACATCTTCAAAAAATGAAAGAGCAAACCAAGAGTTTTAAGTTGTCTGAGTAACAAGTGTGTTTTTGACTTTTTCCAGGAATTTCATGATGTCCATTTGCACTGCAAATCATGTTCCTACAATAATTTGGAAATCACAGTTACACTCATGCAAAAGGAAGAGAAATTTTGAAAATCTTTGGATAACCTTTGTTTATTTCAGACACTCATTGTGGGTCTAAGTGCCTTTTATAATATAACATTATGAATATGAATCGTATTCTACAAGAACGGAATCACATCTTCCAAGATTCAGCAGTTTAACATTCCAACCAATCTCCAGGAAAGATATTTGAATTGTGTTCCATGCAGAACATGTAATGGCTATTTCTAAGTATGTATTTGTCTAATTGTTTATTTTAGGAATAAAATAAAAAAATGCTTTTACTGGATAAAGCAGTTTCCACTAATGCAAATCTTTTTTTATTTATCCTGTATTGGTTAGACAACACCAACTGCACTGAAACTTAGAAAGATTGACAATTAATTTCCAAGGCTTTCTAAACATCTGCTTGATGCAAATGTCAAAAATGCAAATGAAAATGAACAGATCTGTACCCAGACTTACCCAAACACATCTTTACCAGTCAAAATAAATATTTTGCCAACGCCTCTTACATAAATTACGCTGGTTTATTACCACAAAACAGTTTAAACCAGTCTTTAAAATATTTGCCTTTGAGCGCATGTGCACCAATTAAACAGTTTGGGTCTGCAGGCATTGGATACTTGAATTACAGATGAAAAAAATGATGCACCATGGGGGGGGGGGGAGCGTATTCGATACAAAGCCTAATTTAAACACTTTACACATAAGTAAGTTTTGTCTTTCAATGGGGAGCACTGGCAGAACATGACAGATGGGATGTGGTTGGTTAGGAGATGTATGTGGAACTGTCTGTCATCTGAAGGTTCTTCAGGCCCTCAGGATCGGCTGACAGACGCAGCATTTCCACCTCCACAGGATGAAGGTGACCCGACACAACCATGGAGTGTAGAGGTCCACCAAGATCACATGATGCGAGCTGACGTAAAGTCCCAGTGTAAATGGCCTGGTCCTCTGTACCCACCCTGGCAAGGCCCACACATATGGTTTCCTCTGTGATGGCTAAAACAACATTAAAAAGGGTTTCATTATTTACACTCAACATACTATGGGTTTGTAGTAGAGTTCAATACTACAGTCGAACCTGGACTAAACACCATAACAATATGTGGCCTGAAAGAAAAACCGTAATTTCCTAGAAATCCTTAATTAAATCTTCTAAAGAGATATGCATGTCAAAAAATGTCAGTGCCATCGAAATTAGACATTGTGCCACTGTTCACAAACAAGATAAAACAAATTAATCAAAATGTTTTCATGAAATTTAAATTGATATTCAACAGAAAAACAGTATACATATTGATCAACCTGCAACCATCAGTTGCTAATTAAGGACAAATTGTAGGCAACATGCATGAATGTACAAAAACATGGGCAAATTGTTCATAAGAATGAGTACCTGTAATTGCTTTTATGATAGGCATAAATTACTTATGAGCTTGAGAAACTAACGCTTGTGCAACAGACCCAAGAAACTGCTGTTCCTGTATACTTACATTTTGATCATATATATTTCTTTGTAGTTACATGGTAGATACTGTAAATGGTTCAATAAACACAGGAGGACTCACCTGGGTCCTCACCACTCTCTCTCCGGTTCTGGACTATTTCCAGCAGTTGCTCGGCTGCCTGGCTCACAGTCATGTATCTTGGAGGTTCATAAATCTTACGGCCCCTAAACAGGAAGAGAGAAGGTCCCAGAATGTCACAGTTAGAAAGGTTAACTAGTACATTTGAGTCGTTTTTACATTAAAAAGACGTCCCCTCTTTCTCAACTGCTTTTATTTTCAATATACGTAAATATTTGCATGAAAGATAAGACAAAAAGTAAGATGAACCGAACAACTTTCACACACGTGATTAAGAGAAATGTTATAATGTGGGGGTCAAAATCTAAAGTAATTTCTGATGACATTTTTGGCATTGTCATTTTTTATTCTTTTTAAATCAACAGAGGTGAGATATTGTAGTAAGCACCTGCAAGTCAGACTCAGAGCAAATGTGACTAACCCAAATCAGAGATACTTCACCTTTTAAATGAACAGTGACACCAAGAACCTTTAGGTCATTTCCACCATCAAAAACTGTCAATTTTGTCAGAACTACATTACATCCTGTGACATATGGTTCTTCTCAAACAATCCTTTAGAAATACCAAATTATAACTGCATAACCAATCAGACTATCAGTCTTCAGATGTCTGTTAAAATAAGTCAACATATTTATGCAACCAATTATTATATAATGTATGATTGTATATATTATGTCAATGAACCATACCAGACGGCTGCATTCAAGATGAATCATTAACTACTCTATAGCAATATAAATGTTCACAATCGTTGTGTTGTGCATTTATAGTTCTTCCCTTGGCACTTATTGGTTCTCATGATGTATGATTCACGATCTAAAAACTCCACTGTGTTGGGGGTCTATCACGTTGCTATGCTCAATGACTGATGCTCTTTGTAAAAGCTCTCTCTTGTAAGTCGCTTTGGATAAAAGCGTCTGTTAACAGCCAAAATGAGTTGAAGAATGCAGCATGATGTGCATGTTTCTACCATTTCCTTTATCCTATTAACATATGGATACTATTAAGTAGACATACTTACACTCCAGCCTCACTCACTGTCATCAGAAAATAATGACACATTATAGGTGACAAACTTACCTCATCAGGTTCTCCACTGACTGTTCTTTGACTTTGATGTCTACAGAAACGTGAGGGTGGGAAATAAAACAAACACATTTCTTAGAAACTTTAACAATGAGCAATCTGTTAACTGATATATACAGTATGTAGGACATCTTCACAGTGGCTACTTTGGTAGTTATTGTTCAATTTAGGAACAATCCTTTACTCCTTTTATACTGTTGAATGAAGCCTTTAAAAGCTGGTTGGTTAATATAGTGTTTTAAAAGCAAGAATTCACATGGGGGCTAACATTTTTGACCGACTCATTTTTACCTATATTTCATATAACAGACAACCTAAAACCAATTTCTTATTCCAAAATGGACCAAAAACATCTGAATAGCACTGGTGATTGTTTGTGTATATCAATTTGTATCAACGCTGTAAACATTTGGAAAATATTTGGAAAAATGTTCCATAATTTAAGCGGGGCTAATAATTTTGAGTTCAACTGTACAGGCTATTTTCAGCCTAACCATTGTTACATACCCTATTTAGAAGCCCTTAAGGAACAGTGTGAAATACCTTATAAAATAATGATATGACTCCTTTAAAGGTCCATCACCAATATTCAATACTGCAGTACTTACCAAGCAGACAGAGAGTGTGCATCCCCATGGTTCGATTCTTCTTGATTTTATCATAGAAGCTCTCTGGTCTCCAGGTCTCAGTCCAGAATACAATTGACACAGTTTCTCCAAAATTGTACAACTGTTTAAAAGATTTACAAGAAAAACACGCAGATTTGGATAATTCAATAAAAAGCAGGAGGCACATGAGTGCATGGTTCTTAAGAGCCTTGCAGTGATGCACAAGTCCCCAATAAACCAGCCTGCAAAACATGACCAAGATAGAGAAAAGCTCATGAAACCCACAAGTGGCTTGTTGATTTGATGAGCCGCTGTTTTTTTAAAGTACGATGCAACCTACTCAACTGGATACTAGATTTACATTAAGTGTCTTGTTTGTGGTTGAGGGTCAGATCATGAAATGTTAGATGTGATACAAGAAATATAGGTGACAAAAACTACTGTTCACTTTTACTCTACACAACGTAGACCTACTGTATGAACCCCTGAGTTGTGTAACAGACTCAGAGACATACTAGACAATGTCACTTTTCAGTCATCTTATTATTTGTTGTATGACTAAATTACCAATTTCAATATTAAAATGCTTTTGAGATGGTTAACATTTTCTTCGCAAATATGTTTGTTAAAGCCTAATCTTAGTCCATTTACTGGCACTTAAAAGTAAATTTTGTTAAATTGTCCTTTCTCTGCATGGAGGCTGCAATCAATAGGATAACCAAAGCAAATCCCACTTTCAGTAAATGTCTTGTAAATTGACATCACTCCAATCTTGCATGTTTTTGTTGCTACTGAGTGTCAAGTATAAAACAAGAACTGAACTAACTGCATTGTGTGTATTCACTGAGCTGAAACGCTGATGAAAAGAGAGACAATGACTTGCTGTAGCCTTCAATCTACTGGTTGAAGATATTTGAGCAAAATACTGTGTTAATATGAGTGGACCATGAAAATGTTTGTTTGTTGCTTAGATTGCACTGCTATATAATGCTGATTGGTAGAAGCACCAGATGTCTCATCATTGACAGTATATTTTACGGTCCTGAATATGAACTTACCTGGAGCCCACAGCAACCAACTGCATTCAGGATGGATGCATTGTGGATGACCCGGTATGGTATCCCAGCATTCACAGCTCTCAAGACCAAGTCACTGTGAGTAGTGGCTCTAAAAGCAGAGAAATAGTCAAAAAACGTGCATATTAATACATAACAGATACTCAGCACCACAGAATTCATCATTATTAGTGTTTCTACCATATTCATTTAGCAGCAGCATCCCGCTGCTACATCATCATTGCCAGTGTTGCTTCCGAATTTGATTTCCCAAAGTCCACTCTTTAGCACGACATTTTTAAAACTTACCACTGTGATTTTGCGCTACTGTGAATATACCCCCCCCCCCCCCCCTCCCCCCGTACTATATATATCCAATCTCCCCCATACCCGTACTGGCTATAGTTATATGCCCCCCATCTGTAAAGATAGTGCCCTCTTTTTATTGTATTTTATCTTTATTTCTTATACCACTTGTTTTACTCATTAATATATGTTCTATGTTTGCTCTTTCCTGCCACATTAAATTCCGTGTTTTGTGCATCTTGCATGGCTTTTAAAACTGATTCTATGGACCTCACCTGCAGAGCTGTCTACTCTGTGGACCTCACCTGCAGAGCTGTCTACTCTGTGGACCTCACCTGCAGAGCTGTCTACTCTGTGGACCTCACCTGCAGAGCTGTCTACTCTGTGGACCTCACCTGCAGAGCTGTCTACTCTGTGGACCTCACCTGCAGAGCTGTCTACTCTGTGGACCTCACCTGCAGAGCTGTCTACTCTGTGGACCTCACCTGCAGAGCTGTCTACTCTGTGGACCTCACCTGCAGAGCTGTCTACTCTGTGGACCTCACCTGCAGAGCTGTCTACTCTGTGGACCTCACCTGCAGAGCTGTCTACTCTGTGGACCTCACCTGCAGAGCTGTCTACTCTGTGGACCTCACCTGCAGAGCTGTCTACTCTGTGGACCTCACCTGCAGAGCTGTCTACTCTGTGGACCTCACCTGCAGAGCTGTCTACTCTGTGGACCTCACCTGCAGAGCTGTCTACTCTGTGGACCTCACCTGCAGAGCTGTCTACTCTGTGGACCTCACCTGCAGAGCTGTCTACTCTGTGGACCTCACCTGCAGAGCTGTCTACTCTGTGGACCTCACCTGCAGAGCTGTCCACTCTGTGGACCTCACCGCCAGAGCTGTCCACTCTGTGGACCTCACCTGCAGAGCTGTCTACTCTGTGGACCTCACCTGCAGAGCTGTCTACTCTGTGGACCTCACCTGCAGAGCTGTCTACTCTGTGGACCTCACCTGCAGAGCTGTCTACTCTGTGGACCTCACCTGCAGAGCTGTCTACTCTGTGGACCTCACCTGCAGAGCTGTCTACTCTGCAGGTGAGGTCCTAACCCTGAACCTGTTCTAAAGTGTGTCGCTTTAACACATCAATTCAGTGCAATGCTAACACATTTCAAATATTCAATGCAATTGATTTACATGATTTGGTAAAGTGCACATATCTGCCCATATATTATTCACACTGAAGTCAAAGGAGATCCACATGAAGATGCTAAAGCTTGACTTACCCAAAGGGGTCTCCCACTACTAGGAAAGCAACATCACTGACATCAGCCCCTTTCAGAATCTCATCCGCTTCTTGTTCTACCATATCCCTGTCTGCAAGTATGACCTCCCGTCCATAGTACTCCTCCTGAAACAAGAAATCATGAAGAAAATAAGTGTTATAATAACTAGAATAAATATACCTGAGACATTAAAAGTGTACTAAAATGAATTAAATTAAACATATACTAAAAACACACAATGAATACTAAATATGCTAAAATAGACATACCTCCACAACTATTACAAATACATTGTGCACATAATTTTTGGGCAGCATTCAAAGTGACTATTGCATTGGATAAAAAAGTTTTGAATCCATTTGTTCTTGTACCAAGTTTGCTTTGGATGAAAGCGTCATTTGTAAAAAAATGTAAATGTAAGTAAGATCATACTGACCATGATAGACAATCAATAATCATGAGGACATATAAAGAGAGTTGCTGTGAGACAGATGACAATGACAACATTGTTGATCACCAGAAAACTATTTCCCCAAATCACTGTTCAGTGCTCTCAACTTTATTCAAAAGTTAGGAGCGAGTTCATCATAAAGTTAACGTCAAATTTGTGAGACTTGAGCCCTGAATGTTCATGTCCTTTATGGTTTGCTGCAGACTGCAACACGTCATACTGGGACAATACAAGAGCAGGGGGCTTTAAGACGCCACTGCCCAGATCTGTGTTCGAGTTTGGGATAATTATTTAAGCTTGGAGCACCATGAAGCAGCATGTTGAATCCACTCTACTTATGTTAAAGTCCAGGGTTTTATTTTGGAGTTCGACAAATGATCTCCAGGTCATCTGTGGACTTCACTTAATGTCTACACTCAGTCCACAGTCTGCAAACATGCTTTTAATTTAGGTCTACATGCATTGTGATGGTATTAATGCTCTGTTGTATTAATGCTCTGTTGTATTAATGCTGTTGTATTAATGCTCTGTTGTATTAATGCTGTTGTATTAATGCTCTGTTGTATTAATGCTGTTGTATTAATGCTGTTGTATTAATGCTGTTGTATTATTGCTCTGTTGTATTAATGCTCTGTTGTATTAATGCTGTTGTATTAATGCTGTTGTATTAATGCTGTTGTATTAATGCTCTGTTGTATTAATGCTGTTGTATTAATGCTGTTGTATTAATGCTACAGCCTTAGATTTGCACACAGATACATGTTGGTACCATGACAACATCCTAGTAGACATTGGATAAAAGCATCTGCTAAATCAGGGGTCTCCAATCCTGGTCCTCGAGGGCCGCTGTCCTGACGGTTTTAGATGTTTCCCTGCTCCAGCACACCTCCACAGAGCTTGATAACAACGCTTCATTAGAATCAGGTGTGCTGGCGCAGGGAAACATCTAAAACCTTCAGGACAGAGGCCCTCGAGGACCAGGATTGGAGACCCCTGTGCTAAATGAATACATGTCATGTAAATGTAAATGTCATGTCTAACCAGAAATGCCTGTCCTGACTCAAAATATGTTTTATAAAGAACGTATATTTAAATTGACTGACAGGCACAAAATAACTCAAATCACAGTAGCCCATGTGAAGTTGAATTCATACTTTCCATTCATGAAAAGATTCTGGATGGGGGACAAAAGGTGATTCACAAGTGGGGGGGGGGGGGGCAGTCACTGGACACCACCCCCCCTTCCCACTTCATGCACATTTCGTTAGTCCACAATTTTGCTGACTTTAGCCTCTTGGAATTAACATTTAGTCATTTAGCAGATGCTCTCATCCGGAAGGATGGGATATCCCCCCTGATGCAAGTAGGGTGAAGTGCCTTGCCCAGGGACACAACGTCATGTTAACACAGCCAGGGATTGAACCAGGAACCTTTTGATGACTAGACCAACACCCTCACCCCTCAGCCACCTGACTCCCCCTCAGCACCTGACCCTGACCCATATGTCTAAAATCCTTAAAGAGGTTGTGCGTTTCGTTAATTTGCTGTCAAAAATGGGTTTTGAGAGAAGATGAAAGAAAGATTATCTGTCCACCAAACCTACATCGACATCAGAACGTGAGGAAAGTGGGATTGGTGCATTTTAGCATTTATCAAATGATATTTACCAGTTTATCCTTCCCAACAGTTAATATGGATGTGTAGGCTTCCAGGTAGACACGACTGCATTTCTGAATAGTTTCTAGTCCCTTCACGGTGATGTCTTTGACATCTCCTAATCCGAGACCGATTAAATACAACATCGCTTAAAAAAAGATCAGTGTGCGGACGACATGTACGAGTTTCAAATGGTTGCGTTTGCAAAATACGTCGTCAAGTCGTTATTAGTTGTTGCATTTAACGTTTTTAAACTAATATACAGAAACACATGTGTGCGCAGGGAAACTTCTTCGTTTGATGTAGTTTGTGAGTTTTAAGCAGCTAAAGAAGCTCAGACCGCCACCTACTGTTCAACTTCAGTTCTACTGGAACAGCATTGCTGGTGGAATGGATTAAATTGATGACTAAACTTGCAGAAACGATTAAATACAATGAAAAATGATTCACTCTGTAAGTTCAGTGCACATAGTTTTTTTTTTTATTATATCTAAAGACATCAAATGTTTGATTATGCTTTTAAATATCAGTCATTTTTGAACAAAACAGCTGTTGTTCAGTATGATCTGATTTTGTGTGCTATGACATTTATTACTTTACTGTCTAAAAATAAGTCTTCTTTCTGATACAGCTAGTTCCTGGAGAATGTTCTTCACTTGAGTGGATGTTGTGAAGGGGTTTTTCTTCACCATGGAAAGGATTCTGCGATCATCCACCACTGTTGTGTTCCGTGGATGTCCAGGCCTGTTTTAGTTACCAAGCTCACCAGAATGTTGAAGCCATAACACTGAGCCGTGTTTTACAGATTTGATTTATATAATAATCATGTAGAGTAATATGTAGTGCCAAATTAGACCGATCATAATGTAACAACATTGACCATGATTATTTTGCAATGATGAGGTCAGATGGTGTGACCCTATATGAAGAGGCTACCTGGGCACAGGTGTGTGTGTGTTTAGAGAGCGGAAGGGGAAAACAATTTTCAACCGTATACCAAATTCCAAATTTCAGATCTTGATCGTTTTTTTTATGTTTAAAGACGTACATTTACATTTCTGTTACCGAAGAACTTATATTTGTGACACTACGAACGAGTGTGTGTTGATTTACTGACCGCTCCTACACCGCTCCTACACCGCTCCTACACCGCTCCTACACTGCTCCTACACCGCACCTACACCGCTCCTACACCGCTCCTACACCGCTCCTACACCGCACCTACACCGCACCTACACAGCTCCTACACAGCTCCTACACCGCTCCTACACCGCACCTACACTGCTCCTACACCGCTCCTACACCGCTCCTACACCGCTCCTACACCGCTCCTACACCGCTCCTACACCGCTCCTACACCACTCCTACACCGCTCCTACACCGCTCCTACACCGCACCTACACCGCACCTACACAGCTCCTACACAGCTCCTACACCGCTCCTACACCGCTCCTACACCGCTCCTACACCGCTCCTACACCGCTCCTACACCACACCTACACCGCTCCTACACCGCTCCTACACCACACCTACACCGCTCCTACACCACACCTACACCGCTCCTACACCGCTCCTACACCGCTCCTACACCGCTCCTACACCGCTCCTACACCACACCTACACCGCTCCTACACCGCTCCTACACCGCTCCTACACCGCTCCTACACCGCTCCTACACCGCTCCTACACCGCACCTACACCGCTCCTACACCGCACTTAATATTGCTATGTACTGCACTTTGGTCAACCGTGTTGTTTTAAAGTGCAATATAAATAAAGTTAGATAGGATGAATGTTTTCAGAAACTGTTGCCTGATGATGTGAGACTCATGGACTGGTATGAGCCAAAAATGGCATATTATGATGCTTTTTTAACCGTGGTAGGTCAATGGATAAAAACTCAGTCTGATGCACAAGCTGTTGTGGATGTTGGGGACAGTGTCTCACAGACCAGTGTCTCACAGACCAGTGTCTCACAGACCAGTGTCTCACAGACCAGTGTCTCACAGACCAGTGTCTCACAGACCAGTTCTAAGAGTTCTAAAAGCTCAAAGGCTTCATCTGTACTTTCTGCACGTATGAAGGCTGCTGCAGACAAAGCTGCTCTACAGGCCAAAGCTGAAGCCCTGAAAAGGAAACACACACTGGAAATGGAGAAGCATCAACTGAACTTAAAGATGGAGTCCCTGGACTTGAAAGCAGATATTGCTGCAGCTGATGCAAGGCTGCAAGTGCTGGAGGAGTTTGAAATTCATGGAACATCAGAATCCGAAAGAAAAGGAGTGAGGGAACGAATGAATGCATCTAGCAAAACAGAAGGAATTCTATCAGAACTGGAGTTTGCGCAGATAGAAGCCATACCTAAAACACCCCTACAAAGAATCTTCCACACTCACTACCCACCATTAACTGCAATGACAAAAGAGTCTGAGCAACTACCAGAGGCTACAACAAACCCTCGCAAAGCCAAAGTTATTACATCTGAGGGACCACGTGAATCCACCCTCAGAAGTGAAATATCTCAAAGCATCGATCTAACAAACATAATACAAAGACAGACAGACTTGGCAGACCTGCTGGTGAAACAACAGAAAGAGTCCCAACTCCCAAGAAAGGAGGTATTGGTGTTTGACGGCAACCCTCTCACTTTCAGACCATTTCTGAAGGCTTTTAAGCACAACATCGAGGACAAAACCGATAGTGACGAGGATAAACTGTACTTCCTGGAACAGTATACTGTAGGTCAGCCAAAAGAACTAGTTCAAAGCTGCTCTCACATGAATGCAACAACTGGCTACGAGGAAGCAAAGCGCCTGCTTAAATATCACTTTGGCAATGATTTCAAGATCACATCAGCATACGTGGAAAAGGCCTTAAACTGGAATCAAATACGTACAGACGACGGAAAGGCACTTCACAGCTACGCCCTCTATCTAAGAGGCTGTGGCAATGCAGTTCAGGACCTTCCATACATGTCAGAGCTGGACCTATCATCCAATATGAAAAAACTGGTTTCCAAACTCCCATTTAAACTTCGAGAGAAATGGCGGTCTGCTGTATGTGACATCACTGACAGGACACAGCAGAGACCTTAATTCCTTGACCTCGTTCTGTTTATGGAAAAACGAGCCAGAATAATTCAAGATCCCATCTTCGGTGATATTCAAGACCCTGCTGAAAGCACCAATGGGAGAAAATCCAAAAGAGACTACTTACCATACACAAGATCTACCACCAAGAAAAGCTTTGCTGTGACTGTCGTTCCCAAGACAGAAACCATCAAGAACATTAATGCAGAGAAACGGGCAGACAGGCCAGAGGGCTTCCATACGGCCATGGATGCTTTCGTCAAGCCTTGTGCTTTCTGTAAAGGAGACCATGTAATGGAAACTTGCGGAGCAATAGTAAAGATTCCCCACAAGGAGAAAGTTGAGCTGCTAAAGAGAAATGGACTCTGTTTTGCGTGCTTGGTCAGAGGTCATATGAGTAAAGAATGCAATAAACGTCTCACATGTCATACCTGTCAGAAGAAACACCCCACTGTCTTGCATATAGATAATTTCACCCCATGGAACACCAAGCCAGCAGATAAACCTATTTCAGACACCAAGAGCAATTGCATTGCTAAAGTTTCAGCGGCTGCACAAATTGCGATGTTGTCATCAACAGAACAAACAGGGGACCGAACCACAAACTACAAGCTAGCAGTGGTGCCTGTAAAGATGAAGGCACATAAAGGCAGCTGTTTGATAGAAACCTATGCGTTCTTAGACCCTGGGAGCAACGCTACTTTTGTCACAGAAAAACTGATGGACCAGTTGTCTGTCAGAGGAAGGAAAACAGAGATCCTACTCCGAACAATGGGTCATGAAAAGCCTGTGAAAACCCATGCTATGAGAGGACTGGAAGTATGTAGCCTTGATGGAAACAACTTCATAGAGCTTCCGGAAGTCTTTACACAAAATGCCATTCCTGTCAGTCAAGAGAACATTCCAACAGAGATGGACATAAAAGGATGGCCTTACTTAAAAGATGTCCACTTAAGACCTGTCATGGCAGAAGTAGGCCTACTGATTGGTGCAAATGTCCCAAAGGCTATGGAACCACTGAGAGTGATCAACAGTCAAGGTGACGGGCCCTACGCAGTCCTAACACGCCTAGGCTGGACTATAAATGGACCTCTTGGCAGTACTGCACCTATGGATGAGCATGGGCGACCACGGATCAGCAGCTAATAAGATATCAGTGGTCAAGTTGTATACATACATAGATACAACCAAGACTTCTCAGAGCTAGCCTACAATGAAAAACAGGAAAACTCATTTGAAGATAAGAATTTCTTGCATGTAAAGGACAGCTCAACCAAAAGGAAAGAAGGTCGCTATGAAATACATCTTCCCTTCTGTCAGGATCACATCAGCCTGCCAAACAACAGGAAGGTGGCAGAACAAAGATTCGTTTTTTTTATTCAGCCTTCTGAGTCAATTTTACAACTTTTGGTCCATTGAAAATTAGGCGGCTACGTATTAAAGAGCTGTAATTCCTAAACCCTTGCTCCAATTTGGATGTGAATACTCTGAAATAACAGCTGAGATTCTGCACTTGAACAGTTTAGTTTTTACAGTACACAAATCATGTTTAGTTTTCTAGCTCTGCATAGCCCTGAAACTCATCAAATCAAAGACATGGGACAGCTAGCAGGCCTACAATAGTCAACTTAAAAGCTGATTGATTAACGCCAGAGTTTCATTTCAATTCCCATTGTACATTTCATTTAGCACACATTCTTATCCAGAGCGACTAACAGCAAGTACAGAGACATTCCCCAGAGGCAAGTAGGGGGAAGTGCCTTGCCCAAGGACATAAGAAATTCCTTTATTTCACATTGTACATTACATACTGTGGTGGACTACAATTTACCCCCCCGGGGAACTAATAAAGGAATTTCTTATCTTATAACGTGATGTAGCCACAGCCCGGAATCAAACTCACAACCTTCTGATGATCATCCCAATGCCTTTACTGCAATACAAGATGGCTGAATATGATTGGATAAAAGCTCTAACATGAAAGCCAGCCCTCAAAATATTAACCTGAGGCTGGAACCAATAGGACAGCAATGAAATGAATAGTATGCAGAATAATAGAATATATATATATATATTTGTGGGAACATATACTCAAATTAAATTATTATAAATGTATTATTATATACTATTCTGTTTAGTCCAGCCGAGAAGGCCTTGCTGGCCCTGACATCCAGCCTGACACTAGCTCCAGCCTGACACTAGCTCCAGCCTGACACCAGCTCCAGCCTGACACCAGCTCCAGCCTGACACCAGCTCCAGCCTGACACTAGCTCCAGCCTGACACCAGCTCCAGCTCCAGCCTGACACCAGCTCCAGCTCCAGCCTGACACCAGCTCCAGCCTGACACCAGCTCCAGCCTGACACTAGCTCCAGCCTGACACTAGCTCCAGCCTGACACCAGCTCCAGCTCCAGCCTGACACCAGCTCCAGCCTGACAATAGCTCCAACCTGACACCAGCTCCAGCTCCAGCCTGACACCAGCTCCAGCCTGACACCAGCTCCAGCCTGACACTAGCTCCAGCTCCAGCCTGACACTAGCTCCAGCCTGACACCAGCTCCAGCCTGACACTAGCTCCAGCCTGACACCAGCTCCAGCCTGACACCAGCTCCAGCCTGACACCAGCTCCAGCCTGACACCAGCTCCAGCCTGACACTAGCTCCAGCCTGACACCAGCTCCAGCTCCAGCCTGACACCAGCTCCAGCCTGACACCAGCTCCAGCCTGACACCAGCTCCAGCCTGACACTAGCTCCAGCTCCAGCCTGACACTAGCTCCAGCCTGACACCAGCTCCAGCCTGACACTAGCTCCAGCCTGATACCAGCTCCAGCCTGACACCAGCTCCAGCCTGACACTAGCTCCAGCCTGACACCAGCTCCAGCTCCAGCCTGACACCAGCTCCAGCCTGACAATAGCTCCAACCTGACACCAGCTCCAGCTCCAGCCTGACACCAGCTCCAGCCTGACACCAGCTCCAGCCTGACACCAGCTCCAGCCTGACACTAGCTCCAGCCTGACACCAGCTCCAGCTCCAGCCTGACACCAGCTCCAGCCTGACACCAGCTCCAGCCTGACACCAGCTCCAGCCTGACACTAGCTCCAGCTCCAGCCTGACACCAGCTCCAGCCTGACACCAGCTCCAGCCTGACACCAGCTCCAGCCTGACACTAGCTCCAGCCTGACACCAGCTCCAGCCTGACACCAGCTCCAGCCTGACACCAGCTCCAGCCTGACACCAGCTCCAGCCTGACACTAGCTCCAGCCTGACACCAGCTCCAGCTCCAGCCTGACACCAGCTCCAGCCTGACACTAGCTCCAGCCTGACACCAGCTCCAGCTCCAGCCTGACACCAGCTCCAGCCTGACACCAGCTCCAGCCTGACACTAGCTCCAGCTCCAGCCTGACACTAGCTCCAGCCTGACACCAGCTCCAGCCTGACACTAGCTCCAGCCTGACACCAGCTCCAGCCTGACACCAGCTCCAGCCTGACACCAGCTCCAGCCTGACACCAGCTCCAGCCTGACACTAGCTCCAGCCTGACACCAGCTCCAGCTCCAGCCTGACACCAGCTCCAGCCTGACAATAGCTCCAACCTGACACCAGCTCCAGCTCCAGCCTGACACCAGCTCCAGCCTGACACCAGCTCCAACCTGACACCAGCTCCAGCCTGACACCAGCTCCAGCCTGACACCAGCTCCAGTCTGACACCAGCTCCTGCCTGACACCAGCTCCAACCTGACACCAGCTCCAGCCTGACACCAGCTCCAGCCTGACACCAGCTCCAACCTGACACCAGCTCCAGCTCCAGCCTGACACCAGCTCCAGTCTGACATGGTAGCTGCTCTGTTGATGGGAAAACACTGGTTCCTCACTCCCCACTAACATCTGTCTGCTGGAGGCCACAGAACCTCCTCAGCTCTCCCATACAAGCCACAGACTGTTTACTCCTCCCCTCTTGGAGAACCAAAGGTTCAACAACAGCTTCCTACTTGTGGCTGTTATACCTGAAATGTAATTGTAGTGTTCAGTCAGGCCATAAAACTTTTGAAATGTTCTAACATGATAGACTTTTAGGGCTGAGTGGAAATCGTGGAATTTCCAGTAACTTATCACACTTTGGAATTTCCCAAAAAAAGACACCCCCCCCCCCACACACACACACACACACACGTTCAGACTTTTTCGTTTCAGTTTCACTCTGGCCAAGTCCTGAAACAAGACATATAAGTCTGTCACTATCACTGCAGCCTCACACACGATCAGCTCTGGAGAGCTCAGCCTACCTGTCCGGACTTGTTCGTCAATATTCTTTACAGGTAAGATGACGGTATTAGGTCCGTTTGTTTGATAATAGTTTGTTAAGAATGGCAATGCGAATAATTAGGCTTAAAGCAAGGGCTTTTCGGTTCAAGATGAAGTGAGCGAGACAGAAGCAGAAACGCATATCGTTGCGTTTGACAAAAGATGAATCGTGTTATTATAAAGCAGATTAGGCATGTTTATCGGCACATGACGTTTAGAAGAGTGGTGCCAAATCGTTTTATCTTTTTATCGGTGAGAATAATTTGGGAGAAGCACAAACTGTTTATTTTTTTATTTTTTTTATTTTTTCAATAGACCTACTGTGCCAATCTAATGTATTATAAAATAAAACGTGTTGTTTATACTTGTTGAAACGAAAACAGACACGGTTGAAGAGAAAGTGTCGCTCAATAACATACAGCAGGAGTTTCAGATTACAATTTGCTGACTGTTCATGTTCTAACTTGTTCTTGGTATTCTTTACAGATAAATGTGTTGACCCGGGAGTCGCCTTCATAAAAGTTAATCAATTACATGAACATAGTTCACTTCCTTAGTGGAAAACCACTCCTCTCCGTATACTCTCTACTTTTTGTAGATCATACACTTTAAATCTGAATATAGACCAACTACCCTGTGGATTGGAACCATGGCCTCCAAACTGGCAGTGGCGCTCGTAATGCTCTACCTCTCTGGTTTTACCTGGGGTATTCGACTTGAAGGAAATGGGTACACAGATATTCTAATAGCTATCAACCCTGCTGTGACTGAAGATCCTTTGCTCCTTGAACGAATCAAGGTAAGATGGAAATGATTATTCCACAAGGTCAACTTTACGAAATGCATTCATTTTAATCTACATTAAGTGTAAGGCTGGGTGTCACCCTACCATCTCTTCTCACAAGCTACAATATGGAGTTGCTGGCTGGAGTCTCTGTCTACACCTGGCATGGTGGGTGACACAGTCTACACCATTTGATGGGTCTCACCTTATTGTGTAACTTACTGTTGCATTGCTATTCATATGTTGATAAGGTGACAATAAGAAAGTGTGTTCTGATTGGTTGTTCAGGGAAAGGAATTGTGACGCTATGTTCTATGAGGGAGCAGCTCTTTATTGACCCACTCACCTCTCTCTCTCTCTGCAATATTATTAAAAAATGATATTACAAATGAATAAAATCCAATGATGAGGGTTTTGATTACAGATAAGTCAGGTAGAGACTGGTGTAGACTGTGATGCCAGGTGTAGACTGTGATGCCAGGTGTAGACTGTGACATCCACCTTGCCAGGTGTAGACTTTTGATGCCAGGTGTAGACTTTTGATGCCAGGTGTAGACTGTGATGCCAGGTGTAGACTGTGATGCCAGGTGTAGACTGTGACATCCACCTTGCCAGGTGTAGACTTTTGATGCCAGGTGTAGACTTTTGATGCCAGGTGTAGACTGTGATGCCAGGTGTAGACTGTGATGCCAGGTGTAGACTGTGACATCCACCTTGCCAGGTGTAGACTGTGATGCCAGGTGTAGACTTTTGATGCCAGGTGTAGACTGTGATGCCAGGTGTAGACTCTGATGCCAGGTGTAGACTGTGATGCCAGGTGTAGACTCTGATGCCAGGTGTAGACTCTGATGCCAGGTGTAGACTGTGATGCCAGGTGTAGACTCTGATGCCAGGTGTAGACTCTGATGCCAGGTGTAGACTGTGATGCCAGGTGTAGACTCTGATACCAGGTGTAGACTGTGATGCCAGACGTAGACTGTGACATCCACCTTGCCAGGTGTAGCTGTGTGACAACCAATTGTTTCATGAAAATGAGTTTGAAAAAAAACGATTAGACTCTGTCCTGCAAGTATGTTTCTTTGAATATTAAAAAGAGACAGATACAGATTGGGTTATTGGAGTCTGGAAACAGGTTGTTTCCGGTGCACCACTCCGCAAGGTACTGGACCTCTGCCCTGTAGGTCTGCACCATTCTTGCTCAAACTCAGCCCATTGGCACTGCAATTATGTGGTTAATAGTAATGCAGTCGTCAGTGTCCCGTCTTCCTTCAAACATAGAGGAAGTAGTTTGGCCAGTATTTAAATCCCTACAGACGTTAGTTTAATCCCTTGACTTTGGTGTGACATACTGTGGACCACTCTGAGTCGCTGGCTCTGATATATATTCAATCTTTTAGGAAATGGTGACTGACGCCTCCTCGTATTTATTTCAAGTGATGAACAACAAATTGTACTTCAAGCACGTGACTATATTAGTACCAACAAAGTGGACAGGAAGCTATTCCAGAGCAAATACTGAAACATATGAAAAGGTAAAAATTGTGCTCGTATTACATTGTGAAGTATTTAAACATATCATAAATAATGGATGAGAACAAGTGTGCTTTTTGTTTATATTACTCTGTATTATATTTAAACTTTTTATAAACGTTTTTTGTTAACCTTTTGTTTTAAGGCCAACATCATAATAGACAATCCAGCATCATTAGATTGGAACGATCCTTACACCCTTCAGTATGGGGAATGTGGAACCGAGGGGCGCTATATTCATTTTACTCCTGATTTCTTGAAACGTGATGAACTCATTCAAATCTACGGACCCAGAGGTACTGTGCACTTTGCCTTCAGTGATTGTAACCTAAATAAATAATAAAAGCATCTGCTAAATGAATACATGTAATTTAATATGAATGCTGGTTAACCTTTCACTGTTTGCAGGTAGGGTCCTTGTACATGAATGGGCTCATCTAAGATGGGGTGTTTATGATGAATATGATGAGGGGAAACCCTTCTATATAGACAATGGAAAACTGGAGGCTACAAGGTAATGTACATTGCTCAAAGACTTCGCTAACAGTTGAGTTTGTTCAGTTTCAAACTTTAGGTAACAGAGAGAAGAGTTTCTGTGGACATTGTGGGGTGTGGCTGCCAGACTTCCAGGTGGATGCGTTTTTAAACCTAAATTGTGCAACAAGTTCTGTATATTTTATACAAATGCATGCCTATAAATAGGGTGTAATTGCCTTTGGCAATAGTACAATTTATTGTAATTATCACACTTATTACTCTTATTATTCATTATTTTCCCATTCCTAAGGCTTCATCAATATTTGGACATTGTACTGACAGTGACCGCTGCCAGTAAACCTTTTTGGAATGAGCAAGTTTATTTACGTTTTGGGGAGCATTTTCCTGTTAGCAGATGATACTGTACTAGTAATTAGTGGTCAATTACTACTAGGCAGCTGCAAATACACCCTTTTACCCATTTACCCAGAAATTAGATTAGATTAGATTAGATGAACCTTTATTTGTCCTCCAGGAGGTGGAAATTGCAGTTCACAACAGCAGCAGGGTAAAGTACAGCACACAGAGTTGCAGGGTAATATACATAATGACAATAACATAACAATAGCAATAACAATGGCAATAGCAATAGGCGGGCACGATAAGGTCAGATATCTAAAAAAAAATAATAAGAAAATAAGTAATTAAGTAGTCTGGTTAAGTAGTCACTCTCTAGTTTATAATTCTAACATATATGTAAATGCGTGCATTTGTTGCTGCTCATTTGCAACTCAGAATACAAAAAGTGAGGCGTAAAATGCAAGGTTTCTTCTCATTTTCCCTGCAAGATGGAATAGCGATAGGCAAAGCAGCCTCAGTTGAAAGGTTTAATCAAAATGAATAAATTGCACAATAAGGTGTAAAAATGGTCATAACATAAAACTTAACCGTGCCTCAAGTTCTTCTCTTCTAGTGATATTTTCAGTAATGTAGCTTACTCCTATTGCATGATTTGATCATCAAGAAACAGTCCCTTTGAAGCTTAGTGTAACAACATTTTCACTGGCTGCATCTAATCTCGATTCAAAATGGTACCATCTGCTAACTAAAAATATATCCCCCAAACATAAATAAGTTGACAATTATTTCGGGGTAAAGCGCTCATTCCAAAAAGTCATCCATCCACAATCCATCATTGTCAGTAACAACGCAAAATGCAACCTTTAGGTCTCAGTTTAGAGGCCAGCGTGATGAAGCTGCCTGTAGTCATGCTAGATTGTACTGTAAAATAGCTAGCACTAGTTTAGCTCTGAAGATATAGTAGCTGGCAAACAACGCTAGTGCTAAATAACTAACTATTTAGCTGCTTGGTTCCGTGACGCCAGGTAAGTAGATTAATTAAAACAGCTCACTAAAAGACCTGAACCCATTTGTGGCGCAGATTAAGACGTGTTTATTAATATCCTAGATTTATAGGTACGTAATGAAGAGTAGGCTTTTAGCTAAGGTTGTAATGCTGAGGGCTCACTGGCATTGTCGTCTGGCGGGTCCCAGATACATAAAAACATTAGTGACTCTTAAACCGTGCAACGGTAAAAAAATAAATAAAAATACAAGCAACTCAGTGGAAAGCAAGATGAACATATTAACCTGTGCAGTGTCTGTGTATTCCTAATATTGACAACGTTTTAGGGGTGTGAAAAAAGGATAAATACATTATATATGAGATTACGAAAGGTTGTTCTATTGATAAAAGCAAGCAGTTTACAATAGGTTGTGCTATTGCCAATGGCAGGCACACCCTTAATATCCCACCCTTTAAAAACACATGGATGAGCTGCCTGTCTATTGCCAAAAGGTTGTTAAACCGACAAAGACAGAGTTGCCCATCCAATCCAGTCCAAATGTCATCCAGGAATTAGTGCCGGTCTGACCTTATTGATCGGGTGTATTCTACAGCTGTATGTACAATCCTGTGACAACCACAGGTATCAGTGTTGGATTTTGATGTAAAAAAAATGATGTTTTGGCTGGTTCCCTTTAACGTTTTGACACGTTGACGGTTCATCATTGTCTTTTTATTTATTTCTTAACCGCTATTTAAACCACACTACTCAAAAAACTGTTGTCTACAATCACTTTTCAGATGTTCTAAGGATTTGACAGGAGAGTGGCGATCCATCTCCAGTGGAGCCAAGTGCACACCGACCAATACCAAGGGGAAGCCATCTGACTGTTACTTCATGCCGTATAAATCTCAAACATCCAAAACATCTGTTATGTATCTGCAGAGTATTAACTCAGTGGGTACAATCTATCTGATGAATTACAATTCAAGCTTAAACAGTATATGAATGTTTCTTGTGCTGCTGTTTGCATGTTTAAAGTTGTCCGTATTTTTCTTACTACATTCCTTAACGTTACCGTAATTATAGACTGAATCAAGAGTTCATTTGAATTCATGTTTTTTTATTTTAATTACCAATAGACATAGATTTTCTTTGTCTCTGCCCAGGTAGTCGAGTTCTGTAAAAAAGGAAATCATAACAGGAAGGCTCCCAACATGCAGAACAGGCAGTGTGGTGGCCGAAGTGTAGAGGAAGTGATATTGTCTTCCAGCGTGGACTCAGAAAACTTCCCTTCCAGTTCTTTACCATCTCCCAGTCCACTTCCCACATTCTCAGTGGTGCAACGACAACAAAGAGTTGTTTGTCTCGTCCTGGATGTTTCAGGGAGCATGGCGGTACGGTATATTTACATTTTAGTTACAGTAATTATGTTTGACTGCAGGTACTAAAGATTTCAAAATATTTTTTTCCTTCTTCTTAGGGTCAGAGAGTTGTCAGACAACGTCAAGCAGCCTCACTTTTCTTGAAGCAAATTCTTGAAGACCAATCCTATGTTGGGATTGTCAGTTTTGAGACCACAGCCTCAGTTCTGAAACCACTGACCTTGATTGATAACATGGGGACCAGAGATAAGATGGCTGGTTCACTGCCCACCACCGCCAATGGTGGCACAAACATATGTCAAGGTCTTTATAAAGGATTAGAGGTAGTTAAACCCAAAACGTATCAATTTCCAAGCAATATAACCTCAGACTAGGTTGCATCATTGAACATTTACTTTATCTGTTTCAGGTTCTCCAAATGAATGGTGGGTTTTCAAATGGAAAAGAAATTCTTTTCTTAACTGATGGAGAGTCTTCTGATCCGATAAATTGTGTAAACAATGCCATCGCAAGTGGTGCTACAATACACACAATTAGTTTAGGACCAAATGCAGATAAGCATATGAAAGAGATGGCAGTAAAAACAGGTGAGGAAAAGAGCACCCTTTAAAATGAATAGATGAGCATGCAGCCAGTCCATCCTTTTGATTGCCCTATGGAGAAATACATTATGATTTTGATGATCATTCCTTTCTTCATTTGTAGGAGGTAAATTCTTCTACGCTGGAGAAACTTTGAATTCCAATGAGCTTGTGGATGTCTTTGCGTCACTAACATCATCTGATGGAGATGCAACACAACAGACCATCCAGGTTAGCTGACAGTAGTCACCATGATGCTGTTTAGAACTATCTGTTGGTCCCCATATGGTGACTTGCCAGTGTTGTTTGTTGTATCTCTTGCTTTATGTTCACAATCGTTGTGTTATGCATTTATAGTTCTTCCCTTGGCACTTATTGGTTCTCATGATGTATGATTCACGATCTAAAAAAACCCACTGTGTTCGGGGTCTATCACGTTGCTTTGCTCAATGACTGATGCTCTTTGTAAAAGCTCTCTCTTGTAAGTCGCTTTGGATAAAAGCGTCTGCTAAATGATGCTACATTGATCTGCTTTTCATTTAGTACGCTGTGTTCACTACTTATCTCTCGCCATCTCATCCCAACAGCTTGAAAGCATTGGATCTTCTGTCAGTGCGTCTGGCTTGTTTACTGGGACTGTGTTCATTGACAAGACTATTGGCAACAACACAGCTTTTCTGATCCTCTACGAACACAGTCCACCACCAACCATCCTTGTAGAAAGTCCCTCTGGACAGAAACATGATCAGTTTAAACTGGATGCTCAAGGGAATTCTCTCACGCTGAATATTCCGGGAACAGCAGAGGTTGGTGTTTGTTTTATGACATTCTTTGGAAATGTTTCCTGGAATATATTTGCACTTACAGACACGTTTAAACAATTAATTCAACCTGTTTACATGCAGTAAGTATGAGTTATGTTTGCGGTTGTATTAATTTATGGTTGTTTCAGATTTTGGAAAATAATGTGCATTTTTGCGAGATGAGAGGTATCGTCAAAGGCTTATGGTTCATGTCCTTTTCAACTGCAGACCGGAAAATGGACTTACTCCATTACCAACAAGGGACAAAAGCAGACCATGTCATTAACAGTGACCAGTCGTGCTGCCAGTGCAGATGTGCCGCCTGTTACAGTGAAGACCCACATGAGCCAACAATCCAGTAACGGTGCCAAAGCCATGGTGGTTTTTGCTGCTGTCAGCCAGAATGGACTTCCTGTCATACGAGCAGATGTAAGAGCCACTCTGGAGTCTGATGCAGGAGACAAACAGGAGATGGATTTACTAGATAATGGAGCGGGTGAGTTGGAAAACAGCTCCAGATCAATTTGGACAAATATGGTATTTGACATTGTCTTCATTATTGATAATACGCTTATCAAACAAGTCTTTTTTTCAAGGTGCCGATGCTTACAAAAACGATGGCATCTATTCCAAATACTTTACGCGAATGAAAGGTGGGAGATATAACTTGAAAGTGAGAGTACAGAACGGTTATGGAAAAGCTGGATTATCCCTCAACAAACACAGTGGTGCCATGTATATACCTGGATACATGGTGGACGGTAAGGCTCCATTAACCACATTATGTATAGACACTGTGGGTTTGTGTGTGAATTCATGTGAAAGACTGCGACTAGCTGGCCCCAGTCCAGGGTGTACCCCGCCTAAGGCCCAAAAGTAACTGGGATAGGCTCCAGTCACCCGTGACCCCTAACGGGAATAAGCGGAAGAAAATGAATGAATGAATGACTGCATCCTCTTAAAGAAGTCTTACATTGCCAACCAAAACCAAATGTACCATAGACCTCACTGCTTTCCTAACTTTTGGATGACTGTCTCTTCAGGAAAAGTGAAGCTCAGTCCACCAAAGCCCCCTGTTGGCGAGGAGGATCGAGTAGCAGATGTTGGTGACTTCAGCAGGATAGCCATAGGAGAGAGCTTCACAGTGAACCTGCCATCTGGGGTTCCCTCTGCAACAAAATTCCCCCCCAACACCATCACAGACCTGAACGCAGCGTTGGTGAAGGATGAAGTGCTGCTCACCTGGACTGCACCTGGAGATGACTTGGACCAGGGCACAGGTGAGAGAAAATGTGTAATCCCAAAACATGGGCTTCCGTTTCAGATGCTTTGCTGAACCAGAAGTTACTGTACATCAACAAGTATCTGACTTATGATTTATTCTCAGCGCGTGAATATGAGATTCGCTACAGCGAAGATCCTGAACTGCTCATATCCAACTTCACTACCGCTCTTCTGATCAACTCATCCAACCTGCTGCCAAATGAATCTGGCTCCTCAGAACAACTCTCCTTCACTCCCACGCATGGAACAATGAGAAACGGCACCACTCTGTTCTTTGCAGTTAAAGCAGTTGACAATGACATGCTTTCCTCTGAACCCTCCAACCTTGCTCAAGTGACCAGGGTCATTGAGAACATTGAAAACGGTGTAAACATCAACGCACTTGTCATATGCATCACCATTTTGATCATAGTGGTGGGCTTGATTGCATGTGTAGCACTGACAAGACTAAAAAGAAAACAACGTTTTGTATTGTAACTCATGTCATTGTAACTTGTTTAACTGAATGCTCTATTGACTCTTCCTTTGGCACTTATTGGTTTCTCACGATGTATGTTTCATAATTCATAAGCCCACTATGTTTGGGGTCTATCACGTTGATGTGCTCTTTTGTAAAAGCTCTCTTTTGGAAGTCGATTTGGATAAAAACGTCTGCTAAATGAATACATGTAAATGGGTTTATGTATTTGCATGTAAACTGGATGTCTATTTTTTATATTGTACATTATAACTCCTGCCATATTCTCTATTCTATCTCCCGATCTGTATATACTGTATCCTAGCACTTATTTGACTCCAAGACTTGATGCATTTATGTCATTGAATGCCCTACTCCTTTATCCCTGTCTGCACTCCTTTAACCCTACGCCCTTACCCCCGTATGCACTGACAAGACTGTGTGCTGTGGTTACTGAAGACTTTCCCCTTGGGGATCAATAAAGTCATTCTGATTCTGATCTGGTGTGTTTTGACTATTTGCATGTGTTTTTGCAGTGCGTTTGCACCTGTCGGCCATCATAATAACAGCCATGATTCTGATATTTAGTATATATGCCTTACAGCTCATGATGAGCCAAAAATAAAGCCTCGATCTATCATGTAATGATATAAATTTGTAATGAAAGAAAACAGTGCATGTTTGAGAATCAACACTAACACACTCAGTGCCACAGATAACACGTTGTCTTTAGAAAGGGTATGAAATGTCCATCCCAGTCAATTTATTTCTGGTGCAACGAACATAAACAATTGGCCGTTTGGCCAAGAAGATCTGTGGATCTGCTGTCTGTGTTTGACTTGTTAGAGAGCATTCATATCACTGGTTATCACAAGGATCAGCCACCCGACCAGCAAACACCATGGTGTTGATGGTGGACTCTCGGATGAGCAGCAGGAATGGTCGGTTTGCCACAAACACCTCCCTGTTAAAGTTGATGGAACGACCGATGGCAACCACAGCAGTTGCAGCTGCTGCCTCGCTTCCTTCCTCGTTAACCTGGAACAATAAATGGGTTCTTAATCGTTACACTAAACTAAATAGACTAGGTTTTGTACATCCAGTCTTATTAACAACTGAGATATTAATGATTCATTTTGCCACTTTGTTAAGATAAAAGAAACGGCAGTCATATAAAACAAACAATACAGTACTGTATACTGTAACACAATTGCCCAATTAGTACAATAGTGCTGTTATGCCAATTCATGAACAAAGTTCTGATAGACAACAGATGTCAATCAGCAAGCCTCCATCTTGGAGAGGATTAGGTTGGAACCAGGGGCCCGGTCTTTGTACGTTGCTAACTCAGTTAGCTGGATTTGATCGTTGATGTTCGCTGTCATGAGCTTGGATTGTTTGGTTCAACCTGGAGCCTGTACTATGAATCAAGACATGGTGCTAACCAGGTAACGTCAGGTCTAACTCAGGGATTTCTGTATTGGGTTAAACCTGAAGTCATCTTGTTAACGCGTTGATTCGTAACACAGGCCCCCTGGACTTGCTGTCATATAGCAACAGGCTTAAACTTGCTCAGGAGCAGGCTTTTTTCAAGCAAACAAGAGTAGATTCATTAGCAGAGGCGATACAGGAAGTCTGTCACAGCCATGTCTTGTCCAATTTAACAACAACAAGCCGTTTCAGAAGGTGCAAGGATAATTAGCAGAATTCAACATAACCCTGAATTAACCGCGTTTTGCGTGATGGACAGATCCTTTAAGACAATACGATATACTGTAATAAACAATAAAACATCTAATGTGGTCACTATTATACATTGAATTTGTCTGCTACTTTTTGCCACCCCTCTATCCTAGAATTAGGTGAATTCAAGGTGTTCCCTCACCTGATTAAATCTTCAAATCTGGAGAAAGTTTTGAGCAAGCTCTTGCTTTATTACTGGTAGGGGTGGCTGGATCGATCTAAAGTATCAATATTATTGATACCGATACAAACTAAAAATGTCCATTCAAATTTTTATATTGATGATGCATTCATTTAATAAATTACGAGGCATTGTTTTCCCCTCACTATTGGAATTAACAATACTGACCCTGTATTTACTTGGTATCGGCTCAATACAAAATCTTGTTGTATTGCACACCCCTGATTTATGATCCAGAAAAATATCAGTTGCAGATATAGGTTCCAGCTGTCGATATATAACCAATATATAGTCGATATATAACCGATATATAGTCGATATATAACCGCTATATAGTCGATATATAACCGCCTTTCAACCCTTTGAACATGAACGTGAAATTATCCTACACAACTCAAACCAGCTATACTAATCATAAACAACATGGATGTTTGAAAGAACTGTATCAGCCAGATCATGATTAGCAACATGATGTTATTTTGGATGTAATAAGCAATGTATAAAGAACGGGCCCCGTTTTAAGATTGTGAGATCTTAAATCTACATGTTTAATCTACATTTAATCTCTGTTAGGTCATCTTTCTAAAAGTGAAGTTCAGTTGCATAGCTATTTGGTTATATATTTTTGTACACACCTCCAGAAATGCCTTATGGAAAGCATCAGAGATATACAGGGGACTTATTTCATCCTCAAGGAGACCTGAAAAAAGTTAAAGTTTACTTCATAAAATATCAACCAAAATGTTGCCATGTACAAAACTGGTTTAATTTATTGATTCTTCAGATAGTATGTTGAAACTCAAGAAGTAAAGTGGATTATTTCTACCTGGTAAGCTTGCCTTTTGGGAATTGAATAGATCATGAAGACCCATGGCCTGTAATTTCTCTTTCAAACTGAAGCTGTCCTCGATCTTAAAGCGTGGGACCTGAACAGATACTGTCGTCTCCTTCATCGCTTGCAACCAGCCCATCAGTTTCTTCAAGTTCAAATGTTCTTCCACCTTACAAGAGAATGTGTTAATACACAATGACGTTGAATATGTTTGTGAATGCCTTTGATTTTATAAACCCTTTTTTTGTTGTTGTATTACATGGGAATCTCACCCCCAATTTGACATCATGCTTCATGCATTGAGAACCACAGAATGTGTTAAATACACATACAGATAGGCATTTTAAATGGTAACTTTATAGTATGTGTGAAGGTGTGTCACTACTACTGCGCCCCGGACCAACCTCAGACAGGGGTTTGTCTTTTAAGGGCAGAATCAGCACCATGGTGATATCCCCTCCATAGTAAGGCAGCTCAAGGAGCTGAACTTGGTCTTCACTGAACCTGCCGTAATGGAACTTAGTTTCCTGGTACATCATGGATACAGGACAGCTCTTTGACTTGCTGACATAGAAGTCAGACTTGAAGACATTGTCTTTGTCAAATTTGTTTTTCCACTGACCCTAAGAGTGAAGAATGACACTTAAATGAAACACTTATTGATACATGATATACCCTCTACAGTATAAAAACAGTTCAACTTTGACAGGAACATTGGCAGGTCATCTGATCAACAAAAAAAAATTCTAAATGAAATACTCATAGATAATGACTGAATGATACTCTTGAAATACCTTGAAGTAGATAGTGTTAACCAGGACCAACACCGTACTGGCATCAAGCACCCCCTCTGGTAGTGTGTCTTGAATTTTATTCTCAGTCTTGTTCGAGATCCATTCGTTGATTATCTTTCGCGATAGCTCTGGTTTCTCCTGGAAGACAAACCTGTGTTAACATGTCTTTGTATTTAATGTGAGAAAACATGTTATTCCCAAGGTATGAGAACAAATGTATTACCAAAGCATTTATTATGCTTATTATTCACAGAGCTTGGTAACGACCCAAGGTATGCTAGAGCAGGGAAACATCTAAAACCTTCAGGACAGTGGCCCCCGAATATCAGGATGGCCTACCATTGCTCTACAAGTAAGGAGTCTATGCCGGTCACTTGAAAAAGGATCAAAAATCTCCATTGTAAAAAGGAAGATTCACACCAATCCTCAAACTCATTCAGGACTTTCCCATCACCCTACTCATGCTCAGACAGAAGACTGATAATGATGTGAATGAATGGTTTTTCGAAATGTATGGTTTTTGGTTCACTTTTATATCACGGTTCACTTTTCACGGTTTCGCTAAGTCACGTTTTTTTAAATCGTGCATTGTGTCCTGCATTCTGATTGGCTGAACAGTCTCCCTGCTTCTTCTCTACCTGTGCGTCAATAACGTTGCAGTTGCAGTTTGCGTACATGCACTGTACACGTGCAAAACAATAAAATACACGTAAAAGTCTCTTGTACAAGCAAATTCTCTTAACCAATAATGTCGACAAAACATTCTGCACAGACAAAGGCACCTGCGGTCCGGCCCAAAAGGCAGAGGAAGAAAGACTTCTGGACATGCTAAAGGAGGGTAAAAGCTGTGCAGCTGTAGGTCGGCATTACGGAATGCTTGAATCTTTAATTTCAATGTAATTGTACAGTATAATAATTGTAAAAAAGTTTCTGCTAGATTTCACTTATCACGGGTGCTTTTTGGAACGTAACCCCCGTGAAAAACGAGAGTTTAATATACACACTTTCTCAGCAGGTGAAACTTCAACCACATCTGTATCTGCCAGCAGTTCTTCACAGGTCGCTGATCAGTCTCGAACCACCATGATAACAAATAATTTGATAAGATAGTTATCAAGATAGCAAGATGGTTGTGATCTCGCAAGGTGACGTGTAAGATCACAGACTGACTTTTGTGTAGGCCGAGCTTGTGTAGGCCTGTAGGTCAAGCTTGTGCAACGTCATTACCGCCTGACTGTCTCTATCTATGTTTACATTCTTGTGCCCTATATAAGAATGCTGTCTTGCCTTCGTCCAGGAGAGAGACATGATTGAGACCTCAGCCTTGTTAAATACTTATTTAATCCAGAACTAAACTGAACTGTCACTCCGTTTATGAAGAGAAGGACAAAACACTTTCTTCTACTTGCCTACTTGTGTAGGCCTGTAAACCAGGTTTGTGTAGGCCTGTAGGCCAGGCTTGTGTAGGCCTGTAGGCCAGGTTTGTGTAGGCCTGTAGGCCAGGCTTGTGTAGGCCTGTAGGCCAGGTTTGTGTAGGCCTGTAGGCCAGGCTTGTGTAGGCCTGTAGGGCAGGCTTGTGTAGGCCTGTAGGCCAGGCTTCTGTATGCCTGTAGGCCAGGCTTGTGTAGGCCTGTAGACCAAGCTTGTGTAGGCCTGTAGGCCAGGCTTGTGTAGGCCTGTAAACCAGGTTTGTGTAGGCCTGTAGGCCAGGCTTGTGTAGGCCTTTAGGCCAGGCTTGTGTAGGCCTGTAGGCCAGGCTTGTGTAGGCCTGTAGGCCAGGATTGTGTAGGCCAGGCTTGTGTAGGCCTGTAGGCCAGGCTTGTGTAGACCTGTAGGCCAGGCTTGTGTAGACCTGTAGGCCAGGATTGTGTAGGCCTGTAGGCCAGGCTTGTGTAGGCCTGTAGGCCAGGCTTGTGTAGGCCAGGCTTGTGTAGGCCTGTAGGCCAGGCTTGTGTAGGCCTGTAGGCCAAGCTTGTGTAAGCCTGTAGGCCAGGCTAGTGTAGGCCTGTAGGCCAAGCTTGTGTAGACCTGTAGGCCAGGCTTCTGTATGGCTGTAGGCCAGGTTTGTGTAGGCCTGCAGGCCAAGCTTGTGTAGGCCTGTAGGCCAGGCTTGTGTAGGCCTGTAGGCCAAGCTTGTGTAGGCCTGTAGGCCAGGCTTGTGTAGGCCTGTAGGCCAAGCTTGTGTAAACCTGTAGGCCAGGCTTGTGTGGAAGAAATTGTATTTCCTGTGTACTTATATTAATCAATACTGAACACACCTCATCTGAAGACTGTAACGTCATTACCGCCTGACTGTCTCTATCTATGTTTACATTCTTGTGCCCTATAAAAGAATGCTGTCTTGCCTTCGTCCAGGAGAGAGACTTGATTGAGACCTCAGCCTTGTACTGTGTTCATTTTGATTCCAGAGGTCTGGTTATTTCTCTCCCAATCTGCAGGTTGTTAAATACTTATTTAATCCAGAACTCAATTGAACTGTCACTCCGTTTATGAAGAGACGGACAAAACACTTTCTTCAAAACTTATGTAGACCTGTAGGCCAGGTTTGTGTAGACCTGTAGACCAGGTTTGTGTAGGCCAGGCTTGTGTAGGCCTGTAGGGCAGGCTTGTGTAGGCCTGTAGGCCAGGCTTGTGTAGGCCTGTAGGCCAGGTGTGTGTAGACCTGTAGGCCAGGTTTGTGTAGACCTGTAGGCCAGGCTTGTGTAGGCCAGGCTTGTGTAGGCCTGTAGGGTAGGCTTGTGTAGACCTGTAGGCCAAGCTTGATTGAGACCTCAGCCTTGTACTGTCTTCATTTTGATTCCAGAGGTCTGGTTATTTCTCTCCCAATCTGCAGGTTGTTAAATACTTATTTAATCCAGAACTCAACTGAACTGTCACTCCGTTTATGAAGAGACGGACAAAACACTTTCTTCAAAACTTATGTAGACCTGTAGGCCAGGTTTGTGTAGACCTGTAGACCAGGTTTGTGTAGGCCAGGCTTGTGTAGGCCTGTAGGGCAGGCTTGTGTAGGCCTGTAGGCCAGGCTTGTGTAGGCCTGTAGGCCAGGTGTGTGTAGACCTGTAGGCCAGGTTTGTGTAGACCTGTAGGCCAGGCTTGTGTAGGCCAGGCTTGTGTAGGCCTGTAGGGTAGGCTTGTGTAGACCTGTAGGCCAAGCTTGATTGAGACCTCAGCCTTGTACTGTCTTCATTTTGATGCCAGAGGTCTGGTTATTTGTCTCCAAATCTGCAGGTTGTTAAATACTTATTTAATCCAGAACTCAACTGAACTGTCACTCCGTTCATGAAGAGACGGACAAAAAACTTTCTTCTACTTGCCTACTTGTGTAGGCCTGTAAACCAGGTTTGTGTAGGCCTGTAGGCCAGGTTTGTGTAGACCTGTAGGCCAGGCTTGTGTAGACCTGTAGGCCAGGCTTGTGTAGACCTGTAGGCCAGGCTTGTGTAGACCTGTAGGCCAGGCTTGTGTAGACCTGTAGGCCAGGTTTGTGTAGGCCTGTAGGCCAGGCTTCTGTAGGCCAGGCTTGTGTAGGCCTGTAGGCCAGGCTTCTGTAGGCCTGTAGGCCAGGCTTCTGTAGGCCTGTAGGCCAGGCTTATGTAGGCCTGTAGGCCATGCTTGTGTAAGCCTGTAGGCCAGGCTTGTGTAGGCCTGTAAACCAGGTTTGTGTAGGCCTGTAGGCCAGGCTTGTGTAGGCCTGTAGGCCAGGCTTGTGTAGGTCTGTAAACCAGGTTTGTGTAGGCCTGTAGGCCAGGCTTGTGTAGGCCTGTAAGCCAGGCTTGTGTAGGCCTGTAGGCCAGGATTGTGTAGGCCTGTAAACCAGGTTTGTGTAGGCCTGTAGGCCAGGCTTGTGTAGGCCTGTAGGCCAAGCTTGTGTAGGCCTGTAGGCCAGGATTGTGTAGGCCAGGCTTGTGTAGGCCTGTAGACCAGGCTTGTGTAGACCTGTAGGCCAGGATTGTGTAGGCCTGTAGGCCAGGCTTGTGTAGGCCTGTAGGCCAGGCTTGTGTAGGCCTGTAGGCCAGGTTTGTGTAGGCCTGTAGGCCAGGTTTGTGTAGGCCTGTAGGCCAGGCTTGTGTAGGCCTGTAGGCCAGGCTTGTGTAGGCCTGTAGGGCAGGTTTGTGTAGGCCTGTAGGCCAGGCTTGTGTAGGCCTGTAGGCCAGGATTGTGTAGGCCTGTAGGCCAGGCTTGAAATGCATTTATGATCCAAGATGCACTATGTGACACCCGTTATAATGTGCATTTTAGAGTAAACATTCTTAAAATGCTATTCAGAATGATTTGTAACATGTCATTACTATGTTAGTAATTGGAATTAGTTATACTTAATGGAGATGCAGCTAAAATAAACAGGGTTTCCATCCTGAAGCAGATTAAGTAACATCAACATGTGGCCAAAACATGTAAAAGACTGAATTAGAAATATTATTTAAAAAAAGTGATTATAACATTTGGATTTTGACACAATTGTACTGGTACTGCTATTGAGCTGTGTAAGGATATCTGTTAATATCATAATAATTATTACCGGGTACTATTATTAACACAACATTTGTAATGTACTATCATGACCTGTCATGGCAAATTGCTTGACCGTACAGTTTAATATATAATGCATGGGAATTACCTTAAAGTTAAGAGGCATGAGTTTGGCTCCATACACAAGTTCACTAATGTTCTGGTATCTTTCATTAAACGCAAGGGACTTGTCTCCAAATAGACGGTTGGCTGAGATCAGTTCTGTTGTCTTGTCTTTTTTTCGATACAGGCGACAGTTGAGTTTTGCGAAGAAGAAATGTACTTGGTCAGATGTCTTCTCTTTAATTGTATCAAACTTAAAAACCTGATTTGGAAACAAAGAAAAGGGTGGTTGGTGGATTAGATTTTTACATATATTCATTCAATCTGTTACAAATAAATGTAAGGAAAATGTAAAAACAAGCATATCAACTGACATATAATCCAGCACTTTTTTGCATGTTTACTTCAGGCATAACTATTATAAAAAAACAATGTATTTAAACAGGGGCAGAGTTTTTGATTTGAATTTAGAGATACTCTTACGTTCATGATCTGCTTCAGCGTGTCATTGCAAGCACCCAACTTTGTCATGGCAAAGGCAGTGGAGATACTAATGGGTGACAGAAAGATGTTAGCTTCTTGGGGTTTGCTTTGGGCCAGCTGCTTGAACAAAGACAAGGCAAACAGGCTGTTAGCCTGGGATAACTCCCACACCCGAGGGTTTGTTGCCTCAGGAACCTTCTCTGGATTTGGATCCCCAGTGGGTTCCACATCAGGGCTGCGGTAGATGCACTTGGGTTCCAGAGGCAGGTCTTTGGGCTTGGCACTGCATATATCATGAGCACCATATGTAGATGATAAAATAGAAAGCAGCAGCCCCTGAGTCCATATGCATGTGGTCAACTTCATCCTGTCTGAAATCATAAATTGTTATGTCAATATTCTATAATAGTATGTCCCACTCCAAAGGGGAGGAGTTTATATGTAAACAATAACAGAAGCTGGACACACAAAAGTCTTGTTTGCTGTCCTAGTCCAGGGGTTAGGGTTAGGGTAAGGGTCCTGGCAACCTTCTCTATCAAAAGAGCCGCTTTAGCCCCTCTCCCATGAAAGAAAATGGATCTGGATTCACAAAGCCATTTGACCCCTAAACTAAACCCAAAACTAACCATTATACATGTATAATCCTTTTAATTTATATATAAATAAGTATAGTTTGTTGTAATTTTTTTCATTAGATAACATCAAAAAGGGAACAGGTTACATTTAGTTGGTTATACCGGTTATAATAAAGGGCAACAACAAACTAATTGCCACTCTGATGCATCGACTTGACCACCAAAATATTGTTAGAATCATGCTCTTGTGATCCTTGATCTTCTGGCATTTGTTTATGCATCTAATGCGTAAACAAATTGCACATCAAGAGGTAGGATCCAAGTGTAGGGATATAACAAAAGATAATAAATGGCGATGAACTAAATAAAATTGTGATTTGAATCCAAAATTCTAATAATAGCAGTTTTCAATCTTTAAGATTGTTTTAACAACGTGAGTGTGTTTGGACCCGTGTCTTTGTTGCCTGTTGGTTACATTCACAACTGTATTTATTCCATAACTGTTTCGTAATTTAGAGACTACTATTCTAGTACATTGACTATAAATTATTTTTACATTAAATTACTATAAATGTTGACGTATAAGCAATTGGATATTTAATAAAACTCCAAAAGGTGTCCTTAACTGTCATATCTAAAGTGATTTTCCTGAACATTACAAGTTATTTAAAACATTTGAGGCATTAAATATTTCTTACCTTGGATATGAATTTTTAATAATAGTTTTTAGACCTGGGAGTGAGCCAAGCGTTGAGCCAAGCGTCTATGTCATAGGAACAGGGTCAGTGTTCTGCAGTGTATGATGAGGGTAGAGAAAACCATTTGCACAACACAACCTTTGTAGTATTGATTCCTTCAGTTCAAATGGATCATTCACCATGTCAAGTTAAAATGTTTTTCAAAGATTTTGTTCCCTGACCAATTCATTATGGCATTGGTCGTTTTTATAGTTGGCTAAAGGTTCCCCTTCCTGGACCATCGCCAGGGTGATCAACTCAGAACCTTCATTTGACACTGTAGCATGACTTCTGTTCTCTGAGACTTCCGTCCAAAACTAACAGTTTTTAAACATAAACAAATTATGTATTTTTTTGTAGGTGATAGTAAAGGCTTAGAAGCAGGAATGTCTCTCAAATATTCTTTATTGGGACAAATCCCAAAAATATATTTGAGGTCATATAGTTTCAATTTTTGTTAAAGTATAACATTCTAATGAATCTAACACACATATAACATTAGACATAAAATGTTAATCTAGAACCTCAAAGTTTTTCATCTTGTCCAAATATTGAATATGGAAGAACATGATATGGTTTCTGTTTTTCCCTGCCTCAGGTTTGTTTTGACTCCCTGGGTCTGTGTTCAGTCCAGGTTTTGTCAGTCCCTCTCCCATCTCCCTGCAACACTTATCTCTTATTCCAATCACTCAGCTGTTGTCCATTGTTTAATCGCTCTGTCCTGTGTGTGTTGATTCCCATTCTCAGTTCTTGTATGAGTGAGTAGTCACACAGTGCAACTTTGTTCCTGCCTCAGTCAACTTGCATTTGGGTCCAGCTCTGGCACCTCCTTCCATCTGGAGCCCTTTTGGAAGATTGTTTCTGACATTAAGGGTCGAAAAATATTCAACTGGAATGTTCAGAATTACATAACATATCTAGCAAAGCATAGCTGTGTCAGTTTTGAGGCCTAAGTTCTGTTTCCATGAGGAAAGGCTGACCTGATGAGGCCCTTGTGGCTCTTGGTGACCTAATGAGGCCCTTGAGGCTCTGGGTGACCTGATGAGGCTCCTGATGAGGCCCTTGAGGCTCTGGGTGACCTGATGAGGCCCTTGTGGCTCTGGGTGACCTAATGAGGCCCTTGTGGCTCTGGGTGACCTAATGAGGCCCTTGTGGCTCTTGGTGTCCTGATGAGGCCCTTGTGGCTCTTGGTGACCTGATGAGGCCCTTGTGGCTCTGGGTGACCTGATGAGGCCCTTGTGGCTCTGGGTGACCTGATGAGGCCCTTGGTGACCCGATGAGGCCCTTGAGGCTCTGGGTGACCTGATGAGGCCCTTGAGGCTCTGGGTGACCTGATGAGGCCCTTGAGGCTCTGGGTGACCTGATGAGGCCCTTGTGGCTCTTGGTGACCCGATGAGGCCCTTGTGGCTCTTGGTGATCTGATGAGGCCCTTGTGGCTCTGGGTGACCTAATGAGGCCCTTGTGGCTCTGGGTGACCTGATGAGGCCCTTGAGGCTCTGGGTGACCTGATGAGGCCCTTGTGGCTCTGGGTGACCTGATGAGGCCCTTGGTGACCCGATGAGGCCCTTGTGGCTCTGGGTGACCTGATGAGGCCCTTGTGGCTCTGGGTGACCTGATGAGGCCCTTGTGGCTCTGGGTGACCTGATGAGGCCCTTGGTGACCCGATGAGGCCCTTGAGGCTCTGGGTGACCTGATGAGGCCCTTGAGGCTCTGGGTGACCTGATGAGGCCCTTGAGGCTCTTGGTGACCTGATGAGGCCCTTGTGGCTCTGGGTGACCTGATGAGGCCCTTGAGGCTCTGGGTGACCTGATGAGGCCCTTGAGGCTCTGGGTGACCTGATGAGGCCCTTGTGGCTCTTGGTGACCTGATGAGGCCCTTGAGGCTCTGGGTGACCTGATGAGGCCCTTGAGGCTCTGGGTGACCTGATGAGGCCCTTGAGGCTCTGGGTGACCTGATGAGGCCCTTGTGGCTCTTGGTGACCCGATGAGGCCCTTGTGGCTCTGGGTGACCTGATGAGGCCCTTGAGGCTCTGGGTGACCTGATGAGGCCCTTGTGGCTCTTGGTGACCTGATGAGGCCCTTGAGGCTCTGGGTGACCTGATGAGGCCCTTGAGGCTCTGGGTGACCTGATGAGGCCCTTGTGGCTCTTGGTGACCTGATGAGGCCCTTGAGGCTCTGGGTGACCTGATGAGGCCCTTGAGGCTCTGGGTGACCTGATGAGGCCCTTGAGGCTCTGGGTGACCTAATGAGGCCCTTGTGGCTCTGGGTGACCTGATGAGGCCCTTGAGGCTCTGGGTGACCTGATGAGGCCCTTGTGGCTCTGGGTGACCTGATGAGGCCCTTGGTGACCCGATGAGGCCCTTGTGGCTCTGGGTGACCTGATGAGGCCCTTGTGGCTCTGGGTGACCTGATGAGGCCCTTGTGGCTCTGGGTGACCTGATGAGGCCCTTGTAGCTCTTGGTGTCCTGATGAGGCCCTTGTGGCTGTTGGTGACCCGATGAGGCCCTTGTGGCTCTGGGTGACCTGATGAGGCCCTTGTAGCTCTTGGTGTCCTGATGAGGCCCTTGTGGCTGTTGGTGACCCGATGAGGCCCTTGTGACTCTTGGTGACCTGATGAGGCCCTTGTGGCTCTGGGTGACCTGATGAGGCCCTTGAGGCACTGGGTGTCCTGATGAGGCCCTTGTGGCTCTTGGTGACCCGATGAGGCCCTTGTGGCTCTGGGTGACCTGATGAGGCTCTTGTGGCTCTGGGTGACCTGATGAGGCCCTTGGTGACCCGATGAGGCCCTTGTGGCTCTGGGTGACCTGATGAGGCTCTTGTGGCTCTTGGTGACCTGATGAGGCCCTTGTGACTCTGGGTGACCTGATGAGGCCCTTGTGGCTCTTGGTGACCTGATGAGGCCCTTGTGGCTCTGGGTGACCTGATGAGGCTCTTGTGGCTCTGGGTGACCTAATGAGGCCCTTGTGGCTCTGGGTGACCTGATGAGGCCCTTGAGGCTCTGGGTGACCTGATGAGGCCCTTGTGGCTCTTGGTGACCCGATGAGGCCCTTGTGGCTCTGGGTGACCTGATGAGGCCCTTGTGGCTCTGGGTGACCTGATGAGGCCCTTGGTGACCCGATGAGGCCCTTGAGGCTCTGGGTGACCTGATGAGGCCCTTGAGGCTCTGGGTGACCTGATGAGGCCCTTGAGGCTCTGGGTGACCTGATGAGGCCTTTGTGGCTCTTGGTGACCCGATGAGGCCCTTGTGGCTCTTGGTGATCTGATGAGGCCCTTGTGGCTCTGGGTGACCTGATGAGGCCCTTGTGGCTCTTGGTGACCCGATGAGGCCCTTGTGGCTCTTGGTGATCTGATGAGGCCCTTGTGGCTCTGGGTGACCTGATGAGGCCCTTGTAGCTCTTGGTGTCCTGATGAGGCCCTTGTGGCTCTTGGTGACCCGATGAGGCCCTTGTGGCTCTGGGTGACCTGATGAGGCCCTTGTGGCTCTGGGTGACCTAATGAGGCCCTTGTGGCTCTGGGTGACCTGATGAGGCCCTTGTAGCTCTTGGTGTCCTGATGAGGCCCTTGTGGCTCTTGGTGACCCGATGAGGCCCTTGTGGCTCTGGGTGACCTGATGAGGCTCTTGTGGCTCTGGGTGACCTGATGAGGCTCTTGTGGCTCTGGGTGACCTGATGAGGCCCTTGAGGCTCTGGGTGACCTGATGAGGCCCTTGTGGCTCTTGGTGACCCGATGAGGCCCTTGTGGCTCTGGGTGACCTGATGAGGCCCTTGAGGCTCTGGGTGACCTGATGAGGCCCTTGTGGCTCTTGGTGACCTGATGAGGCCCTTGAGGCTCTGGGTGACCTGATGAGGCCCTTGAGGCTCTGGGTGACCTGATGAGGCCCTTGAGGCTCTGGGTGACCTGATGAGGCCCTTGTGGCTCTTGGTGACCTGATGAGGCCCTTGAGGCTCTGGGTGACCTGATGAGGCCCTTGAGGCTCTGGGTGACCTGATGAGGCCCTTGAGGCTCTGGGTGACCTAATGAGGCCCTTGTGGCTCTGGGTGACCTGATGAGGCCCTTGAGGCTCTGGGTGACCTGATGAGGCCCTTGTGGCTCTGGGTGACCTGATGAGGCCCTTGGTGACCCGATGAGGCCCTTGTGGCTCTGGGTGACCTGATGAGGCCCTTGTGGCTCTGGGTGACCTGATGAGGCCCTTGTGGCTCTGGGTGACCTGATGAGGCCCTTGTAGCTCTTGGTGTCCTGATGAGGCCCTTGTGGCTGTTGGTGACCCGATGAGGCCCTTGTGGCTCTGGGTGACCTGATGAGGCCCTTGTAGCTCTTGGTGTCCTGATGAGGCCCTTGTGGCTGTTGGTGACCCGATGAGGCCCTTGTGACTCTTGGTGACCTGATGAGGCCCTTGTGGCTCTGGGTGACCTGATGAGGCCCTTGAGGCACTGGGTGTCCTGATGAGGCCCTTGTGGCTCTTGGTGACCCGATGAGGCCCTTGTGGCTCTGGGTGACCTGATGAGGCTCTTGTGGCTCTGGGTGACCTGATGAGGCCCTTGGTGACCCGATGAGGCCCTTGTGGCTCTGGGTGACCTGATGAGGCTCTTGTGGCTCTTGGTGACCTGATGAGGCCCTTGTGACTCTGGGTGACCTGATGAGGCCCTTGTGGCTCTTGGTGACCTGATGAGGCCCTTGTGGCTCTGGGTGACCTGATGAGGCTCTTGTGGCTCTGGGTGACCTAATGAGGCCCTTGTGGCTCTGGGTGACCTGATGAGGCCCTTGAGGCTCTGGGTGACCTGATGAGGCCCTTGTGGCTCTTGGTGACCCGATGAGGCCCTTGTGGCTCTGGGTGACCTGATGAGGCCCTTGTGGCTCTGGGTGACCTGATGAGGCCCTTGGTGACCCGATGAGGCCCTTGAGGCTCTGGGTGACCTGATGAGGCCCTTGAGGCTCTGGGTGACCTGATGAGGCCCTTGAGGCTCTGGGTGACCTGATGAGGCCTTTGTGGCTCTTGGTGACCCGATGAGGCCCTTGTGGCTCTTGGTGATCTGATGAGGCCCTTGTGGCTCTGGGTGACCTGATGAGGCCCTTGTGGCTCTTGGTGACCCGATGAGGCCCTTGTGGCTCTTGGTGATCTGATGAGGCCCTTGTGGCTCTGGGTGACCTGATGAGGCCCTTGTAGCTCTTGGTGTCCTGATGAGGCCCTTGTGGCTCTTGGTGACCCGATGAGGCCCTTGTGGCTCTGGGTGACCTGATGAGGCCCTTGTGGCTCTGGGTGACCTAATGAGGCCCTTGTGGCTCTGGGTGACCTGATGAGGCCCTTGTAGCTCTTGGTGTCCTGATGAGGCCCTTGTGGCTCTTGGTGACCCGATGAGGCCCTTGTGGCTCTGGGTGACCTGATGAGGCTCTTGTGGCTCTGGGTGACCTGATGAGGCTCTTGTGGCTCTGGGTGACCTGATGAGGCCCTTGTGGCTCTTGGTGACCCGATGAGGCCCTTGTGGCTCTTGGTGACCTGATGAGGCCCTTGTGACTCTGGGTGACCTGATGAGGCCCTTGTGGCTCTGGGTGACCTGATGAGGCCCTTGTGGCTCTGGGTGACCTGATGAGGCCCTTGTGGCTCTGGGTGACCTGATGAGGCCCTTGTGGCTCTTGGTGACCTGATGAGGCCCTTGTGGCTCTTGGTGACCCGATGAGGCCCTTGTGGCTCTTGGTGACCTGATGAGGCCCTTGTGACTCTGGGTGACCTGATGAGGCCCTTGTGGCTCTGGGTGACCTGATGAGGCCCTTGTGGCTCTGGGTGACCTGATGAGGCCCTTGTGACTCTGGGTGACCTGATGAGGCCCTTGTGGCTCTGGGTGAACTGATGAGGCCCTTGTGGCTCTGGGTGACCTGATGAGGCCCTTGAGGCTCTGGGTGACCTGATGAGGCCCTTGGTGACCCGATGAGGCCCTTGTGGCTCTGGGTGACCTGATGAGGCCCTTGTGGCTCTGGGTGACCTGATGAGGCCCTTGTGGCTCTGGGTGACCTGATGAGGCCCTTGGTGACCCGATGAGGCCCTTGAGGCTCTTGGTGACCTGATGAGGCCCTTGAGGCTCTGGGTGACCTGATGAGGCCCTTGTGGCTCTTGGTGACCTGATGAGGCCCTTGTGACTCTTGGTGACCTGATGAGGCCCTTGTGGCTCTTGGTGACCTGATGAGGCCCTTGTGGCTCTTGGTGACCCGATGAGGCCCTTGTGGCTCTTGGTGACCTGATGAGGCCCTTGTGACTCTTGGTGACCTGATGAGGCCCTTGTGGCTCTTGGTGACCTGATGAGGCCCTTGTGGCTCTTGGTGACCCGATGAGGCCCTTGTGGCTCTTGGTGACCCGATGAGGCCCTTGTGACTCTGGGTGACCTGATGAGGCCCTTGTGACTCTGGGTGACCTGATGAGGCCCTTGTGACTCTTGGTGACCTGATGAGGCCCTTGTGGCTCTTGGTGACCTGATGAGGCCCTTGTGGCTCTTGGTGACCCGATGAGGCCCTTGTGGCTCTTGGTGACCTGATGAGGCCCTTGTGACTCTGGGTGACCTGATGAGGCCCTTGTGACTCTGGGTGACCTGATGAGGCCCTTGGTGACCCGATGAGGCCCTTGAGGCTCTTGGTGACCTGATGAGGCCCTTGAGGCTCTGGGTGACCTGATGAGGCCCTTGTGGCTCTTGGTGACCTGATGAGGCCCTTGTGACTCTTGGTGACCTGATGAGGCCCTTGTGGCTCTTGGTGACCTGATGAGGCCCTTGTGGCTCTTGGTGACCCGATGAGGCCCTTGTGGCTCTTGGTGACCTGATGAGGCCCTTGTGACTCTTGGTGACCTGATGAGGCCCTTGTGGCTCTTGGTGACCTGATGAGGCCCTTGTGGCTCTTGGTGACCCGATGAGGCCCTTGTGGCTCTTGGTGACCTGATGAGGCCCTTGTGACTCTGGGTGACCTGATGAGGCCCTTGTGACTCTGGGTGACCTGATGAGGCCCTTGTGACTCTGGGTGATCTGATGAGCTACAGCTATAACCAACACAAAACGTAAGCCCTTTTGTTTTTGTAGTTATTTAATCAAATAAACTATAATTATTTATAAATATACATAAACTGTATTAAACATGCATGTTATCTTTATTTACCAGCACCTTTTTCTGACACTGACGATTTCTGGATAAGGGGATGCTTAACTCAAAAGTTCCTTGAAAGGATTCTCTAATATCTTAATGAGATTTCCTGGTAGTTTTACGTTTGTTTAGGTGAAGCCCTCAGTGACATTGCTTGTAAAAAGGTTATATTTATTTTATTGGATTTTATTAACACTCACATCAAACCTCCAGACAGGTCCACAGCATAAAACCTTAAAGTAAAATCAGCATACAATATAAAATACATGAATATTGGACAAAACACAAAAATCCCAGAAAACACTTTGCCATCCAATGCCAATTGTAAATTCTTGAGCTGAGTTAGATTGCTGCTCCTTAAGGTATTACTGATACTAAAAGGAATCAATGAACCAAATTAAAATCAATGCTAAAACTCTTCAATTAAACCCTAGAAACTAAGGACATTTTGCTGAGCATGGTTCCTGTCATAGCCATTGTATAAAACATCTCTCTAAAAAGTATGTTACACAGAAATACAACTAATTTGACATACAAACAAACAAAAATACCGTTCAAGAAATATGGACTTGTAAAACCAACACTGAACTAAAGTGCACCAAGGCAATAAGTCATAAACATACATCTTGAACGGAAAGCAAAGACCAAACAACAAAATAATTTAGAAGCCTTCTACCTATTATTTTAACAAGACTGGCGTTGCACTGGATTCTGAATGTTAACTAAAATAACTTGGGGAGCTGACGTAGTCTACTTAAGTCTAAGAAGTTTCCAAAGGACGCTCCTTCTGGCTGTGGACTCCCTTCCTGCGCTTCACATAAAGATGGCAGCTTCTTTACACACTTTCTTTCTTGACTTGATTTGGCGTCATGGTTGAAAAACCTTTTGGGACACAGTTGCTTTGGTGAGCACAGGTTCTGTGGCTGTGGAATGTGAGCGCCAGAGGAGGGCGCTAGCTCATTTGAATCGTTCTTCTGAACAAAACCCATTTTTTGCTCCTGCTGATGGACCTGATCGACTTCGGCCATGACGGTACCATCCATTTTCCCATACATGTCTTGGCTGCTGTTCCCTTCAATCAGTCCATACCTCTTCAGGTACTTTTGTGTGGCCATGGACATATTGCTAGGAGAGAACATGCTTAGTCCCATTGGGCTGATATCAGCTGATTGCCTTGAGAGCACAGTCCCATTGGTGCGTAGCTTGGGCCTGGAGGACATCCTGGCAAGCTGAGAATCATTCAAGTACTTATAAGCGATGGCATTAGCTTCCATGCTGAGGTCTCCACTACCAGCGAAGCCACACAAGTTGGTGTCCATGGACTCTGGGAGGGTCAGTCTGGGCAACACTGCTTCTGGACTGATGTAAGCCAAGGTGCTACATCAACAAAGACAATGACACAAAACATTATTTAGTCATGACTTCACGTTAAAATAAACTATACAAAAACCGGAGCGCATCATATCTGGGGAAAGCGGATAACACCAAAAACCCTCCTAAACTACTGTCTAAAATACAACTGCAAACAGCAATGAAGGGGTTTTCAATTTCACATTTTGGCGGCTCTGCTGGATAAAACGTTGCTAACTTCGATTCCTTTCCTTCAAAGCCTTTCAAGTGTGCGAGGCCCAAGCGCAGAAACTTTGAGAAAACACTTGACAGTCAGGCCACACATTTGTTGACTAACGTCAATCTAAACTGCCATATCTGATATCCTTTAACCAATAAATTACATATTGTTGAATGGTTGAAGGGCTAGACATCAGACATTCGAACGACAATCACCAACTAATGAGACAAAAGTGAATGTTGGATTGACAAAGGCCAATTCATTTTCCGACATTGCCTTTGCTCCGTTCAAGACGAGCCAACTGGTGATTATTAAAAGTCAGTCTCTCTGCTGGATGACTCAGGAGTCATTTGACTGGCTCTGCAGGTTAAACAACCACACAAGGCATCGTGAGAGAAACATAAAATGAACGCTTACCTAGTAGTTTCTACAACGCGTGTGGCTTGGTGTGTACTGGCAGAATCCAGCTCCATATTGACGCCTAGCTGCCTCAGTTGTTGTAGAGTGGCACTCAAAACATGATCCATGTCTGTGAGATTGGAGCAGGAAGCTGGCTTCCATGTTTCACTGGAAAAGCTTTCAGAGGACGGGCTGCGCCTTTCCAAGATGGAAGTACTGGAATATTCCATATGAACCTCTTCATTCACAGTGTCGTGGAGACGACTATTCACTTGGCCCTGGGATGAGAAAATATTATATTAATTATTATTATTATTATTTGCAGAAAGACACTCCAAACCATGAGTGATTCCATACAAAAACACTTATAGTATATATACACAATCAGAATCAGGTTTAATCGCTATGCAAGATTAACAAACATAGAATTCACTGCGACAGAGAAGAGCAACATAGAACATATATAGGAGTAAAAATAAACATGTACAAGATATAATAAAAAATATAATAATGAAAAAATATAATAATGGATAAATTGTCAACTTCATGTTGAGGTTCTTTGAAATTATATTTCATACATCAAATGGGTTTCACAGTATTACAGCACAGTGTATTTAATTTAAACACTAACTAAATGACTGAAAAAAACATGTTCATATAAAAAATATGAGGGTATCCTTACCAACAGCTGCTGATAAAACATGTGTTCAGCCTTGAGTTTTCTAGTGTCCTGTCTGCCAGGGACCTGTCTCTCTGGAGAGACCTGGCAGTACATGGAAGCACTCTCCCCCAGTTTAGGACTCTGGCTGCAGCTGCTTCCACTACCTACTCCATACCTGCGACAAACACAGAATAGTATGGCACTTCACATAATCTAATGCTGTTTAGAACTATCTGTTGGTCCCCATATGGTGACTTGCCAGTGTTGTTTGTTGTATCTCTTGCTTTATGTTCACAATCGTTGTGTTGTGCATTTATAGTTCTTCCCTTGGCACTTATTGGTTCTCATGATGTATGATTCACGATCTAAAAACTCCACTGTGTTTCTGGGTCTATCACGTTGCTATGCTCAGTGACTGATGCTCTTTGTAAAAGCTCTCTCTTGTAAGTCGCTTTGGATAAAAGCGTCTGCTGAATGAATAAATGTAAACACACCGGCAAACGTGTGGCAGAAATAAGAATAACCGTCAAGGTGGTTGTGGCTCAAGGGGATAGAGGGTCATTGTTAAGAGCAAGGTTGGCAACTCTTCCAGGCTGCATGCCGAAGTGTCCTCGAGGAACACATGGACCTCCAAGTTGAGTGTGAATGGGTGAATGAGATGCAAAAAAACATCAAGCATGTTGAGTGCCACTTACCATTTATCATAATATCATAAAATGTCAGCAACAATATGCATGGTTTTGTCTTTCTTGACAATTGCTGTGTGAAACGGCTTTACTTTTTGTTTACCAAACACAGCACGCTTCATTGAAACCTTTTCCAAAGGTAATTAACCATAACAATCGATTATCATAATATTATATTAGGTTTGGTCCATGTTTGCAATTGGACATACGGTGCACACCTCGCCCCTGTCATGTGAACCTGCGTCTCTAGATTGGAAATACTCATGTTGGTGTTGCGGTTAAAAAGGGTTCGGTGAACGCGCATATGAAACTGGTGGGGTTCAGAACCTCCAACAAGGTTAAGAACCAGCGGTGTAGAAGCGGTGTGCGAGCACCTTTGCATCGACTGGTTTGAAGGGGAACCTGACGCATGTTGCCCCTTCTTCATGTCTTCAAGTCTGTTGGCATCAGGGACATCGAGGTCGAAGTGGGCATACCAGTTCTGCTGTGGGTGGTCTTCATATGAGGCAACATCTGGTTCTCCCCAAAAGAGACTGGCACCTAAGAAATGTGGGTGTACTATTATGCAAAATGATGACATCATTATAAACAAATTAAATGAATTTACATTCGTCGCTGATTAGCAGCTAGATTAGCTGACGTCAAGCATTAGCAAGGCTAATGTCATGACATAGCAGAATCAATCATTTGAATTATAAAATACAAGTATGTTTTGGATAAGTGGATAAAGAATAATGTATTTTACATTTATTCACATATGGGTGAAACCAATGATTATTTGACTGACAGTTTGCAACAGTTTTGCTAATGGTAACATAGTACCAGTTTTTCCAGTTGTTCCATGTAGTGTCAACTACATAATTAAATCATTGGATGTCTATGATATCCATGTTGGTTTATACTTTTGACTGAAAATATTCGTCAGACTACTATAGACCAACTACAATCTAAACGTGTGCGATATCCTATTGCCAACACATTAAAAGGGCTGATTGATTGAAAAGCTAGACAACAAAGGTAAATAATAAAATAACCAACAATATGGAAATGAATGACAGATTGACTAACAAAGACATTGCTTTTGCACCATTTCATCTAGTGATGATTACATATTAATAACAACATCCCTGAAGACTTTGGGGTCTTTTGGGGATCACCCTAACTGTGCTGTTAGTAGTGTGAAGACTGTGGGGTCATTTGGGGATCACCCTAACTGTGCTGTTAGTAGTGTGAAGACTGTGGGGTCATTTGGGGATCACCCTAACTGTGCTGTTAGTAGTGTGAAGACTGTGGGGTCATTTGGGGATCACTAACTGTGCTGTTAGTAGAGTGAAGACTCTGGGGTCATTTGGGGATCACTAACTGTGCTGTTAGTAGAGTGAAGACTCTGGGGTCATTTGGGGATCACCCTAACTGTGCTGTTAGTAGTGTGAAGACTGTGGGGTCATTTGGGGGTCACCCTGACTGTGCTGTTAGTAGAGTGAAGACTCTGGGGTCATTTGGGGATCACCCTGACTGTGCTGTTAGTAGAGTGAAGACTCTGGGGTCATTTGGGGATCACCCTAACTGTGCTGTTAGTAGTGTGAAGACTGTGGGGTCATTTGGGGGGTCACTAACTGTGCTGTTAGTAGAGTGAAGACTCTGGGGTCATTTGGGGATCACCCTAACTGTGCTGTTAGTAGAGTGAAGACTCTGGGGTCATTTGGGGATCACCCTAACTGTGCTGTTAGTAGTGTGAAGACTCTGGGGTCATTTGGGGGTCACCCTGACTGTGCTGTTAGTAGAGTGAAGACTCTGGGGTCATTTGGGGGTCACCCTGACTGTGCTGTTAGTAGTGTGAAGACTCTGGGGTCATTTGGGGATCACCCTAACTGTGCTGTTAGTAGTGTGAAGACTGTGGGGTCATTTGGGGATCACCCTAACTGTGCTGTTAGTAGTGTGAAGACTGTGGGGTCATTTGGGGGGTCACTAACTGTGCTGTTAGTAGAGTGAAGACTCTGGGGTCATTTGGGGATCACCCTAACTGTGCTGTTAGTAGAGTGAAGACTCTGGGGTCATTTGGGGATCACCCTAACTGTGCTGTTAGTAGTGTGAAGACTCTGGGGTCATTTGGGGGTCACCCTGACTGTGCTGTTAGTAGTGTGAAGACTCTGGGGTCATTTGGGGATCACCCTAACTGTGCTGTTAGTAGTGTGAAGACTCTGGGGTCATTTGGGGGTCACTAACTGTGCTGTTAGTAGTGTGAAGACTCTGGGGTCATTTGGGGGTCACCAAATCCCCAATGAAATGAAATGTAATGAAAACCTGCATAGAGCTGGTAAATTGTTGATTGTTGTTTGGTACGTTGAGATTAAGATTAGCAACCGTTTTAAAAGTTAAACATCAAAAGGGTTCAAATTAATTTCTAATAAAAAAAAATTTGTGTGAAGTAAGATGGCTAAAGTCAAAATGATAACGTCTCACTGAGTCACAATGTCATAAGTACCTGTTTCTACCGCAATGCTAACTTTATTAGCCGTCCTGGAAAGTTGTCCTGGAACAGCCTGATTGGTTGGAATGGCCGTCTCTTCAGTGGATGGAGACTGGCAGACCGGCTTCTCCTGACACTCAAGGAGTTTTTGGATCTGGAATGTAGAATAATTGGACAAGTCGGTCAGTTAAGGATTCATTTACACATAAGACAGTGTTGACATAGTAAGGGAAATGTAGCAGAACGCATAACGTGTAAACAAGTACACATCATTTACCCTATCATAGCAGAGTTGAACTAGACAAATCAATATTTTACAAATAAGGACATTGGCCAGGAATCCAGACAGATTAATGTAATAATATTGTTTTCAGTCCCTCCCAGCAGTCTGTAAAGGGTATTCAGAAGGTTGAGTTTATTTGAGAGCTTTGTGTGTATTTTGAATGCAAAGTTGTTGTTGCTTTATTGTTCGCGTCCCATAGGTAGACTACAGTCTGTCTGAGGCTCACCTTAAATTTGTAAACTGTTCAGCTAAATGCTCTTATAGCTCTTCCCTTGGCACTAATTGGTTATTGGTATGTTTCATAACCTATAAGCCTGGTATGTTTGGGGTCTATCACGTTGCTATTCTCAGTGACCGATGCTCTCTTGTAACTAAATGAATAAATGTAAAGTTATATGACAGATGGTATGGTTTTGCCAGCCGTCTACATGACAGTGTGCTAACCATGTACTTGACATTTCACATGCTTTTCCAAATATGGCGTTTACATTAACATTACATCATTAAACAATGCATATTGAAATAGTCTGTAACACTCAAAAACAGGACTTGGTGTCTTACTTGAGCTTGCAGAAACTTGAGCTGTTGCTCCTGGTCTTGCAGGATCTGGTGGGCATCAGCGGGTAAGATTCCAGCTGATCCAACAGCAGCTCGTTTGTCCACTAATGTGGCGGCAGCAGAGGAGGAATCTTGGCACTTTCTCATGTGATCACAAGGAGGCGGATGTTCAAAGCAGCCTCTGCCGTGTGCATTTAAAGGAGGGCACTCGGAGTGCGTTTGTGGGCCTAAGGTAGGACGCACCGTGTTCTGATTGGGGTGCGTAAGGCAGAAGGGGGAGAGGAGGCTGTCTTGCGGCTGTGAGGCAGGGCTAGGCCCCCGATGGACATCTGGGTGGTGTATCGGGGTCAGGTCGTCCACTGGAGTGTGAATGCAAGAGCAAGGCATATTCAGGTTGGAGTTGGGGGTGCTTTGGAAGTGCTTGTGGTTGAGCGCCACAGAGTAGGATGAGGAGGAAAAACATTGTGTACATCCATTTTTGACCAGCTTCCTTAACAGAGGTTGAGACTTCTTGCTGAATGAATTAGATTGTGGATGATCTTGGTGGTGAACTTCCATTGAGGGTCTTCTGATGGGTGAAGGTTCACTGAAGGAGGTAAACTCATCAGGGTGTTTAGTCTCTGAGGGGGAATGGCTGGCAGAGTTTCTGCTACTCTGTTGTGTATCCGGGGTTGGATTATTCTGGGATTGGCCAGTAATATGCGAGTCCACAATGAAACTCCCCTGCATTAGCAGTGACAGCTCAGGCACAGATGGGTGGACACCGTTAGTCTGAAAAAGATAAGACAAAGCTATTAATATTTATGTGCATTTAAAAAAGGTTGGGTTACAGCGATTCACTTATTGAGACCATCTGTTCAGTACAGTGAACCCTCGCTGTATCACGGTTCACTTTTCACGGTTTCGCTACTTCACGGATTTGCATCGTGCATTGTGTTCTGCATTCTGATTGGCTAAACAGTCTCTCCAACACAAAGCTGTGCATCAATAAAGTTGCTGTTTACAGGATTCAGTACTTTTATTTGTTAAAGAAATGCTTGGGCCTGTAAAAAGGGTTTGTTCTTTGGTTTTAATATATAATAGAGTATTTAATTGTATAATAATTGTAGAAATAAATAAAAGTTCCTACTTCACGGATTTCGCTTATCACAGGTTCATTTTGGAACGTAACCCACGTGAAAAATGAGGGTTCACTGTAATCAGATTTAATTCTCCAAACCCAATAATTTTACAGTAAGAATATGCTTGTTGTTGGGGTAATCTTCATATTGGCAACTTAAAAATTGGGGAGTAAAAAAGGAGGTTAATGGAGTGATGTGGACAAGTGTGTTGCAGGCACACTCACAACAGATTTTCTCTGCGCCAATTATAAATACAATAGCTGCACACATACAGTATATCAACTTGAGAATGTTTAAGCCTTATTTTAGTTGAATTTTGAATTTTATACTATAAAATACTATCTGTGCCTATAAATTTGTGAGTGGAGCTACTGGAATTTAAATTAGAAATGTGTTATCGTTATATACTAGAAAAGGTGAATTACCTTTAGTAGCTATATAATACCAATACACATTACCAGTCTCTAAACTCCACATTGTGACAAAATGCACCTCTCGATTAGACACTATCAGCAAATATTAGTCAAGTGAGTTACTATAAATGAGCATCTTGTGCCGAAAAGGCTATGCAAGCATCAGAATGGATTTCTTTGAACGTTGACAGTACCAGTATATGTTGAAGGGAATTTGAAGGACCAAATCCACTGATTCACTATGAGATTGATCAAAGGCGATCCATTCATACCGTCCACTCCTACAGATAACTATGAACCTTTCTGTTTAAACAACAAACGGACAGTTTTACAGTGATATCATCCGGGGGAGAAGACTAGATTAGATAAAATAAACCTTTATTTGTCCTCCAGGGGGTGGACATTGCAGTTCACAACAGCAGCAGGGTAAAGTATAGCACACAGTTGCAGGGTAATATACATTAATGACAATAATAATTTAATATACACATGAAAAACTAAAGTTTTGAAATACAATTCAAAACGATAGGAAATAACAAACAGAACTGACCTGCTGAGTGAGAGGGTGAGGGTTTGGAGACGGTCTGGGAGACAAATCCTCGTCCACCATTCCAGAGTCATGTTCGCTGGCAGAGAGCTTAGTTAGGGGAGAGCTGACAGTGGCCATTGTTGCACTGTCAAAGGAGGAATCAATCAATCTATTAACTGACAAGTCGTACTTCCACCACATCTAAAGTTATGGAAAGATGTCATTAAATCCTACAGGGTTTAATTACAATACTTGTGGAGGATCTTGTACCTTGTAGGGACTGGATGAAAGACTGGTTCATTGACGAGGGTCGATGTTTTGCGTTCTGGAATTAGCTCAAACTGGAGTGCAAGTCCCTCCGACATTTCTGCATTCTGGATGTAAAAAGAAACAAAATCAAAAAATCAAAACAAAATCAAAAAACAAAATCATTTTTTTTTTTACACTAGTGGTTAAAGATTTTAAAATACATTTTCTATTCTGTCTTGACGGTCAATCTCAAATTTTAATTGAGCGACTCTCAACGCAGGACAATTGTTGAAGATATAATGTAATAGAATCGTTTATTTAACCAAATCAAAATCTTACTTAAAGTAGACATATTTTGCAGCTATTAACACTTTCTACAATGGACACTAATCATTGCATCCCAGTTCACACATATATCCCACATATGCGTAGTAGGTTGCTTTGCTGTTCTGCCCAGCTCATCCAAAAACCGCTCCACTGACGTCAAGTCTGGAGACTTTTTCCAGTTCCACGATTTGACATCTATGATGTTGCTGTCTGAGACCCTCTTATACCATTTGGTCTGATTTGTCATTTCTTGATGGTTGTTTTTAAAGAATGTGGATCATTGTTCTTGCACTTCTTTTTGCCTCCTCTTCTTCCAATGGCCCTCAAGCTCTAGGCTCCGTCAATTTTATAACACAAGTGCACAGTGCCTGTGATGCAGCTAGCTATTACATTACTTCTCAGTGGTTTTATTTACACTTTGTTAATAGCATTAGGCTACACAGGCAGTAAATACATGTGTGTAAACAGTGGTGTACAGTATGTGAACACATTATAGTGTGGTTCTGTTGCCAACCAGGCCCTGCTGATTATCATGCACATAGTCCATCATAGACAGGAGAACATTTAAAATATTTAATCAGCAGCTAAATTCTTGTTAAAATCGTTAAGAACTATTACACCTCTACATCTTTGTTTGTGTATGATGCTGACATCATCGCCCTGGTCAAAAAGTATGACACAGTATAACACACACAGACATCATGAACATTTAAGTATCTGACATCATTAAGATAAAAGATTAGTTTCTTTGCATTCATGTGCATCTCTTGTTAGGGTTCCTCCAATTGGTTTATTAGTAGTTTATTAGAGGAGTTAGTTAATATTCCAATTAATATTATTTTAGTTCTCCATGAAATGGCTCAATATCTCAAAAAGTCCTCGTTTCAATTCAGATTTGGCCCAATGATACAACACGTTGCTCACTATTCCCAGCCTAGCCTAGGTGTGTCACGGACTAGCCCTGAAAACCAATCAAATGAGTTACTCAACAAAAGTGCATTATTGTTACTTAGCGACAGCATTCGTTGACAAAAGCTGTCCAATCCACTACAAGGACTGTTTTATGTCGTAAACAACTAAAAACGTGTTTTACAATCCACCTGCTACTGTGGCTGGTATACAAGGCAAAGTCCCTCCCTACTTTCAAAACAGTACTTTCACTGATGGAAGGTGTTTCTTTCCCACCATGAATTCAGCAATCTTGTATTTATTTCCTTTTTGCTAAATACTAAATAAGAATAATAATACTACTCATTTAGCAGACGCTTTTATCCAGAGCGACTTACAGCAAGTACAGGAACATTCTCCCTGTACAAGACATGCATCTTGAACATCTTTCAAGTTTCAACTCAAATCCTACTACCAGAGGAACATCAACAAAGTTCCTTTCTGATGGCGTTATCCTAATCAGTATTAGACTCCATGGAATCCTTTCTGATGGCGTTATCCTAATCAGTATTAGACTCCATGGAATCCTTTCCGATGGCGTTATCCTAATCAGTATTAGACTCCATGGAATCCTTTCCGATGGCGTTATCCTAATCAGTATTAGACTCCATGGAATCCTTTCCGATGGCGTTATCCTAATCAGTATTAGACTCCATGGAATCCTTTCCGATGGCGTTATCCTAATCAGTATTAGACTCCATGGAATCCTTTCCGATGGCGTTATCCTAATCAGTATTAGACTCCATGGAATCCTTTCCGATGGCGTTATCCTAATCAGTATTAGACTCCATGGAATCCTTTCCGATGGCGTTATCCTAATCAGTATTAGACTCCATGGAATCCTTTCCGATGGCGTTATCCTAATCAGTATTAGACTCCATGGAATCCTTTCCGATGGCGTTATCCTAATCAGTATTAGACTCCATGGAATCCTTTCCGATGGCGTTATCCTAATCAGTATTAGACTCCATGGAATCCTTTCCGATGGCGTTATCCTAATCAGTATTAGACTCCATGGAATCCTTTCCGATGGCGTTATCCTAATCAGTATTAGACTCCATGGAATCCTTTCCGATGGCGTTATCCTAATCAGTATTAGACTCCATGGAATCCTTTCCGATGGCGTTATCCTAATCAGTATTAGACTCCATGGAATCCTTTCTGATGGCGTTATCCTAATCAGTATTAGACTCCATGGAATCCTTTCTGATGGCGTTATCCTAATCAGTATTAGACTCCATGGAATCCTTTCTGATGGCGTTATCCTAATCAGTATTAGACTCCATGGAATCCTTTCTGATGGCGTTATCCTAATCAGTATTAGACTCCATGGAATCCTTTCTGATGGCGTTATCCTAATCAGTATTAGACTCCATGGAATCCTTTCTGATGGCGTTATCCTAATCAGTATTAGACTCCATGGAATCCTTTCTGATGGCGTTATCCTAATCAGTATTAGACTCCATGGAATCCTTTCTGATGGCGTTATCCTAATCAGTATTAGACTCCATGGAATCCTTTCTGATGGCGTTATCCTAATCAGTATTAGACTCCATGGAATCCTTTCTGATGGCGTTATCCTAATCAGTATTAGACTCCATGGAATCCTTTCTGATGGCGTTATCCTAATCAGTATTAGACTCCATGGAAATTGCCAATTGGTATTTGGATGTGAGGTCAAGTTGAAGTCAAATCAACTCCTGCTAGAAAAGCAGTTAGAAATATCCCACCCAGACAACTGTAGACTGCAGGATGTTGGTCTGCAAAAAACTGTACATCCTGACATAACACTGTATATTCAGCAAGACCAATACTTGCATAATTGTAATTTAATTGTATAGACTATAACTGTATAGTCTGTAACCTGCACCTTATCCTGTATATCCTGTATATTCTGCAACAACAACAAAAACTGTACATCCTGATATAATACTGTATATTCTACAAGACCAATACTTGTATAATTGTAATCGTATAATCTGTACATAATCATTTATTCGAGCCTCTGTCCACCCCCCCCCCCCCCCCACCCCCTCCCTGTGTGGAGTCACCTCACCTACCGTTCTTACTTATTGTTATTGCCCCCACCCCCCTATCCCTGTGTACACTTACTAATCTTTTACCTCACACCCTTACCCTTGTGTGTTTTTGCGAGACTCTGTGCCGTTGATACGAAGGAGTTCCCCCTCAGGATAAATAAAGTATTCTGAATCTGAATGACTGAGCACAAACCACCTGGCGACATCAGATTACAAGATCTTCACCATCTGTAGGTCTACTTTGTTTGACAACTGGAAAGTCATCGTGCTCAAACCATCCCTAGACTGTTGAGGTTCGCCGAAACATATCATGTAGTCAGGATTACATTTAGTCAGGATTAAACTTCACAATATTACATTACAAAGACGTTGTTTTAGATTCAAACTGCCCTCAGACCCTTGATGATGTCAGCTATTTGATTAAATTTAGACATCCTCAAAATGGATACATTGGAAGTCATTAGGATCAAACCTTGAAGAGTGTGAATGACTTGGCGCTCGTGAGGTGCTGGAAGTCCATCTTCAGGTCATTGCTTCCAGGGTTGCACTGGTAAAAGTCTGGCTCCCTGTGAGTCAGTGAGTAGAGGACAAGCAGGAAACAGCCATTCTCTGACATCACTCTGCAAGAGAACACAACATCGTTTGCAAAGAATTAAACAGTTGTAATAGAAGCAGGTCCATCAGGGTCCATCCATATAGGTCCATCAGACAGTATGTAAAGCTAGCTGGCATGCCTTCCTAAACAGGGCCTTGTCTTTGTATCTTGTTTTAATTGTGAAACCAGCATGCTGGTACCAAAACCACTTTGATGAGGATTTCAGGCTACCTTCTTTACTTTCATTATATTCTGATGTTTTCAATCAAATGGGTAATTTGGCTCATTTAATCTGAATGAAAAACATTACAAAATCTAAGATTTCACTTGAAAAATGAATAACACTACCATAACCTTAACCAGATAGAGGGATTGCATATTCACTCAGTCAATACGACATAAAAAGAATGGCATTATTTTTAATGTATTTTTTTTAAAGTCTTACACTACCATTAACCAATTAATGTCTCACTCACCTATCTTTGAAGGAGAAGCTGAACAAGTACTTCAGACACCAGGCCCACACTTGGGGGTTGGAGATGTGTGTGACTCCACTTAGCCATCTATTTGGGTGTTTACAACAATATTTCAACAATCACTGCGTCTCTGAATCTTCAGTTACACCCTTGTGTTACTTGATAGAGTTGTATGCAATTCAATTGACTATAGCAATAAAATATCACCACTGCATTTGGAGAAAATATTATACAATACTCACACTCCTACTAATGGGAGGGTGTAGGCCTTAGGGTCAGACTCAAACATGAGGAGCAGTTTGCGGGTTTGATCCATTGTCAAAAAACTGAGCATGGGCAATATAATTGTATGGTTATTCACTTTGAACAGCAACACCATTGATACAAGTCAAAGCAATGAAACTGAAGGAGATGCAACAGCTCAGCTGTTGATCAATTGCACATCTGCTCATTGAAACATTTGCACTAACTGTACATACATGCAACCCTGTAACTTCTGTTTAATACTGTAGCATCTTGTACTATACAGCTGTACATTTGTCTAAAATCACTGTCATCTATACATTCTGTATTCATGTATATTCTGATTATACTGTTCATACTGTGTATATTCTGAGTATACCCATATTTATTATTATATTCTGTTGTCATAACTGGACTGTATTTCGTTACCCTGTACTTGTACCTGTGTAATGACAATAAAGTTGAATCTAATCTAATCAAAAGCATGACTGCTTTAAAAACATCATTAGATATCAGCACTTCATTGGAATGTTTTCATACCCGCGTCTGTGGTTCACCCTGTTCAACGGCTGAGCCAAGATGGAGAGTGCGGTCAAGTTCCTGGCCAGGGCCGTGGGTATAATGGGGAGGGCTTTGATTGGCAAAGTGTTGATTGTGTTGGCGACTGTGACTGCAGCCCAGTGCAGATCAAAGTCCAGGGTGTCAGTGCTCTGGGAGCCACAAAGGTGAGCTCTGAGAATAAGCATTTTCGCTAGATCCAGTGGCTCACGACTGCAGCAATAGTGTTGTAACATCTGTAGTAGGGTAAAGACATCATTATGTTAGTAATGCTACGTAAAATGTTCAAGCCTGATTACAAAGAGACACTTCATGCCTCTATGCTGCCATTCCACCCTAAAACTACCTCCTGCTACCTTACATTTTAGACTTGCATGTATTCATTTAGCAGACGCTTTTATCCAAAGCGACTTACAGTAAGTACAGGGACATTCTCCCTGAGGCAAGTAGGGTGAAGTGCCCAAGGACACAACATCATATAGCCACAGCGGGGGCTCGATCTCACAACCTTCCGATCATGAGGCCAATGCCTTAATCATTGAGCCATCTGAGGCGCCCCCCCCCCCCCCCCCCCCTTAAAACCCCAAGAGAACATCTGCCCCCTGGTGAGGTCGCTTTTTAAATGTAGAATGCAACTCTCAATTAAGAGAGTCCTGAAGCTAAGCGATTAGGGAGTCGGGCTAGTAATCAGAAGGTACCAGGTTTGAACCTGGCCCTGCCAACATGACGTTGTGTCCTTGAGCCGGACACTTCACCCTACTTGCCTCAGGGGGAATGTCCCTGTACTTACTGCGAGTAGCTCTAAATAAGAGCGTCTGATGAATGTAAACTCAACAGATTCAAGAGGTCATTGAATCTGACACTAAACCTTAAACATGGTCAAGATAAGCTGCTTGGATTTCACCGAGAGCTCATTTATCAGCTGTGTACAGAATTACATTATGGCTGTATTAATGCAATGGGATGCAGTCCAACATCCATAGTTAAGGTCAGAAACCTTATATTTAGCCGTTTCTTAAACTATCACTTAGATGGCCGTTACCTTGAAAGACAGTTGATCTTCAGCAGCATGTGACACCGTTTCAGCAGAAAACATTTCTTGGGTTCCAAAAATACAGGGGACCAGAATGTCACCAGGCAACACAGCAGTGGGGATCTTGACTGAGGTCCCAATCTCCTCCCGACCCAGGTGAAAACGGTTCAGCATCACGCTTACACCTTCCTCATCTTGACAAGACAAGGGGGCACATGAAAAGTCTAAATGTTGATGACTGAATGTTTAGTTTTAAGTTGAAAACATAAAACATGAATAATCCACCCTTTGTATCTTACAAATCAAACGTAATGATCTTGGTGAACTTTGTGAATAAATGTAATGTAACTAAAGCTAGTGATGAAAAGTGAATTTTCAAGTCTACAATTTCAGACATTGGTTAATACTCACCAGCATCAACCACTACATCACCCAATAAGAAACAGGTAAAGTGCGGCTTGTTACTCTGCCTGGCATGACGATGAGCCAAGCGAAGCACTTTCTCAGATAAAAGTAGTCTGGGGTTTCTGTTCAAAACATGTTTAGGTTAATAAAAAGGCAACTGTTTGTTTGGTCAGTTCTTCTTATTACACTGATAATCCAAAAATACCTGTAATTAGAGAGGTGGAGAGTAACAGCATCTCCGTAAGGTGTTGGGTCCCAAAGACATGTCTTGGATTTGGGGAAATTGAGGCAAATTACATCATTTTCCGCATATCTGTGGGTAATATGAAACTGTCATAACCTAGCAAACTTCATTTCAAATTTATACATAAAGCTGACTTGTTAAAAACATTATTTACTCAAACGTACCTTTCCATTTTCAGACCATTTGACTGGTGAACATTGTCCAATCAGATTGATAGTTGCCTGATCCAGAGATTTACTGGAACAAATTCGTCAAACAGGAAAATTAATATGAAGAAAAAATCATAATGAGACAAAAAGTGTGCTTGCTACTCTGTTACTTCTTTTTACATTTCGACAACCAGTCATATTTCGTCCATTGACCACTTTCAATCAAAACTGTCGTTTGACAACAGACAATACGGTGTATTTAGCAGAATAACTTGCTTTCATTGTAGCAGTACATGTTTTATAAATACAGCAACTGTTGATGTGGTTCTGGAAGGTTATAGAGTTTGAAAAGTCAATAATATAACTTTCCACAAGTTATAACTTACTAGATCGATCTGTTATAGCTGAGAACCACATTACAACATTACTACTATACTGATGAGCGAGTCAAACTTCAAGATTTGGCAGTAAAGTTGCTCCAATCTAGGCCCTTTAATTCGGGAAACTAATATAATTTATGCAAACGTTGTTATCATCTACTGCATTTATTGTAGTGATCGATGATATAATCTACCATCCATACCCCTTATTACCACGTTTATACCCCACATTACCACATCTATACCCCCTTTTTCTAAAACACCAACCTTGTCTCCATCTGTATTAAAACACCGCAGAGCAACTTCGTGTCGTCATTCTTGTTATGGCGCCGTTTGTAAGGAGCAACGGCGGGTCCAATCAACGACACGTAGTACCGGCGGGGACCAATCAACGACACGTAGTACCGGCGGGGACCAATCAACGACGTGTAGTAACGGCAGGTCCAATCAACGACATGTAGTAACGGCGGGGACCAATCAACGATCGCACCCCTTTCTTCTTCTGCTTTAGTATCCGGCAGACTAGACACCTAGCGGGGTAATGCTGCCTCCCCTACAAGTATCAGGAACTGCATGTCAATACAGTTTGATTTTAAGATGGAGACAAAGACCAGAAATGAAGCAGCAATTTCTTTTGGCCATCTTTGGCGCTGCTCTATTTCAGTTGCTTGGTGAGAACAACTTGCTTTCTCTATAAAAAACCACCTCTTTGGATTTGATGGTAGTGCCTCTCTTTCATTTATAATTTGATCATTTATCAGACGCTCTTATCCAGAGTAATTTACAGCAGGTACAGGGATATTCTCCCTGAGGTAAGTAGGGTGAAGTGTCTTGCCCAAGGACAAAACGTCATGTTATCATAGCCAGGATTCAAACCTGCAACCTTCCAGCTCAATTCCCAATTACCACTCAGCCACCTCACTACTGTTCAAAATCAACCACTGCTCTCAACACATAAACAAAGTGATCTAAATTATATGAATTATCCAGCATTCAGTAAACGTTGCACACACACACAAAAAGTAGAGAGAGAAGTACATTTTTGATCTCAAAACCAATGTTTTCATTCATATCATTATCTTTGCTAAAAAATGATCAGAAACTACTACTCTTTTTTTTGCTCATTTTTCCCTCCCTCCTTGTACACCTATATTTACAGCCCTGTGCTGCATTGTTGATATTAACCTGCAACCAGTCAAAATCTACTGAGCAGGCTATACTGTTACTGCAACCACTGGAGAGACTTATACAGTATGGGGGAGACTGAGGTAAGTTGAGGCAGTGGGTTTGAAATATTTTACCTACACTGTGAAGAAGATAATATTGTGTGTGAACTAAATCCCTAAAAATCATGACTTCTTGAACATACAAAGATTACTTGGAGCTGCATGATTCTTGAGAGAAAAAGAGAATCATGCAGCTCATGTTCAAGTAGTCATGATTTTTAGTGATTTACATTGCAATATGAAGCTGTACTGTTTGCATAACTTTAGCTCTAAACTGCAGGATGATGAAAGTTTCGCTGGAAGGTTTGGAGTGATTTCAGTCAGAAGAGTCGGGGTAAGTTGAGCCAATGGGCCATTTCTTTTATTATTATATTAATTAACTACAAACATTTGCAACATGAGTTGCAGATAGGATTTGCATAACAAATGCATGCTTTTAAATATATGTTATAATTATAAATAATAAGCATGCATTTTGTATATCATATCCAGAAATAATAGTTGTACAATTTACATTCATCCATCTGGAAGTGTGGCAGGCACACCCCACAATGGCCGTCCACAAGAAGGGCCGGAGCCGCCTCTACTTTCTGAGGAGGCTGAGGTCCTTCGACGTCTGCCGGACAATGCTGAGGATGTTTTATGAGTCTGTGGTGGCCAGTGCTATCCTCTATGCTGCTGCCTGCTGGGGACTCAACAAACTGATCCGGAAGGCCGGTGACATTGTGGGGGTGGAGCTGGACTCTCTGGCGGTGGTGTCAGAGAGGAGGATGCTGGACAAACTCCACACCATCCTGGACAGTACCTCCCACCCACTCCACAATGTGCTGGCCAAACTACACTCCATCCTGGACAGTACCTCCCACCCACTCCACAATATGCTGGCCAAACTACACTCCATCCTGGACAGTACCTCCCACCCACTCCACAATGTGCTGGCCAAACTACACTCCATCCTGGACAGTACCTCCCATCCACTCCACAATGTGCTGGCCAAACTACACTCCATCCTGGACAGTACCTCCCACCCACTCCACAATGTGCTGGCCAAACTACACTCCATCCTGGACAGTACCTCCCACCCACTCCACAATGTGCTGGCCAAACTACACTCCATCCTGGACAGTACCTCCCACCCACTCCACAATGTGCTGGCCGGACAAAGGAGTACTTCCAGCGGGAGACTCATCAATAGAATAACATCCGGTGATATAACAATGGACATTAGGCAATAGTCTGACACAACATTCTGTAACATAACAATACATATTTGGCAATATTCTGGTACAACTGTAATATAACTATGTATATTCTGCTAAAAACCTGTTAATCCTGTAGATCCTGTATATGCTGCAAATAACTGTAAATCCTGTACATCCTTAAATAACACTGTATAACACTGTATATTCAGCAAGACCAATTACTTGCATAATTGTAATTTAATTGTATAGACTATAACGGTATAGTCTGTAACCTGCACTTCATCCTGTATATCCTGTATATTCTGCACAAAAAACTGTAAATCATGTACATCCTGATATAATACTGTATATTCTACGAGACCATTACTTGTATGATTGTAATTGTATAGCCTGTACATAATCACTTATCCAAGCCTCTGCCCCCCCCCAATCCTCCCTGTGAGGATTCACCTCACCTACCGTTCTTACTTATTGTTATTGCCCCCACCCCCCTATCCCTGTGTACACTTTCTAATCTTTTACCTCACACCCTTACCCTTGTGTGCTTTGCGAGACTGTGTGCCGTTGATACAAAGGAGTTTCCCTCGGGATCAATAAATAAAGTAATCTGAATCTGAATCCTCCCGAAATGCACCACGGAGCGCCACAGGAAGTCATTCCTACCTGTGGCCATCAAACTTTACAATTCCTCACATCATTAGTATGTGAGCCAACTGTGTATACTGTGACATAACATAACATCCGGTGATATAACAATGTACATTAGGCAATATTCTGACACAACTGTAATATAACTATGTATATTCTGCTAAAAACCTGTATATCTTGTACATCCTGAACTGTATATTCTATGAGACCAATACTGTATAATTGTAATTGTATAGTCTGTACATAATCATTTATCTAAGCCCCCCCCCTCCCTGTTTTTTTTGCCCCCACCCCTCTATCCCTGTGTACACTTTTCTAATCTTTCACCTCACACCCTTACCCCTGTGTGCTTTTGTGAGACTGTGTGCCGTTGCTGCGAAGGAGTTCCCCCCGGGATAAATCTAAGAGTAATCTGAATCTGAAGTCCCCACAAATAGTCCCCTGGTAGTTTCTGGTATCCACTCCAATGCAGTAGGTGGCAGTGAAGTGTTTTTAACTTGGTTTCTAACTGGGCTGGAATGTGAAAGAAAAGAAGAAGAAAATGATCCTGTAGGAATGATCCTTTACCAAAGCCATAAGTTTTACCACAATATACAATCAAATTAGTAGATGTATTAGTATTGTATTGTTTAGTCCTACTTTAGCTAAGATGGCAGCTGTGGCTGCAGAAGAAGAGGGATCTCTTCAGTCTCAAGTAAGGAAGCTTTGACAGAAAAAGCCAAACTTAAGGCTCAGTAACCTTTCAGAATTACAGTTTTTCTCAATTGCTAAAACACAATTTCTTAACCTTGCTCCATTTTCTGAAAACATTACACATAAAACCTTATCTACAGGAACTATTTGCACAACAGCTAAATCCTTTTGCAAAATGAAACTGTTGCCACAAAACAGATTTATCTGCGCTTAAAACCAAACACTGCTCTCTTTGGCATAAACCAAATAATCTAATTAATATATACACTATCAAGCAGTCAGTAAACAATACAACACAACAACAAAAAACATCGTTTTTGAGATTAGATTTTTGAGAACAACAACGTGTTTTTTCATAGTTGCTCAAACTTGATCAGAAACTTTGCTCTTTGCTCAGTCTTTCTTCCTCCTCCTTGTACTCACTGTACCCTGCATCTAACTGTACCCTGCATCTAACTGTACCCTGCATCTAACTGTACCCTGCATCTAACTGTACCCTGCATCTAACTGTACCCTGCGTCTAACTGTACCCTGCATCTAACTGTACCCTGCATCTAACTGTACCCTGCATCTAACTGTACCCTGCATCTAACTGTACCCTGCATCTAACTGTACCCTGCATCTAACTGTACCCTGCGTCTAACTGTACCCTGCATCTAACTGTACCCTGCATCTAACTGTACCCTGCATCTAACTGTACCCTGCATCTAACTGTACCCTGCATCTAACTGTACCCTGCATCTAACTGTACCCTGCGTCTAACTGTACCCTGCATCTCACTGTACCCTGCATCTAACTGTACCCTGCATCTCACTGTACCCTGCGTCTAACTGTACCCTGCATCTAACTGTACCCTGCATCTAACTGTACCCTGCGTCTAACTGTAAACTGCATCTCACTGTACCCTGCATCTCACTGTACCCTGCATCTCACTGTACCCTGCATCTCACTGTAAACTGCATCTCACTGTACCCTGCGTCTAACTGTAAACTGCATCTCACTGTACCCTGCATCTCACTGTACCCTGCATCTCACTGTAAACTGCATCTCACTGTACCCTGCGTCTCACTGTACCCTGCGTCTCACTGTACCCTGCGTCTCACTGTACCCTGCATCTAACTGTACCCTGCGTCTCACTGTACCCTGCATCTCACTGTACCCTGCATCTCACTGTACCCTGCATCTCACTGTACCCTGCGTCTCACTGTACCTGCGTCTCACTGTACCCTGCATCTCACTGTACCCTGCATCTCACTGTACCCTGCATCTCACTGTACCTGCGTCTCACTGTAAACTGCATCTCACTGTACCCTGCATCTCACTGTACCCTGCATCTCACTGTACCCTGCATCTCACTGTACCTGCATCTCACTGTACCCTGCATCTCACTGTACCCTGCATCTCACTGTACCCTGCATCTAACTGTACCCTGCATCTTACTAACTTGTTGAGTTTTGACATAATGAGCGTATATATGCATGTCTCTTCCACATTGTATGTGATTGTTGCTACTTTTGTTTACCAGTATGGATGATGTGTGCATTAGAGTACAGAATGAGTTTTGAGAATAAAATCAAATCACAGTTATTTGTATAGCCCTTTTTACAAGCAATGTCACAGAGGGCTTCACATATGCCCATAGAACTGCCCCTCACATAAGAATGAGAATGTGTTTAGAGTTTTGAAAAGTCAAAGTGAGATCTGCAAATTGTGTTTTACCATCTGAAATGGTTTAAGGTATTGACAACAGACAGAACAATTTGTGAAGTTAGTTTAGGCAACTGAGAACTTCGTTCAGCCAATGGGTTTTAGTGTTTTAGCAATTGAAAAGTGCAAGGTTAAAATGTTTTAGTTAAGTTCATGTTTTAAATCCAAAATCAGTTTAACAGTGGTTTATTGCCTGTTCAATCATGGAACCACATAAAAAACACAAAGGAACTGAAATTATAATACTTCCAAGTAGGCTACATGCATAGCAACAACATGGCTAGGTAAGATATAGCCTGACAGCGCAAAGTAGATACTTGTGAATATTATTATTATAATAATATTGTGAATGAGCAATATTTATGATACATGTAACAGCTTCATTCATTTTGTATCAAAATACTTATATCTATTGTATTGACTAGTTTTTAACATACTTTCAGATACTTTATGAGAAGTCTATATGATTGCATTATTAGCATACAGGGGGTCAGATGGCTCAGCAGGTTAAGGCGTTGGCCTTCTGAGCAGAAGGTTGTGAGATCGATCCCTGGCTGTGTCTATGGGATGTTGTGTCTTTAGGCAAGGCACTTCACCCTACTTGCTTCAGGGAGAATGTGCCTGTACTTGATGTGAGTCGCTTTGGATAAAAGCGTCTGGTAAATGAATAATTGTAATCCTAAGAATGATGCCTCTAAGTGGTGATACTAGAAAAAGGCCAGTGATTGATTACTTAGGAAATAATTACTTTCAATTCGTGTGTATTTATTATTTAATAATTGGTACCTTATGAATGACTGACCGTTGAGTTATCCCAACAAGAAAAAAAAAATATGCAGTGCTGTTCTGGATAGTATTCTATTTTCCTTTACAAAATATTCAAATAAGTCTGGCAAAATAACAATAAATATGATCCTGTTCCAGGTATTCAGATAAGACTGAGAAGAAAATCAAGATTCATATAGTGGTCTTTCTATCACTCTGTCAGTTGAAAAAATATATACATGTATAGTTGTATATTGTGGGCTTGAGAATGCCATTGTTATGGTTATCATAATATATTTGTTAACATTATCTTTGTCTCATTAGAAAGAAGAGGTGGAGGCACTTTCCTCTATATATGGTGATGAATGGTGTGTTATTGACAAAGCATCAAGAACATTTTGTATCAAAATATTGGATGATCTTTCGCCCCCCAAACATACAGTATGTTTACAGGTAAGACATACATTACAGAAACGAAACGGAAATATTGTCTTTGAAGTTGCTTTGGATAAAAGCGTCTGCTAAATGAATAAATGTACATTTAAGAGGGAGTTTTTTTAAACCAAGATGAAAATCAAGACTGATTTAGAAAACATTGACTACTTCTGAAACCTTGTCTACTTTAGAACACTCCTGGATGGAACTTTGGAAGTACTGATTAACTAACTAACCAAGTAACTTCTATTTCCATCATTAGTTGATGATGCCACTTGATTATCCTAGGTCAGCACCACCAATCTACCAGATAAAGTAAGTCTACAATGTCTATATCAGGCTGTGTAACCCAAATTGAGTTCTTGAAGTATGTATGATTCCAACTAGGTAAACCGTAAACTTCTGGATGGCTTTAGAAAAAACTCCACGAGGGTTCAGGGCCCTCAAACACATGAAAATACAACTGGAACGCGACTACTTTACGTTATTGTTTTTAATATATAAAATAATAATATAAATAAAATATATAAAAATAAATATATATACATATATAGTGAATGAAAAAATTAACAAGATAAACAAAAACATTGCAGTAAAGTGATAGTTTGGTTTACATAGATGAAAGCGATCAGGACTTTTCAGGAGAGTATTAATTCCATGTAGACTTTATGTTTGCCTTCATTAATCACACAGCCAACATGAAGTACGAGAAACGTCCGACGGGCAGCAGGTTGATACCTCCGCATTGTTCATTATCAGTTATTATCATTATCACAAAACACTAGCAGGATAGCTGAGTGGTTAGGAAGTTGGACTAGTAAATGGAAGGGTAACGGTTCGATTCCCCCTGTGCCTATTAACGCCTTGTCCTCCTAAATATAAGGTTCAGACATAAATCTGAAAGTAATGTAGGACATACAAGACATGCAGAAATGTGCTAATTAGAACATTTACTATTCAGAACTCCCTATATAAGAGAGATGTAAAACAGCTGGTTTGAGACAAGCAGAATGGTGAACTTGAAATATACAGGAAGGAAGCAGAATAACATTCAGCTGAAGAGTAACAGACGAAACATCAGCAATGTTATGAACAAGTATTTTATGAGGTTAGGTTATATACTAGGTTATATACTAGGTTATAATACTAGGTTATAATACTAGGTTATAATACTAGGTTATAATACTAGGTTATATACTAGGTTATAATACTAGGTTATTATACTAGGTTATAATACTAGGTTATTATACTAGGTTATATACTAGGTTATATACTAGGTTATATACTAGGTTATAATACTAGGTTATAATACTAGGTTATTATACTAGGTTATATACTAGGTTATATACTAGGTTATATACTAGGTTATATACTAGGTTATATACTAGGTTATATACTAGGTTATATACTAGGTTATATACTAGGTTATATACTAGGTCATCTACTTGGTACAGGGTCGCCCAGATCTATGGTTCTTTGAAACTTGGGTTAATACTTCTAGTAAAGTATCTGGTGCCAGATATCATACCTGCAGAGCTCCTATTGGACCTTGTGGAGCTCCAGAGGGTCGGGGGGGGTTGGCAGCAGAAGGGGGGCCGACACACTTTTAGCCAGGTGGTCAAAATGGCCGCTGTCCTAAAGGTTTTAGATGTTTCCCTGCTCCAGCACACCTGATACTAATCATCAGAATTCCACAAAGCTTGATAACGACCCTTCATTTGAATCAGGTGTGCTGGAGCAGGGAAACATCTAAAACCTTCAGGACAGTGGCCCTCGAGGACCAGGGTTGCCCACCCCTGATCCAGATTCTGGTGAAATGTGCCTGTGTAACCCATTGTAAAGTTTGTCCACATTCTTAATTCCTGTATTCTCCCCTCTGTAGTGCAGCATGGCTACGAGGTCTTGAGAGGATCCAACTGTCTAACAGTCTGGAAGAGCTGTATTTGTAAGTACAGTGAATCAAAACATGTGATGTAACAATAATTGCTTTATTTCAGTCTGCTGGTGAGAAAGTTAGTCAAGTTTTCATCTGCTGTTCCACTAACTCATGCTCCACTCCAAAAGTCATCTTTTTTTACTTTGACTTTAAAATCATATTTTTTTTTTTACAGATTTCAAGTTAATCAATTGTAGCTACCTAATAAAGCATTGTTTCTGCCTTTTGATATACCCTAAAGGGCTTACTTTGTCTGTTAAACAAGCTGGGGCTATTACAGTGAATATAATGTACTTTTTGGCCAAACGACTACATATGCTGCACTTCATTGCAAGAATTTGAATGATTTGGCAGCACAGTCATTAAGACATAGTGGTTACTATATATCCATAGTGGATAACTAAGTATAATAAAGTTGATTTAAGGGCGTACACTTGGTTTTACCAAATGGAAAATGAAGGAAAACACGGAATGAATTGATTTCATTAATGCAGATTAAAACATAAGGCAACACATTCTAATAACACAAGTACTATTGTGTCTTCTAGGGAAAATCTTGGGGAGAGCATCATTTACCTTTGGGTGGAGAAGATTAGGGAGTTCCTCTTGGGGAAATCTCACAGTCTAACAACAGGTGAAATGTGAAGGTGTTTTCAAGATTTTTTAAAGATGACTTTAATACAGCTCTTTACACAATGCATATCCAATTGTGTAACTATTGGTCAGTAGTATTTCTACAAACAAATACAAATGTTATGACAACACAGCCCAGTTTTACAGATTAGAGAAATGAGTGTCCCCATCAAAAACCCATGCCCTACTAAAATGTATTACAGAATGCTTTCTGTGATTGAATGGATTACCAACATAATTTGGGGAAAAGATCTGAAGTATTATGTATGATGCATTTCTTTTTTCTTTGTAATTGTTGTAAATTTTGGTTAAAAACAAATATATATTTATGTATATATTTGATGGCATCTAGAACAGCGAGGACACAGATAAGACCAAAGGTAAAAAAAGGCCAAATAGTGCATATGGGACCAATTAATAGGAAGCAGCGAAACAATGCATGATTAAGGATTGTGCAAAAGTCACATCCCTTTTTTAAATACTCTATTATTCTATATTCTTTTCAACCAAATAGTTTGAAAGTATTTTTTGGGCAGTTTGAGTATTTCATGTATTTCCACAGTGGAAGACAATGATGTAAAGAAGAATACAGAGGAGGAAGAGGAGGATAAGAATGAAGTTATACCAGATCTTGAAGCTTTAGGAATTAAAACAGACCGTGCACATACGTCTTTGGATCATCCATGTGGTAAAGATGGATCTATATACAGAGTCAATATAGAATATCTAGAATTATCGATATAGTGCTATACTGGAAAGATAGACTTAGTCATATGAATGTGTCCTTGTGTTCTTGTAGATGAGGAGATACCTGTAATAAAACATGGTCAAACGATCACAGACAGACGCAGCACATTTCAACCACATCTGAGTAAAGTTGTATCACCCAAACAGGTAGGTGCTCATTTGTTCTTCTACAAATACTGAAATCACCTGAATTAACACACACGTATCAACGCATTGCCCCTGAGTATGTCAGTCAGAGGGCTAAAGGTATATGGAAAACATGTATGATAGCAACACAGCTGACAGTGGAACACAGTAACAACACGCAAAGGCCAAACTGAGGCTACGTCGATGGTACTAACTTTGTTACTTTTAAATCAGTTGTACAATGTGTTGTTCGATTTTTGGATGCTCATTCATAAGCATGGCTATTGTCTAATAATCAATGCATTATGAGACAGGAGAAGCATTGTTATTGGGGACATATGACTGCATATGGTCCTTGTCTTGCCTTGGTCCTTGTCTTGCCTTGGTCCTTGTCTTGCCTTGGTCCTTGTCTTGCCTTGGTCCTTGTCTTGCCTTGGTCCTTGTCTTGCCTTGGTCTTTGTCTTGCCTTGGTCCTTGTCTTGCCTTGGTCCTTGTCTTGCCTTGGTCCTTGTCTTGCCTTGGTCCTTGTCTTGCCTTGGTCCTTGTCTTGCCTTGGTCCTTGTCTTGCCTTGGTCCTTGTCTTGCCTTGGTCTTTGTCTTGCCTTGGTCTTGACTCAGCATCGACTCCTCTCTGTTTCTGGTCATGTTCTTTGCAGGGTCTCCATTATGTACTACGTTGTTGTAAGTGATCAGGTGGACTAGGTTGATAGATGTAATAAGTCATACTTTTGTTGCAGGTTACAATGGTGCTGAACAAACTGTACGAAAACAAAAAGATTGCAAATGCCACTCACAATATATATGCATACAGGTTAGTCAACACATTATTATTATTATTTCAAAATACTATAATGAATGATTATTTCTGTAAGCACGACTTTTATAAAGGTCCAGGGGTGGACTGGGACCAAAATTCAGCCCTGGCATTTTCTGTCCAGGGTTAGTGGTTAGGGGGGTTAGGGTTACATCAGGGGGTCCCCAACCTTTTTATCACCGCAGACCGAAGGGGGGGGGGGGGGGGGGGGGGGGGGGTGAATCCACTGTAGTCCGATGCGACCTAGCCAGCGATTCCCAAAGATGTCAGCTTTTTACTCGTTTTTCTAACTTGTGGGTTACATTTTTTACGCTCAAGTGACCAACATTTAACCAAGAGCATCCAGTAATTTTTCAAAATAAAAGATTGTTATTAATTACCGTATTTTTTCGGCCCGAGGGTTGGGGACCGCTGATTTAGAGGACAAAAAAAACTAAAAAACATAGCGGACCGGACCGCATTGGGTCAACGGCCCACCGGGACAATGCCCGCTATGCCAGATGGCCAGTCCACCCCTGTAAAGGTCATTTTTTTATAGCATACCCACTTTCACTTCTTGCAAGCATATTCCAAGATGCTAAATGACGTCTCTATGGGAGCAAACACTCCCATACAATCTGGTTGACCTTCGGCCAACTGAAAGAACTTCTGACTTTCTGATCAATTGAAAAAATATATATTCTCTGATTTTCAGAATATACTGTGAGGACAAGCAGACGTACTTCCAGGACTGTGAAGATGATGGAGAAACAGCAGCTGGAGGGAGGCTGCTTCATTTACTTCAGGTAATGGGGGGGATATGTTTATTAGCTATTTCTATTCTTACTGAATCTTGTCTTACCAAACAACAAGGTGTAGATAAAATGTTGTTTGTACAACTAGCAACCATCCAAAGCGACTTACAATAAGTACAGTGACAATCCCCCGAGACAGGTAGGGTGAAGTGCCTTGCCCAAGGACACAACATCACACATCACCAAGGCCAACACCTCAACCTGCTGAGCCATTTGACGTTGATGATTTGCGTGTTTTATAACACGTGTAAAATATGTATACCTTCTTCACTTTGGTTTATAAATTATTTTAGACATTTGAGATTCATTCTTTTTGATCTCTGTACTGAGTAAGTTGAGCTCTGAGGTGAATTTCTCCCAAAAAGTCAAAATCAAGGTCATCGACTGTAAATGTTCTCTGCAACTGGATTTTCAGGGGAAGCTGGCAGACAGGTCAGGGTTCAGGCGACCCATCCTAAATTTGGAGATTAGATTAGATCTTTATTTGTCATTGTCACAAGGTACAACGAAATTGAAGATGGTGTGGGATGACAAGGTACACCCACATTAGACTGACATTATACTGCTTTTTTTTCTTTCTTTTTTTTGCTCCTAATGTAATCAGTGCGATTGAGCGCTGAAATAATGGGTTTACTTATTATTTATTTGTAAATTGAAACATTTTATTCCATCAACGTTCCAATTACTGCTAGCCTAAGGCCACCAACGAAGACCAAAATCCCACTCAAGCATATCTCTCAGTTTATTTTCTTGCCCGAGCCAATTCTCATCATTCATTCAATAACTCAGTGTTCATAATGAATGAATTGAGGTTTATAGAGAAACCTGCCAAAATAGGGGCTTTCCACAATAAGGCTGCCGATATGGCGGTATTGTTTTATAGAAAGAAAAAATCCAGGATCCAGGGATTGCTGTATACCTATACAAGCACAAGAATCATAGCTCTCCAACGATATATGACATGTGCAGTGTTCTCAAAGATTATTCTGGTGGCCAGACAGTATACCATAGCCATGGTAAAACATGGGAGTTGATGGGATGTGGACAACAAGCTTTTTCACGTCTGCAAAATGGTTGCTTATGCAGTGTGCATGAATCTGCTCAAATGTTTCACAGAATCTTCCTGTTTTATCCGTATACAGTAATCCCTCGTTTTTCACGGGGGTTACGTTCCAAACAGCACCAGTGATAAGTGAAATCCGTGAAGTAGAAACCTTTATTTCTTTTACAATTATTATACTGTACAATTACATTTAAATTAAAGATTCAAGCATTCCGTAATGCCGACCTACAGCCGCACAGCTTTTACCCTCCTTTAGCATGTCCAGAAGTTTCAACATCTTCCTCCGACCGCAGGTGCCTTTGTCGGTGCAGAACGTTTTGTCGACATTATTGGTTAAGATAATTTGCTTGTACAAGAGACATTTACGTGTATTTTATCTGTTTTGCACGTGTACAGTATTACAGTAAACCACAACGTTATTGACGCACAGGTAGAGAAGAAGCAGAGAGACTGTTCAGCCAATCAGAATGCAGAACACAATGCACAATAATAATAAAAAAACGTGAAGTAGCGTAACCGTGAAAAGTGAACCGTGATATAGCGAGGGATTACTATCCAGGCCTGTTCCATGATTATTTTTTTATATATAATTCAGTTGAAGACTGGTTGAAAAGCAATGTCTGACTTTCACTAGTTAAATTTCATAGAATTTGTGATTATTATTACTTTTGTCAGATTAAAGTTTTTTTCTGTGACCATTGTGAGTTTTTCTTTCATTGACCGAAGGGTATCGACAATTTTGTCCACGTCTGTGTAACGTATGCCAGCTGGTAGAACTGTGCGATTAAACCTCAAAGGATTCTCTAGCTCTAACTTCCACTGGGGGATGCAGCCTTTAGCCTCCTTGTTAGAGTGTCGGTCTCCCATGTCAGAGACCTGGGTTTAAGACCTGCAGAGTGCAGTGTGGGTGAACCTCGGTGGGGGTGTTACATCTGTATATTCACATGCATTAAAACACACTATCATCCTGAGACTAAGATGATGCTTTCTTTTTCAGATTCTGGACGTGTGCAACGTTATGGTGGTTGTGTCTCGTTGGTATGGGGGTATTCTTCTTGGGTCGGATCGTTTCAAGCACATTAACAACTGTGCAAGAAACATCCTTGTCCAGGAAGCTTACCTCTCCTCTCAGGTCAGATTCTCTTCCCCTTGGTATTGTTATCTCAAAATATTCATCATGATTCCACCATCAGTTGTGAACTATTCTTTGAACAGGGAGAGAACACTTTCATATTTATATATTTACGTATTTTATTTTATTTTGTATTGGTCATTGTGTGTTTTTTTCATGGCCCATCCATCCATTCCATCCATTATCTTCCGCTTATCCGGGGCCGGGTCGCGGGGGCAGCAGTCTGAGCAGGGAGGCCCAGACTTCCCTCACCGCACACTCCCAGCTCCCCCGGGGGGATCCCGAGGCGTTCCCAGGCCAGCCGAGAGACATAGTCCCTCCAGCGTGTCCTAGGTCTTCCCCGGGGCTGCCTCCTGGTGGGACATGCCTGGAACTAAACAGATGCCCGAGCCACCTCAACTGGCTCCTCTCGACGTGGAGGAGTAGCGGTTCTACTCCGAGCTCCTCCCGTGTGACCGAGCTCCTCACCCTATCTCTAAGGGAGCGCCCAGCCACCCTGCGGAGGAAACTCATTTCGACCGCTTGTATCCGCGATCTTGTCCTTTCGGTCATGACCAAAAGCTCATGACCATAGGTGAGAGTAGGAATGTAGATTGACCGGTAAATCGAGAGCTTCGCCTTGCGGTTCAGCTCCTTCTTCACCACGACAGTCCGGTACAGAGACTGCATCACTGCAGACGCTGCACCGATCCGCCTGTCAATCTCACGTTCCGTCCTTCCGTCACTCGTGAACAAGACCCCGAGATACTTGAACTCCTCCACTTGAGGCAAAGGCTCCCCACCCACCCAGAGGGGGCAAACCACCTTTTTCCGGTCGAGTACCATGGCCTCGGATTTGGAGGTGCTGATCCTCATCCCAGCCGCTTCACACTCGGCATCAAACCGCTCCAGAGCATGCTGGAGGCCCCGGCTCGAGGAAGCAAACAGGACAACATCGTCCGCAAACAGCAGAGCCTAGAAACCTAGAAATTCTGTCCATATAAACAATGAACAGAACCGGTGACAAAGGGCAACCCTGGCGGAGTCCAGCATGCACCCGGAACAGGTCTTGCCGGCAATGCGAACACAGCTCCTACTTTGGTTGTACAGGCAACGGACGGCCCCTAACAAAGGGCCCCGGACCCCGTACTCCCGAAGTACCCCCCACAGGACACCACGAGGGACACAGTCGAATGCCTTCTCCAGATCCACAAAACACATGTAGACTGGTTGGGCAAACTCCCATGAACCCTCGAGCACCCGGTAGATGGTGTAGAACTGGTCCAGTGTTCCGCGGCCAGGACGAAAACCACACTGCTCCTCCTGAATCCGAGGTTCGACTATCGGCCGGATTCTCCTCTCCAGTACCCTGGCGTAGACCTTACCGGGGAGGCTGAGGAGTGTGATATCTCTGTAATTGGAACACATCCTCCCGTCCCCCTTCTTAAATAGGGGAACCACCACCCCGGCCTGCCAATCCATAGGCACTGTTCCAGACCGCCACGCGATGCTGCAGAGGCGTGTCAACCAGGACAGTCCCACAACATCCAGAGACTTCAGGTACTCAGGACGGCTCTCGTCCACCCCCGGAGCCCTGCCACCAAGGAGCCCATCGACTACCTCAGTGACTTCAGCCCGGGGGATAGGCGGGTCCGCCCCGAAGTCCCCAGTCTCTGCTTCCTCCTCGGAAGACGTGACGGCAGGATTCAAAGTATTCCTTCCACCGTCCGACAACATCCCCAGTCGACGTCAACAGCTCCCCACCCGCACCGTAAACAGTGTTGGTGAAGCACTGCTTCCCCCTCCTGAGGTTCCGAACGGTTTGCCAGAATTTCCTTGGGGCCGACAGATAGTCCTTCTCCATGGCCTACCTGAATTCCTCCCAGACCCGAGTTTTTGCCTCTGTGACCACCCGAGTCGCGGCACGCTTGGCCTGCCGGTACCGGTCAACTGTTTCGGGAGTCCCACGAGCCAGAACGGCTCGATAGGACTCCTTCTTCAGTTTGACGGCATCCCTTACTTCCGGTGTCCACCACCGGGTTCTGGGATTGCCGCCGCGACCAGCACCAGAGACCTTGCGACCACAACTCCGGACTGCCGCATTGACAATGGAGGTCGAGAACATGGTCCATTCAGACTCGATGTCCCCAGCCTCCCCCGGGATCTGTGAGAAGCTCTCCCGGAGGTGTGAGTTGAAGACCCCTCTGACAGAGGGGTCCGCCAGGCGTTCCCAGCAGACCCTCACGATACGTTTGGGCCAGCCAAGTTTGTCTAACTTCCCCCCGCGCTAGCGGATCTGACTCACAACCAGGTGGTGATCGGTTGACAGCTCCGCCCCTCTCTTCACCCGAGTGTCCAAGACACACGGCCGCAGGTCAGAAGACACGACAACAACGAACTCCGGCATAGAGTGTCCTGGTGCCACGTGCACTGATGGACACTCTTTTGCTTGAACATGGTGTTAGTTATGGACAAACCATGACTAGCACAGAAGTCCAATAACAGAACACCACTCGGGTTCCGATCAGGGGGGCCGTTCTTCCCAATCACCCTTCTCCAGGTGTCACTGTCATTTCCCACGTGGGCGTTGAAGTCCCCCAGTAGAACAACGGAGTCCCCAGTCGGCGCACTGTTCAGTACGCCTCCCAAAGACTCCAAGAAGGCCGGGTACTCTGCACTGCTGTTCGGCCCGTAGGCCGCCACAACAGTGAGAGACCTGTCCCCGGCTTTTAGGCGCAGGGACGCGACCCTCTCGTTCACCGGAGTAAACTCCAACACGTGGCGACTGAGCTGTGGGGCTATAAGCAAACCCACGCCAGCCCGCCGCCTCTCCCCACGGGGAACGCCAGAGAAAGAGAGTCCAGCCTCTCTCAAGGATAATGGTTCCAGAGCCCAAGCTGTGCGTGGAGGCGAGGCCGACTATATCTAGCCGGTAACGCTCGGGCTCCTTCCCCGCCAGTGTGGTGACATTCCATGTCCCCAGCGCTAGAGACTGTGTGCGCGGCCCCGGTCGTCCGGGCGCCTGCCCCTGACCACCGCCCAAATCACACAGCACCGGCCCCTTACGGTCCTTCCTGCGGGTGGTGAGCCTGCGGGAAGGTGGTCCCACGTCGCCTTTTCGGGCTGGGCCCGGCCGGGTCCCATGGGAAAAGACCCGTCCACCAGGCGCTCGCCTGTGAGCACCCACTCTGGGCCTGGCTCCAGAGTGGGGCCCCGGTTTCGCCGATCCGGGCGACGTAACTGACTTCATTTTAGTCGTCATCATCAGGGTTTTTTGAACCGCTCTTAGTCTGGCTAGTCACCTATCTTGCTAAATATTTACAAATAATTCCTCATTGTTCTATATTCTATAGAATGTAGTTATTTTTTACAACGCCCAAAATGTTCGTCTTGGTTTCGATGGAGCTTGTGTTTGGATTTACGTTCCGTTACGGTTCAGGACTCCATAATGTTTTTCTGCCAAAATGTCAAGTTTTGCACTGCATGGAAAGTCATTGCTAGCATCACTACATCAGCACACCTTATCAACGACGCATGTGGCACGTTCTAGTCAGCCACGCAGCAATGTTGGCGAGAATTCAGTATTACTACCTTAGCTAAAAGCCTACTTTTGCTACGTACCTATAAATCTAGGCTAATTTTGGCTAGGTTTAATAAACACGTCTTAATCTGCTCCACAAATGGGTTCACCTTTTATTTGGAGTGCAGTCTCATATAAGCCTACTTAACCCACGTCATGGAACCAAGCTGCTAAATAGTTATTTAGCACTAGCGTTGTTTGCTAGCTAGAGCCTCTACTAGTCAGAGCTTGGCTAGTGATAGCTAGCTCATGGTACGATCTATCTCTACTGCAGCCAGCTTCATCAAACTCTAAACTGAGACCTAAAGGTTGCATTTTGTGTTGTTACTGACAATGATCTGATCGAAACCGTTTGAAATGAGCGATCGACCCCCAAGTAAATGTCAAGCTTATTTACATTTAGGGGGCATATTTTTTTGTGAGCAGATCCTGTCTGAATTGCTGTTAGATGCTGCCAAGTACAACGTTGTTCCACTAAGCTTTGAATGGGTTGTTTCTTAATGCCATTAGAGTAGGCAAAATTTCTGATAATATTTACATTTATTCTTTTAGCAGACGCTTTTATCCAAAGCGACTTACAAGAGAGAGCTTTTACAAAGAGCATCAGTCATTGAGCATAGCAACGTGATTGAGCATAGTGTAACCCACGTCTAAAAAGCAGACAGTTACTTAAGCGGGACCGCCTCCGCTGCCTGCTCATTCGCCCAGCCACCAGTGGCGCTATGTTTAAAATGTCCGCACCCGCAACACAATTTCCTGTTTCTCAACTCGCTGCTCCGGCTTGGACTGTGCAGAACGAAATACAACTCTAAACTCGAAAAACAACTCTAAACTGAACAAGATCACTCAGAACAAAACAAAACTCCAAACGAGACAAAACTACTCAGAACTAAACGAAACCACGAAACGACTACTACTCACTGGTGAGTGAACCAAAGCTATGCCATATTGAACTGCCCAATCTAGGCAGCTAATTACTTACTTCCGCATTCGCCGCGGCACAAACTTTTACTTGACAAGCTAATGCGTCTCATTCAAATGCATTGGTGGTTACTACAAGCTTTGTAGTTTAAGATAAGCTATAATAAGATGTATTGTTGCGCAGCTATGAATTTAATTTATACTTATGATACTTATAATCACTTATTTATACTTTGATCATTTAATTTATGTGATATTGAATGAATTAATTGATTGATTGTGAAGAAAATGTTAACTCTGGTTAATGTAGATTACTAGTAATGAATCATATGAAGTTATGAAGTATTTAAAGTATTTGTCTTGGCCTGTTATTTCTAGGTCAGGTTTTTTTTCCCTACCCTGATTCTCTACATGAGATGGCAAGCCTTTAAACCCCACGGACCTGGTAGGACCAGTCTTTATTTTTTGTCTTTCCTGGACTGGATTAAGCTTTATTTCTTTCCCCCGTCAAAAGACTTTGACAATAGACCAAAGGATCGCTGATCTATGAACTGAACTTTAATAGAAGGAAAAGGAAAAGGACGAACAGTACCTTTATGAATTGTTTTTTTTCTCTTGTTGCTTGTTTTGATTGTTTACTATATGTATTTAATACAATTTATTATTTAACTTTATCCCTGTGTCTGGACCGTTATTCACCACAAGCTCCTATAACAAACCTGGTTTTTCTGTCTAGTCATATGCCATATTCCATTGCAAAACCGAGTCCTAACTCTTAAGTAAGTGTTACAAGTGGCGAGCCAGCCAGGAGCTTGTGTGATGATTAACAGTTTTACTACACAGTGGATGTATTGATTTGGATTTTGATTGAATGGTATGTTTTGGTCCGACCCAATCATGGAATTTTTAGAAAAATCAGGAGTTAATGTTATGAATTGTGTCGCTGTTTCTGGTATAACCCACACAACAAAAGATGAGGAAATATTAGATATTTTGAAGCAGTATGGCAAATTTAAACCATTAATTATTGATGATGTGGATTCTCCTTTCTATAAAAACCTGATCATTGAATTTAAATCTACCTCCGCTATAGCAGAGCTCAAGAAAATGTTACCGTATACACACGTTTCTGAGAGTGACCCCAATATTGAGTTCTGTGTTAGATTGATTGAAAGCGCAGTCCAAGGCGGAGCCGAGGCACCTCCCCCAAATTATGTTAGTGAACTTCGCAACATTGCAAGACGGAGTGGAATAAAATTTGAAACAGTACTACAGGAAGTGATGACTCAAATAAGTGAACATTTGGAAAGTGTGGAGACATCTAGTCGAGGAGACGACTCTGTGCAAGTTGTGGAAGCAATGTCTCTGTGGCCTGGCCCACAGGGAGCAGCAACTGGAGCAACATCGCAGCCACAAGTCCAATCACAACCTTTTAGTCATTCCTTACCTGAGCATCAGATTCCACCACAGAGACTCTCTCACTCTGATTTGAATCCACCCCAAGTCCAAAAAATGGTGGTGGAGCATATTGTGAGAGCAGAAGAACTCGCATCCAGTTCAGTACCCAGCTTGAGACTTCGTCCATTCTCTGGTAAAATACCCAAACCACCAAATGAAACTGACTATGAAAGCTGGCGATCTCATATTGACCTGTTGTTAGCTGATGTGCACTTACCTCCTCTGCATGTCACTAGAAAAATCCTGGAAAGCTTAATGTCACCAGCTGCTGACGTTGTAAAGGTCCTGCGATCTGACACACTGCCATCTGTCTACTTGAAAGTGTTGGACTCTGCCTACTCTACTGTGCAGGATGGAGAAGAGTTGTTTGCGCAGTTTCTGAACACACTGCAAGATCATGGCGAAAATCCCTCAAGTTACCTTCAACGTCTGCTGTTGAGCCTGAACACCGTTGTCAAGCGAGGTGGAGTTGCTGCAACCGACATCGACAAGCATTTACTGAGGCAGTTCTGCAGAGGGTGCTGGGACAATGGGATCATTGGTAAACTGCAACTGGAACAAAAAAGAGACAATCCTCCATCTTTCTCTGAACTACTACTCCTTTTAAGAACTGAAGAGGACAGACAACAAGTAAAGGAGAGTTTAATGAAAAGACATATCAGCTCTTCCAAACACCGTGCAACTTTAAATGCTCAAAGTACTTGTCCATGCCGCCATGCCGACACCGATTCAGCTTAAATCAACGAATTAAAACAACAAATGAACAAACTACAGCAGCAAATGTCAAAACTCCTTGCTCAGACCAACCAGACCTCCAAGACCGGCAAGTGTGGCAAAGCACCACCTTTTCAGTCACCAGGTAGCAGCAGATTTCAAACCAACAGACCTAGACCTGGATTTTGCTTTAAGTGCGGAGAAGATGGCCACCTAGCCACTACATGCAGCCAACCATCCAATCCTACACTTGTACAGCAAAAGAGAAAACATCTGAAACAAAGACAGGAACAATGGGAACAGAACAACCAAAGGAAACAGTCAAACTAGAACCAGTCTCTACTGCGGGACAAGCAGAGGCTGCTTCATCTCAGTGTCCCAAACATGGATTTAGACAGAGTTTCAACCCTCTACCAAGGGGACTAATTGGCACTAAATGCACTACTCAAGTCATAATCAGGAATACACCAATCAATTGTCTGCTAGACACAGGTTCACAAGTCACCACCATTCCAGAGTCAGTCTACAACGTTCATCTATCAGACCATCAACTCAGACCTCTGGAAGACCTTCTGGAAGTGGAAGGAGCAAATGGCCAAGCAGTGCCTTACCTGGGCTACATCACCCTTGACATCACATTTCCCCCAGACTTCCTTGGTACGCCAATTGATGTCACTACATTGGCCCTGGTGGTGCCTGACTTGAAATCTCACCAGCAATCTGTTCTTATTGGGACAAACACTCTAGACATTGTTTACACAGCCCACAATGAACAAAACCCTGATTTCAATCCAATCCCCTACGGTTATCATGTTGTCCTGAAAATACTTGAACACAGACACAAGTTGAACAGAGAAGAGCATCATGGAATTGTGAAACTGAACAGTACCAGCCCACAAACTATTCCAGCTGGACAAACTATCCTTCTGGAAGGAGTCGCTGTGGCACACTCACTGCAAGCAGAAAAGGCTATCATGATCGAACACCCCACTTCATTCCACTTACCTGGCGGGTTAATGATCCAGTCCTGTCTTATTGATTTCTCAAATCAGCATCCAGTTTCCCTGCCAGTCCCTGTCACCAACGAATCAGAGCATGATGTAATTCTATCTCCTAGAGCTATGCTTGCAGAAATAAGTGCCTTCCAATCTGTTTCTTGTGCTGAAAAAAACAGTCCACAGTCCACATCCACCTCTTCGCCAAAGCCAATGTTTAACTACAACTTTGAGAACTCCCCTCTCACACCTGAGTGGAAGAACCGGATAATTGAAAAGCTCAATGGCATACCAGAAGTCTTTGCAAGACATGATCTGGACTTTGGTAGAACTGACAGGGTCAAGCATCAGATAAAACTCAGTGACCCAACACCATTCAAACATAGACCTCGACCTATACATCCTCAGGATCTCGATGCTGTAAGAAAACATCTGCAAGAGCTTTTTGATTCAGGAGTGATACAAGCATCCGAGTCACCTTTCGCCTCACCGATAGTGGTTGTGAGGAAGAAAAACGGCAGTGTCAGGCTCTGTATTGACTACAGAAAACTCAATTTACAAACAATAAAGGGTGCCTACGCACTTCCTAAACTGGAGGACACATTCACTGCACTCACTGGATCTAAATGGTTTTCAGTTTTGGATTTGAAGTCAGGATACTATCAAATTGAAATGGATGAACAGGATAAAAATAAAACTGCCTTTGTATGCCCACTTGGATTTTGGGAGTTTAATCGAATGCCCCAAGGCATCACAAATGCCCCATCAACATTTCAGCGTTTAATGGAAAGATGTGTCGGAGAGATGAATCTAAAAGAGGTGCTTGTATTTATTGATGATCTCATTGTCTTCGCGCCAACATTGGAGGAGCATGAAGAAAGACTAATGAGAGTCCTGAACCGTCTCAAAGAGTTCGGACTGAAACTCTCTGTTGAAAAGTGCACCTTCTTTCAAACCTCTGTACGTTACCTTGGCCATGTTGTGTCAAAGAACGGTGTTGAAACTGATCCGGCCAAAATTGAAGCATTAAAATCATGGCCAATACCCAAAAACTTAAAAGAACTTCGTTCCTTTCTGGGATTTTCCGGTTATTACCGCCGATTTGTACAAGGCTACTCACACATAGTAAAGCCACTCCATGAACTTACCTCTGGATATCCACCATCCCAAAAGAAACTGAAACCTTTGGTCAAACCTGAACAATATCTGAACCCAAAAGAGCCATTTGGGGGTCGTTGGACATCTGCATGCCAAGAATCATTTGAAACAATAAAAGTAAAACTTACCTCTGCTCCAGTACTTGCCTTCGCTGATCCGAAGGAACCTTACTTGTTACACACTGATGCCTGTTCCACCGGGCTAGGTGCTGTATTGTATCAAGAGCAGGAAGAACAGAAGAGAGTCATTGCTTATGCCAGCAGGGGCTTGTCCCGGAGTGAGTCGAGATACCCAGCACACAAGCTGGAGTTTTTAGCCCTAAAGTGGGCTGTCACTGAAAAGTTCAACGACTACCTGTACGGCACCTCCTTCACCGTTGTGACCGACAGCAATCCCCTGACTTACCTCCTCACTTCAGCAAAACTTGATGCCACAAGCTACCGCTGGTTATCTGCTCTTTCCACATACTCCTTCAAGATCACTTACCGAGCTGGCAAGCAAAATGCAGATGCAGACGGTCTTTCACGCAGACCCCATGGCGAACTCTCAATCGATGTGACGTCAGAAAAAGAGAAGGAAAGAATCCTCAGGTTTGCTGAGCAACATCTTAGAAGTCCAAATGTAATAACCATAGACCAACACACAGTGCAAGCTCTTTCTGACCGGCAATTAATCTGTAGTGCTCCTGATTCTACTTCTGATCATGCTCTCGTCCATTCTTTGTCCATGTCCGCTGACAGCCTACCGGATAGCTTTACTGCTGACGAGCAGTTTGCATCCCCTGTGGTTCCTCGGTTGAGCCCAGCTGACATCGCTGACAAGCAACGCGCTGATCCTGTCCTGAGACATGTGATAGCACAACTGGAGACTGGCAAATCACCACCCCCCTCCTTGAGGGAACAACTGCCAGAGCTGCCGCTCCTTTTACGGGACTTCAACCGTTTAGAGCTCCACGACAACGTCCTTGTACGGAGACGGCAACTTGAAAACCAGCTCCAACACCAACTAGTGCTGCCCCAAGAATGTCGCGCAGATGTTTTGTTCAGCCTACACGATCAAATGGGCCATATGGGCATTGAACGCACCTTAGATCTTGTCCGGAACCGTTTCTACTGGCCACGAATGGCCAATGACATACGGACTAAAGTGAAAACCTGCGAGAGATGCATAAAACGAAAAGCACTACCAGAAACAGCCGCACCTCTAGTGAATATCAGAACTTCACACCCACTCGAGCTTGTTTGTATTGACTACCTGTCATTGGAACCCGACAAGAGTAAAATCAAAGACATCCTGGTTATTACAGACCACTTCACAAAATACGCCCTTGCCCTACCTACCCCAAACCAGAAAGCAAAAACTGTAGCAAAAAGCCTGTGGGAAATTTTTTTTGTGCACTATGGTATCCCTCAGAAAATACACAGTGACCAAGGACCTGATTTCGAATCAAAAACAATAAAGGAACTCTGTGCATTAGCAGGTATCCACAAAACCAGGACAACTCCATATCACCCAAGGGGAAACCCTGTTGAGAGATTCAATAGAACGTTACTGGACATGCTCGGTACACTGGCACAACAAGAAAAATCTCACTGGAAGGACTTTGTAAAACCACTTGTACATGCATACAACTGTACAAAAAATGACACCACCGGATTCACTCCATATGAACTCATGTTCGGCCGCCAACCACGACTCCCCATCGACCTTGTTTTCGGCCTACCAGTCTGTAAACCCAGCCTGAATCACTCCGATTACGTAAAAAAACTTAAGACGCATCTCCAGAAAAGCTACCAATTGGCTTCAGAGAATGCAGAAAAAACTATGATGAGAAACAAGACACGCTTTGATCGAAAGGTCATTGCATCGGAACTGGATGTGGGAGATCGTGTTCTTGTCCGAAACGTTAGACTGAGAGGAAAACATAAAATAGCGGACAAATGGGAATCTGATGTCTATGTGGTGATCAAAAAAGCAGTCAACTTGCCCGTTTACACCGTCAAACCTGAGCATACAGACAAGCCATCAAGAACACTTCACAGAGATCTACTCCTGCCTTGTGGTTACTTACCTGCCGCCTCTCAAGTCCAGCCAACACCTCCCAAAAGACCTGCCAAACCTACAGTATCTCCAACGGATCCTGAAAATGAGTCACGGTCTGATGATGAAAGTCTGCCAATAAATTGGTACAACATACCTACTTCAGAACTTACACGTTTCTCTACTACCGTAGACATTCCAAGACCGAAATCAATGCCTCCTCCTGGAGAACCGTTGCCAGATTCACCTGAACCAGTAAATCAGATTCAGCAAGAACAACCAGAGCCTGAACCGTTAACTCCAGACTCTGAACTTGACTTACCTGCCGAAACTGTTGCTGAACCTGACTCACCTGTTGAAAGTACCTCCGAATCTGACTCACCTGATTCTAGTCACAACCTACCTCCTGATTCTGATTCATCTGCCTCAGAAGTTGAACAGCCAAAGAGATCAACAAGAGCGAGACGCCCACCAGACAGGTTTCAATATAGCAGTTTGGGCCATCCAATCCTGAAGAGCATTCAGTCACTCTTCGACGGACTAGGTAAAGCATTCTCACTTGCTATACCTACTGATGACGTTGGTTTTGCTCACTCACCTGGCCAGTCGACTGAAGGCTGTCAGTTCAGCCATGTACAGGGACGTACATGAGGTTAGGGGGGGAACCTGTAACCCACGTCTAAAAAGCAGACAGTTACTTAAGCGGGACCGCCTCCGCTGCCTGCTCATTCGCCCAGCCACCAGTGGCGCTATGTTTAAAATGTCCGCACCCGCAACACAATTTCCTGTTTCTCAACTCGCTGCTCCGGCTTGGACTGTGCAGAACGAAATACAACTCTAAACTCGAAAAACAACTCTAAACTGAACAAGATCACTCAGAACAAAACAAAACTCCAAACGAGACAAAACTACTCAGAACTAAACGAAACCACGAAACGACTACTACTCACTGGTGAGTGAACCAAAGCTATGCCATATTGAACTGCCCAATCTAGGCAGCTAATTACTTACTTCCGCATTCGCCGCGGCACAAACTTTTACTTGACAAGCTAATGCGTCTCATTCAAATGCATTGGTGGTTACTACAAGCTTTGTAGTTTAAGATAAGCTATAATAAGATGTATTGTTGCGCAGCTATGAATTTAATTTATACTTATGATACTTATAATCACTTATTTATACTTTGATCATTTAATTTATGTGATATTGAATGAATTAATTGATTGATTGTGAAGAAAATGTTAACTCTGGTTAATGTAGATTACTAGTAATGAATCATATGAAGTTATGAAGTATTTAAAGTATTTGTCTTGGCCTGTTATTTCTAGGTCAGGTTTTTTTTCCCTACCCTGATTCTCTACATGAGATGGCAAGCCTTTAAACCCCACGGACCTGGTAGGACCAGTCTTTATTTTTTGTCTTTCCTGGACTGGATTAAGCTTTATTTCTTTCCCCCGTCAAAAGACTTTGACAATAGACCAAAGGATCGCTGATCTATGAACTGAACTTTAATAGAAGGAAAAGGAAAAGGACGAACAGTACCTTTATGAATTGTTTTTTTTCTCTTGTTGCTTGTTTTGATTGTTTACTATATGTATTTAATACAATTTATTATTTAACTTTATCCCTGTGTCTGGACCGTTATTCACCACAAGCTCCTATAACAAACCTGGTTTTTCTGTCTAGTCATATGCCATATTCCATTGCAAAACCGAGTCCTAACTCTTAAGTAAGTGTTACTATCACTAGAAAGGAAAAACTTGGGCACATTTAAATCAGAGGTTAGGGCAATTTATACACCGGATTGTACTTTTGATTCAACTTTTCAACTAAGTCTGCTTTGCCGATCACCATTCCCTGTTGAGGGGAAATAAGAAGAAAACTTTCATTCTACTTTTCACTCTTTATGTTATGAGTAGCAAATGAGCAGAATGCTTTTAAATATATGTTATAATTATAAATAATAAGAATGCATTTGTATAAAATGTGTATCTACCTGCAAGTGACCCCACAATTTCCCCCCAAATTGTGCCCTCTGTAGTTTCTAATAATTTTTCATTTTGTACAGTTTTTAAATTGGAATTTATGCCCATCTATATAGTCAACACCTTTTTTCACATTGTTCTTGTTTTACAGGATGACTCCCCCAAACGAGGAGCCAATAGCAAGAAGCAAAAAATTAAGAAGACAAATTAAACATGATTGGTTCATCCGACTTTCTTACAGACCCTAATCCATGCCTTCCTCACCTCCCTTTGGACTCCTGCAGTGGAGTGCTGTTCTGGATCTCCAACAAAGCACTGGACTGGCACTGTCTGGAAGCACTGGACTGGCACTGTCTGGAAGCACTGGACTGGCTCTGTCTGGAAGCACTGGACTGGCTCTGTCTGGAAGCACTGGACTGGTTCTGTCTGGAAGCACTGGACTGGTTCTGTCTGGAAGCACTGGACTGGCTCTGTCTGGAAGCACTGGACTGGTTCTGTCTGGAAGCACTGGACTGGTTCTGTCTGGAAGCACTGGACTGGTTCTGTCTGGAAGCACTGGACTGGTTCTGTCTGGAAGCACTGGACTGGTTCTGTCTGGAAGCACTGGACTTCAGCATTTGTACAACTTTGTAAGAGGCAGAGTTCTTGTCCAGACCAGCTGTGGTAAAAAACCATCTTCACCCTCATCCACCTCCATAATGTCCTTTACTATGTGGGAGTTAAGTAATAAACAAATAAACAAACCTACAGTTTAAAGGAAGAAGGGGAAACTGAATAGTTTAAACATGAACCAAATAATGTCAATTCTGATGGAATTATAGAGGTATTTGAGGCTATGGGTTAAATCAGACCAAGAATGGTCGATGGTTAAATGAAACAGATATTTAATCATATGTAAATTAATTAAATCAATTCCAAATCAGACATATTACAAAGTAACGGCTTTAAATCTTACATATTCTACCACGATTACTGTAAATCAGAGAGATTTTAGCAAGGAGAAGACGTAGGACAACCTAGAATTGATAAGGAGTCCTTAGGATTCACAGGATGTGAATCAATCAACAATGTGCGCAAACTGCATGTACTTTTTGTGGAACCAGGATAGTGTTCCTCTACATATAATGGTGAACCACTTTGAATATCTCACCATCTCGAGTGCATAATATAACACTGTGTAACTGCTTTCGGAGAGTAACTTCAAAAGGGGCACCAGTATAATGTAACGAGGTGTGAAAGAGATTCGCTCCTTTCTAGTTAGAATACCTAATTTGGGAGTCAGATGGCTCAATGGGTTAAGGCGTTGGCTTCATGAACGTAAGGTTGTGAGATCGAGCCCCCGCTGTGGCTATATGACTTTGTGTCCTTGGGCAAGGCACTTCACCCTACTTGCCTCAGGGAGAATGTCCCTGTACTTACTGTAAGTCGCTTTGGATAAAAGCGTCTGCTAAATGAATAAATGTAAATGTAATTTGTTAAGTATTTCATAAAATGAGGCACCACCTCAATATTTGGTAAAGGAACTGAGGAAACTTTATGGATTAATAGTTTAATAGCCTTCAGATAATCGGTCTAATCTTTGACTTTAAATTCAAAGCAGTTCGGTGGATTTGGTTGCTCAGTATGACAGATAATCCAACGTCATGTGTTTCCTCAGATTAAGACGCACAAAAGTGTGGTCAAGATTGTTTGTCATGTGCTTTATACTGTAATAAAAACATCCTTTTCTGAAGAAGGCAAACCATTGGTTCAGGTGATTTGAAATGGCGGTCCTGGGATGTTTCATGTAGGTGTGTCTGAGGTAAAATATTCAAAATGTCCACGGAAATGCTCAATTTCAATAACTAACAATAAAACATCAATTTTGATTTCAAGGTTGATTGACTTAATTTAGGAAGTTATCTTGGGAAAATATATTAAAACATAACATCAACACCTTTTTAGTGTCCACAAGTAGGACTGTCTTTGTGAGATGTTTGTAAATCCATTTAATGTCTGTTTTGGGATCAATCCTTATCATTCCTAAAGAGAGGAAGCCCTGAGTCAGCATCTCTTGAGCTCCATCAGGACAGAGGGCATTGTGTTGTAATCAGTTATCCTGATTTCATCTATCTCTAACTGATGTGGGCATGGTCGTGTGTGGACCCTGCTTCAACAATAATTCTGACTTCTGGCTGGCTTCACTGTCCTTTTTGCCACTTGGGTGTTTGGGAAACAAGGTGAAATATGTCTGTCAAGTGGATGAGCGTAGCGTCAGCCTGGCCATCGTTGACCCCTTCTCGAGCAGACAGCATTTTGCAAACCACACAGATTTACCAGAAACCCTGATGAAGCATTTGAAAGGCTCGCCACAGATTGGCTAAATTAGACAGGAAGGACATGGAAAGGGAGTCAACTGGCCCAAATGAGGATCGAACCCATGATCTTAGCATTATTAGCACCACGATCTGACCAACTTAGCTAACTGGCCACAGGTCCTTTGCTAACTGGCCATAGCTGCTGTGTTGACAGGCCATAGCTGCTGTGTTGACAGGCCATAGCTGCTGTGTTGACAGGCCATAGCTGCTGTGTTGACAGGCCATAGCTGCTGTGTTGACAGGCCATAGCTGCTGTGTTGACAGGCCAGAGCTGCTGTGTTGACAGGCCAGAGCTGCTGTGTTGACAGGCCATAGCTGCTGTGTTGACAGGCCATAGCTGCTGTGTTGACAGGCCAGAGCTGCTGTGTTGACAGGCCAGAGCTGCTGTGTTGACAGGCCATAGCTGCTGTGTTGACAGGCCAGAGCTGCTGTGTTGACAGGCCAGAGCTGCTGTGTTGACAGGCCAGAGCTGCTGTGTTGACAGGCCAGAGCTGCTGTGTTGACAGGCCATAGCTGCTGTGTTGACAGGCCATAGCTGCTGTGTTGACAGGCCAGAGCTGCTGTGTTGACAGGCCATAGCTGCTGTGTTGACAGGCCAGAGCTGCTGTGTTGACAGGCCAGAGCTGCTGTGTTGACAGGCCATAGCTGCTGTGTTGACAGGCCATAGCTGCTGTGTTGACAGGCCATAGCTGCTGTGTTGACAGGCCAGAGCTGCTGTGTTGACAGGCCATAGCTGCTGTGTTGACAGGCCAGAGCTGCTGTGTTGACAGGCCAGAGCTGCTGTGTTGACAGGCCATAGCTGCTGTGTTGACAGGCCATAGCTGCTGTGTTGACAGGCCAGAGCTGCTGTGTTGACAGGCCATAGCTGGTGTGTTGACAGGCCAGAGCTGCTGTGTTGACAGGCCAGAGCTGCTGTGTTGACAGGCCAGAGCTGCTGTGTTGACAGGCCATAGCTGCTGTGTTGACAGGCCAGAGCTGCTGTGTTGACAGGCCAGAGCTGCTGTGTTGACAGGCCAGAGCTGCTGTGTTGACAGGCCAGAGCTGCTGTGTTGACAGGCCATAGCTGCTGTGTTGACAGGCCAGAGCTGCTGTGTTGACAGGCCATAGCTGCTGTGTTGACAGGCCAGAGCTGCTGTGTTGACAGGCCAGAGCTGCTGTGTTGACAGGCCATAGCTGCTGTGTTGACAGGCCATAGCTGCTGTGTTGACAGGCCATAGCTGGTGTGTTGACAGGCCAGAGCTGCTGTGTTGACAGGCCAGAGCTGCTGTGTTGACAGGCCAGAGCTGCTGTGTTGACAGGCCAGAGCTGCTGTGTTGACAGGCCAGAGCTGCTGTGTTGACAGGCCAGAGCTGCTGTGTTGACAGGCCAGAGCTGCTGTGTTGACAGGCCAGAGCTGCTGTGTTGACAGGCCAGAGCTGCTGTGTTGACAGGCCAGAGCTGCTGTGTTGACAGGCCAGAGCTGCCGAGCCAACCGACCAACCGTCCTAGGCGACACCTCATGTCTGTGCGACACGGCCGCTCGTATCAGACCCGCGCTGTATTTTTTTTGCCTCTCGGAACTCAGGGGTACGTCGAGAATGCACTTCGACTGGAGCGAAGAGTCTTCCAAGACTCCAACGTCATGGGCTGAGCAGACACTGCTTGCAGTGCTTAGACGTGGGCCAGTGGCGCAATGGATAACGCGTCTGACTACGGATCAGAAGATTCTAGGTTCGACTCCTGGCTGGCTCGAGTTCCATTTTTGCAACTTGGGTGTTTGGGAAACAAGGGAAAATATAGCTGCAAGCAGCGATGGTGGATTCCTCCTAGAACAATTTATGAAAATGATTTATGAAAAATGCAATCTGCATGTTTGGTGTGAAAACATCCAAGACTGTAGTGCCCCTGTGCTGTAATGGACAAAGGATTGTGAACATCAAAAATCCTATGGATAACTGACGGAGGAGTCCTAATAACAGTATAGCAACCTAAAATCTTTATATACATTTTTTATTTTTCTACTGTGTTTTTTTTGCTTTAGATTTAACACAAAGTATAAACCACAATCAAAAGCGTTTTACAAGCTGATTCCCAGGTTCAGTGAGTAACAAACACAAAATAACCCTGATTTGGCCTTGCTGAAACATCCGGATTCATTGCTGCAAAACTCATCAGACCACTAACCACAGCTAAAACTATTTAAAAAGTAATAATAACTTAATAACAATGTAACAATGTAGTAATAATAGGTAAAAAGTTGAATAACAACGTAATAACAGTGTAACAACGTGGTAATAACTGGTATAAAGTGTAACAACAACTTAACAACAGTGTAACAATGTGGTAATAATGGTATAAAGTTTAATACCAACTTAATACCAGAGTATTCACTTTGTAGAAAGTATAATAACAACATAATAAAAGTGAGTAACAAACACAAAATAACCCTGATTTGGCCTTGCTGATACATCAGGATTCATTGCTGCAAAACTCATCAGACCACTAACCACAGCTAAAACTATTAAAAAAGTAATAATAACTTAATAACAATGTAACAACATGGTAATAACTGGTAGAAAGTTGAATAACAACGTAATAACAGTGTGACAACGTGGTAATAACTGGTATAAAGTGTAACATCAACTTAACAACAGTGTAACAATGTGGTAAAAATGGTATAAAGTTTAATACCAACTTAATACCAGAGTATTCACTTTGTAGAAATTAGAATAACAACATAATAACGGTGTAACAACTTCTTAAAACCAGTTAAAAAGTGTAATAACAGTACAGCAACTTACAATCTTTATATAAATTGTTTTTCTTTCAACTGTCTTTTTTCAAACTTTTAGTCATCCATGGTTTGATTCATTCTGGATTTAACACAAAGTATAAACCACAATCAAAAGCGTTTTACAAGCTGATTCCCAGGTTCAGTGAGTAACAAACACAAAATAACCCTGATTTGGCCTTGCTGAAACATCCGGATTCATTGCTGCAAAAGTCATCAGACCACTAACCACAGCTAAAACTATTTAAAAAGTAATAATAACTTAATAACAGTGTAACAACGTGGTAATAACTGGTACAAAGTTTAATAACAACGTAATAACAGTGTAACAATGTAGTGCAAACTGGTATAAAGTGTAACAACTTAATACCAGTGTATTCACTTTGTAGAAAGTATAATAACAACATAATAACAGTGAGTAACAAACACAAAATAACCCTGATTTGGCCTTGCTGACACATCAGGATTCATTGCTGCACAACTCATCAGACCACTAACCACACCTAAAACTATTTAAAAAGTAATAATAACTTAATAAGAATGTAACAACGTAGTAATAACTGGTAAAGAGTTGAATAACAACGTAATAACAGTGTAACAACGTTGTAATAACTGGTATAAAGTGTAACAACAACTTAACAACAGTGTAACAATGTGGTAATAATGGTATAAAGTTTAATACCAACTTAATACCAGAGTATTCAATTTGTAGAAAGTATAATAACAACATAATAACAGTGAGTAACAAAAACAAATTAACCCTGATTTGGCCTTGCTGATACATCAGGATTCATTGCTGCAAAACTCATCAGACCACTAACCACAGCTAAAACTATTTAAAAAGTAATAATAACTTAATAACAACGTAACAACGTAGTAATAATAGGTAAAAAGTTGAATAACAACGTAATAACAGTGTAACAATGTGGTAATAACTGGTATAAAGTGTAACAACAACTTAACAACAGTGTAACAATGTGGTAATAATGGTATAAAGTTTAATACCAACTTAATACCAGAGTATTCACTTTGTAGAAAGTATAATAACAACATAATAAAAGTGAGTAACAAACACAAAATAACCCTGATTTGGCCTTGCTGATACATCAGGATTCATTGCTGCAAAACTCATCAGACCACTAACCACAGCTAAAACTATTTAAAAAGTAACAATAACTTAATAACAATGTAACAACATGGTAATAACTGGAAGAAAGTTGAATAACAACATAATAACAGTGTAACAACGTGGTAATAACTGGTATAAAGTGTAACAACAACTTAACAACAGTGTAACAATGTGGTAAAAATGGTATAAAGTTTAATACCAACTTAATACCAGAGTATTTACTTTGTAGAAATTAGAATAACAACATAATAACGGTGTAACAACTTCTTAAAACCAGTTAAAAAGTGTAATAACAGTACAGCAACTTACAATCTTTATATAAATTGTTTTTCTTTCAACTGTCTTTTTTCAAACTTTTAGTCATCCATGGTTTAATTCATTCTGGATTTAACACAAAGTATAAACCACAATCAAAAGCGTTTTACAAGCTGATTCCCAGGTTCAGTGAGTAACAAACACAAAATAACCCTGATTTGGCCTTGCTGAAACATCCGGATTCATTGCTGCAAAACTCATCAGACCACTAACCACAGCTAAAACTATTAAAAAAGTAATAATAACTTAATAACAGTGTAACAACGTGGTAATAACTGGTAAAAAGTTGAATAACAACGTAATAACAGTGTAACAACGTTGTAATAACTGGTATAAAGTGTAACAAGAACTTAACAACAGTGTAACAATGAGGTAATAATGGTATAAAGTTTAATACCAACTTAATACCAGAGTATTCACTTTGTAGAAAGTATAATAACAACATAATAACAGTGAGTAACAAACACAAAATAAACTTGATTTGGCCTTGCTGACACATCAGGATTCATTGCTGCACAACTCATCAGACCACTAACCACACCTAAAACTATTTAAAAAGTAATAATAACTTAATAACAACGTAACAACGTAATAACTGGTAAAAAGTTGAATAACAACGTAATAACAGTGTAACAACGTGGTAATAACTGGTATAAAGTGTAACAACAACTTAACAACAGTGTAACAATGTGGTAATAATGGTATAAAGTTTAATACCAACTTAATACCAGAGTAATCACTTTGTAGAAAGTATAATAACAACATAATAACAGTGAGTAACAAACACAAAATAACCCTGATTTGTTAATAAAGATTTGTTAATAAAGTTTAATACCAACTTAATACCAGAGTATTCACTTTGTAGAAAGTATAATAACAACATAATAACGGTGTAACAACTTCTTAAAACCAGTTAAAAAGTGTAATAACAGTACAGCAACTTACAATCTTTATATAAATTGTTTTTCTTTCAACTGTCTTTTTTCAAACTTTTTGTCATCCATGGTTTGATTCATTCTGGATTTAACACAAAGTATAAACCACAATCAAAAGCGTTTTACAAGCTGATTCCCAGGTTCAGTGAGTAACAAACACAAAATAACCCTGATTTGGCCTTGCTGAAACATCCGGATTCATTGCTGCAAAACTCATCAGACCACTAACCACAGCTAAAACTATTTAAAAAGTAATAATAACTTAATAACAGTGTAACAACGTGGTAATAACTGGTACAAAGTTTAATAACAACGTAATAACAGTGTAACAATGTAGTGCCAACTGGTATAAAGTGTAACAACTTAATACCAGTGTATTCACTTTGTAGAAAGTATAATAACAACATAATAACAGTGAGTAACAAACACAAAATAACCCTGATTTGGCCTTGCTGACACATCAGGATTCATTGCTGCACAACTCATCAGACCACTAACCACACCTAAAACTATTTAAAAAGTAATAATAACTTAATAAGAATGTAACAACGTAGTAATAACTGGTAAAGAGTTGAATAACAACGTAATAACAGTGTAACAACGTTGTAATAACTGGTATAAAGTGTAACAACAACTTAACAACAGTGTAACAATGTGGTAATAATGGTATAAAGTTTAATACCAACTTAATACCAGAGTATTCAATTTGTAGAAAGTATAATAACAACATAATAACAGTGAGTAACAAAAACAAATTAACCCTGATTTGGCCTTGCTGATACATCAGGATTCATTGCTGCAAAACTCATCAGACCACTAACCACAGCTAAAACTATTTAAAAAGTAATAATAACTTAATAACAACGTAACAACGTAGTAATAATAGGTAAAAAGTTGAATAACAACGTAATAACAGTGTAACAATGTGGTAATAACTGGTATAAAGTGTAACAACAACTTAACAACAGTGTAACAATGTGGTAATAATGGTATAAAGTTTAATACCAACTTAATACCAGAGTATTCACTTTGTAGAAAGTATAATAACAACATAATAACAGTGAGTAACAAACACAAAATAACCCTGATTTGGCCTTGCTGACACATCAGGATTCATTGCTGCACAACTCATCAGACCACTAACCACACCTAAAACTATTTAAAAAGTAATAATAACTTAATAAGAATGTAACAACGTAGTAATAACTGGTAAAGAGTTGAATAACAACGTAATAACAGTGTAACAACGTTGTAATAACTGGTATAAAGTGTAACAACAACTTAACAACAGTGTAACAATGTGGTAATAATGGTATAAAGTTTAATACCAACTTAATACCAGAGTATTCAATTTGTACAAAGTATAATAACAACATAATAACAGTGAGTAACAAAAACAAATTAACCCTGATTTGGCCTTGCTGATACATCAGGATTCATTGCTGCAAAACTCATCAGACCACTAACCACAGCTGAAACTATTTAAAAAGTAATAATAACTTAATAACAACGTAACAACGTAGTAATAATAGGTAAAAAGTTGAATAACAACGTAATAACAGTGTAACAATGTGGTAATAACTGGTATAAAGTGTAACAACAACTTAACAACAGTGTAACAATGTGGTAATAATGGTATAAAGTTTAATACCAACTTAATACCAGAGTATTCACTTTGTAGAAAGTATAATAACAACATAATAACAGTGAGTAACAAACACAAAATAACCCTGATTTGGCCTTGCTGACACATCAGGATTCATTGCTGCACAACTCATCAGACCACTAACCACACCTAAAACTATTTAAAAAGTAATAATAACTTAATAAGAATGTAACAACGTAGTAATAACTGGTAAAGAGTTGAATAACAACGTAATAACAGTGTAACAACGTTGTAATAACTGGTATAAAGTGTAACAACAACTTAACAACAGTGTAACAATGTGGTAATAATGGTATAAAGTTTAATACCAACTTAATACCAGAGTATTCACTTTGTAGAAAGTATAATAACAACATAATAACAGTGAGTAACAAACACAAATTAACCCTGATTTGGCCTTGCTGATACATCAGGATTCATTGCTACAAAACTCATCAGACCACTAACCACAGCTAAAACTATTTAAAAAGTAATAATAACTTAATAACAACGTAACAACGTTGTAATAACTGGTAAAAAGTTGAATAACAACGTAATAACAGTGTAACAACGTGGTAATAACTGGTATAAAGTGTAACAACAACTTAACAACAGTGTAACAATGTGGTAATAATGGTATAAAGTTTAATACCAACTTAATACCAGAGTAATCACTTTGTAGAAAGTATAATAACAACATAATAACAGTGAGTAACAAACACAAAATAACCCTGATTTGTTAATAAAGATTTGTTAATAAAGTTTAATACCAACTTAATACCAGAGTATTCACTTTGTAGAAAGTATAATAACAACATAATAACGGTGTAACAACTTCTTAAAACCAGTTAAAAAGTGTAATAACAGTACAGCAACTTACAATCTTTATATAAATTGTTTTTCTTTCAACTGTCTTTTTTCAAACTTTTTGTCATCCATGGTTTGATTCATTCTGGATTTAACACAAAGTATAAACCACAATCAAAAGCGTTTTACAAGCTGATTCCCAGGTTCAGTGAGTAACAAACACAAAATAACCCTGATTTGGCCTTGCTGAAACATCCGGATTCATTGCTGCAAAACTCATCAGACCACTAACCACAGCTAAAACTATTTAAAAAGTAATAATAACTTAATAACAATGTAACAACGTTGTAATAACTGGTAAAAAGTTGAATAACAACGTAATAACAGTGTAACAACGTTGTAATAACTGGTATAAAGTGTAACAACAACTTAACAACAGTGTAACAATGTGGTAATAATGGTATAAAGTTTAATACCAACTTAATACCAGAGTATTCACTTTGTAAAAAGTATAATAACAACATAATAACAGTGAGTAACAAACACAAAATAACCCTGATTTGGCCTTGCTGACACATCCGGATTCATTGCTGCAAAACTCATCAGACCCCTAACCACAGCTAAAACTATTAAAAAAGTAATAATAACTTAATAACAGTTTAACAACGTGGTAATAACTAGTAAAAAGTTGAATAACCACGTAATAACAGTGTAACATTGTAGCGAAAACTGGTATAAAGTGTAACAACAACTTAACAACAGTGTAACAATGTGGTAATAATGGTATAAAGTTTAATACCAACTTAATACCAGAGTATTCACTTTGTAGAAAGTATAATAACAACATAATAACAGTGAGTAACAAACACAAAATAACCCTGATTTGGCCTTGCTGATACATCAGGATTCATTGCTGCAAAACTCATCAGACCACTAACCACACCTAAAACTATTTAAAAAGTAATAATAACTTAATAACAATGTAACAAAGTTGTAATAACTGGTAGAAAGTTGAATAACAACGTAATAACAGTGTAACAACGTGGTAATAACTGGTATAAAGTGTAACAACAACTTAACAACAGTGTAACAATGTGGTAATAATGGTATAAAGTTTAATACCAATTTAATACCAGAGTATTCACTTTGTAGAAATTAGAATAACAACATAATAACGGTGTAACAACTTCTTAAAACCAGTTAAAAAGTGTAATAACAGTACAGCAACTTACAATCTTTATATAAATTGTTCTTCTTTCTACTGTCTTTTTTCAAACTTTTAGTCATCCATGGTTTGATTCATTCTGGATTTAACACAAAGTATAAACACAAGTGAGGCTTGGTCTGACGATGTTGCCAGCCAAAAATGGGGATGATTGGATTAGAATTTTAGAAGTAGTAGAAAAAAAACACGTTTCATAAATATAAATTGTACAGAAAATTTAAAGATTTGCCATTTTGAGTTGCTGAAGCTTTTTTGTTCGTCGTGAGGAATGAGGCACATGGAATGAATTTCAGGATTCCAGGACAAAAGAGATACAAATGGCATCACTTTTAAAAAGGCATATTGGGGTGTGGCCTGTAGCGCCCCCTTGGCTGTAGCAGACAAACAATTATCAACATCTAAAATCCTATTGATACATTTTGTGAGGGTTCTTATGATGATGATAACTGCAAATTATAGGGAAGATTGGGCAAAAGTTTTAGGAAGAGTAGTGAAAAAACACATTTGATAAATGTATGTTGTACAGACAAATCTATGGGTTTGCCACTATAGGTTGTGCTGACTTTTTTGTTCATCGTGACGAATAAGGCATCTGAAATGAATTTCAGGATTCTAGGACAAAAGGAGTACAAATGGCATCACTTTTAGGGAAAGTCAGATGGCTCAACGGTTAAGGCGTTGGCCTCGTGAACGGAAGGTTGTGAGATCGAGCCCCCGCTGTGGCTCTATGACATTGTGTCCTTGGGCACACCCTACTTACCTCAGGGAGAATATCCCTGTACTTACTGTAAGTCGCTTTGGATAAAAGCGTCTGCTAAATGAATAAATGTAAATGTAAATGTTTTTAAAAGGACACAAATGGTCAGCTCCCAGCTGAACGTGCCCGACCCCACCTGCAGGTGGATCACAGACTTCCTGTCCGACAGGAAGCAGCGCGTCAAGATGGGAACGCAAGTCTCTGACTCCCGGTCCATCAGCACCGGATCCCCTCAAGGCTGTGTCCTTTCCCCCCTGCTCTTCTCCCTGTACACAAACAGCTGCACCTCAAGTCATCCATCTGTCAAGCTCCTGAAGTTTGCGGACGATACCACCCTGATCGGGCTCATTTCTGATGGGGACGAGTCTGACTTCAGGTGGGAAGTGGACAACCTGGAGCTCAACGCTCTTAAGACAGTGGAGATGGTTGTGGACTTTAGGAAGGTGTCCTCTCTGCTGCAGAAGCATGAGGTGAGGGATGGGGACCTGGAGACAGAGAGAGAGGGGGGGTGGAGCAGACGGGGGGCTGGGACAGAGGCTGGGGAGCAGGGGGGGCTGAGGCTGGGACAGAGGCTGGGGAGCAGGGGGGGGGGGCTGGGACAGAGGCTGGGGAGCAGGGGGAGGGCTGAGGCTGGGACAGAGGCTGGGGCACAGGGGGAGGGCTGAGGCTGGGACAGAGGCTGGGGAGCAGGGGGGGCTGAGGCTGGGACAGAGGCTGGGGCGCAGGGGGGGGGCTGAGGCTGGGACAGAGGCTGGGGCGCAGGGGGAGGGCTGAGGCTGGGACAGAGGCTGGGGCGCAGGGGGAGGGCTGAGGCTGGGACAGAGGCTGGGGCACAGGGGGAGGGCGGAGGCTGGGACAGAGGCTGGGGCACAGGGGGAGGGCTGAGGCTGGGACAGAGGCTGGGGAGCAGGGGGAGGGCTGAGGCTGGGACAGAGGCTGGGGCACAGGGGGAGGGCTGAGGCTGGGACAGAGGCTGGGGAGCAGGGGGAGGGCTGAGGCTGGGACAGAGGCTGGGGCAGAGGGGGAGGGCTGAGGCTGGGACAGAGGCTGGGGCACAGGGGGAGGGCTGAGGCTGGGACAGAGGCTGGGGAGCAGGGGGAGGGCTGAGGCTGGGACAGAGGCTGGGGCACAGGGGGAGGGCTGAGGCTGGGACATAGGCTGGGGAGCAGGGGGAGGGCTGAGGCTGGGACAGAGGCTGGGGCGCAGGGGGAGGGCTGAGGCTGGGACAGAGGCTAGGGCGCAGGAGGAGGGGGCTGAGGCTGGGACAGAGGCTGGGGCACAGGGGGAGGGCTGAGGCTGGGACATAGGCTGGGGAGCAGGGGGAGGGCTGAGGCTGGGACAGAGGCTGGGGCGCAGGGGGAGGGCTGAGGCTGGGACAGAGGCTAGGGCGCAGGAGGAGGGGGCTGAGGCTGGGACAGAGGCTGGGGCACAGGGGGAGGGCTGATGCTGGGACATAGGCTGGGGTGCAGGGGGGGGGCTGAGGCTGGACTGGCTGCCTGACTTGGCCTGACCCTGCTGGGGCTTGAGAGGCAGCATCTCCCCCTGTGAGAGGGGGGTGGAGGAGGATGCAGGAGGGAGGCTGTGGGGGTGCTGGCTGCAGAAGAACAAGTTCCCCCCTGGACTCCTGTTCCCCTCTGTCCCTCCCTCCCCCTGACCTCCACCCAGCTGCTGGCCCTGATGCTCCAACCCTCCGCTCCACTAGACAGTATGGAATCATCTCAGGATGTTGATGCTGCCCCGTCTCCCTAGAGGAGTAGGGATCAAACACACCCCCTCCTCCCCCTTATGCCCCCACCCCACCACTGGTCTCACCCCCAGGCCTGGCCTCCCAGTATCACTCCAACCCCCTAAACTCCCCTGATGAACCGTTGTCCAGGAAACTCTCCTCCTGTCTACATCTGTCTCTCCTCCTCCTCTTCCTAACCCTCCCTCCCTCCCCATCCTCTCTCTCTCTCTCCTCCTCCTCTCCCTACACCTCCCTCCCCATCCTCTCTCTCTCTCCTCCTCCTCTCCCTACACCTCCCTCCCCATCCTCTCTCTCTCTCCTCCTCCTCTCCCTACACCTCCCTCCCCATCCTCTCTCTCTCTCCTCCTCCTCTCCCTACACCTCCCTCCCCATCCTCTCTCTCTCCTCCTCCTCTTCCTAACCCTCCCTCCCTCCCCATCCTCTCTCTCTCCTCCTCCTCTTCCTAACCCTCCCTCCCTCCCCATCCTCTCTCTCTCCTCCTCCTCTTCCTAACCCTCCCTCCCTCCCCATCCTCTCTCTCTCTCTCCTCCTCCTCTCCCTACACCTCCCTCCCCATCCTCTCTCTCTCTCCTCCTCCTCTCCCTACACCTCCCTCCCCATCCTCTCTCTCTCTCTCCTCCTCCTCTTCCTACACCTCCCTCCCTCCCCATCCTCTCTCTCTCTCTTCCTCCTCTCCCTACACCTCCCTCCCTATCCTCTCTCTCTCCTCCTCCTCTTCCTAACCCTCCCTCCCTCCCCATCCTCTCTCTCTCTCCTCCTCCTCTCCCTACACCTCCCTCCCCATCCTCTCTCTCTCCTCCTCCTCTCCCTACACCTCCCTCCCCATCCTCTCTCTCTCCTCCTCCTCTTCCTAACCCTCCCTCCCTCCCCATCCTCTCTCTCTCCTCCTCCTCTTCCTAACCCTCCCTCCCTCCCCATCCTCTCTCTCTCTCTCCTCCTCCTCTCCCTACACCTCCCTCCCCATCCTCTCTCTCTCTCTCCTCCTCCTCTTCCTACACCTCCCTCCCTCCCCATCCTCTCTCTCTCTCTTCCTCCTCTCCCTACACCTCCCTCCCTATCCTCTCTCTCTCCTCCTCCTCTCCCTACACCTCCCTCCCCATCCTCTCTCTCTCTCTCCTCCTCCTCTTCCTACACATCCCTCCCTCCCCATCCTCTCTCTCTCTCTTCCTCCTCTCCCTACACCTCCCTCCCTATCCTCTCTCTCTCCTCCTCCTCTTCCTAACCCTCCCTCCCTCCCCATCCTCTCTCTCTCTCTCATCCTCCTCTCCCTACACCTCCCTCCCCATCCTCTCTCTCTCTCTCCTCCTCCTCTTCCTAACCCTCCCTCCCTCCCCATCCTCTCTCTCTCCTCCTCCTCTTCCTAACCCTCCCTCCCTCCCCATCCTCTCTCTCTCTCTCCTCCTCCTCTCCCTACACCTCCCTCCCCATCCTCTCTCTCTCTCTCCTCCTCCTCTTCCTACACCTCCCTCCCTCCCCATCCTCTCTCTCTCTCTTCCTCCTCTCCCTACACCTCCCTCCCTATCCTCTCTCTCTCCTCCTCCTCTCCCTACACCTCCCTCCCCATCCTCTCTCTCTCTCTCCTCCTCCTCTTCCTACACCTCCCTCCCTCCCCATCCTCTCTCTCTCTCTTCCTCCTCTCCCTACACCTCCCTCCCTATCCTCTCTCTCCTCCTCCTCTTCCTAACCCTCCCTCCCTCCCCATCCTCTCTCTCTCTCTCATCCTCCTCTCCCTACACCTCCCTCCCCATCCTCTCTCTCTCTCTCTTCCTCCTCTTCCTAACCCTCCCTCCCTCCCCATCCTCTCTCTCTCTTCCTCCTCTCCCTACACCTCCCTCCCCATCCTCTCTCCCTCCTCCTCCTCCTCTTCCTAACCCTCCCTCCCCATCCTCTCTCCCTCCTCCTCCTCCTCTTCCTAACCCTCCCTCCCTCCCCATCCTCTCTCCCTCCTCCTCCTCCTCTTCCTAACCCTCCCTCCCCATCCTCTCTCCCTCCTCCTCCTCCTCTTCCTAACCCTCCCTCCCCATCCTCTCTCCCTCCTCCTCCTCCTCTTCCTAACCCTCCCTCCCTCCCCATCCTCTCTCCCTCCTCCTCCTCCTCTTCCTAACCCTCCCTCCCTCCCCATCCTCTCTCCCTCCTCCTCCTCCTCTTCCTAACCCTCCCTCCCTCCCCATCCTCTCTCTCTCCTCCTCCTCTTCCTAACCCTCCCTCCCTCCCCATCCTCTCTCTCTCTCTCCTCCTCCTCTCCCTACACCTCCCTCCCCATCCTCTCTCTCTCTCTCCTCCTCCTCTTCCTACACCTCCCTCCCTCCCCATCCTCTCTCTCTCTCTTCCTCCTCTCCCTACACCTCCCTCCCTATCCTCTCTCTCTCCTCCTCCTCTCCCTACACCTCCCTCCCCATCCTCTCTCTCTCTCTCCTCCTCCTCTTCCTACACCTCCCTCCCTCCCCATCCTCTCTCTCTCTCTTCCTCCTCTCCCTACACCTCCCTCCCTATCCTCTCTCTCTCCTCCTCCTCTTCCTAACCCTCCCTCCCTCCCCATCCTCTCTCTCTCTCTCATCCTCCTCTCCCTACACCTCCCTCCCCATCCTCTCTCTCTCTCTCTTCCTCCTCTTCCTAACCCTCCCTCCCTCCCCATCCTCTCTCTCTCTTCCTCCTCTCCCTACACCTCCCTCCCCATCCTCTCTCCCTCCTCCTCCTCCTCTTCCTAACCCTCCCTCCCCATCCTCTCTCCCTCCTCCTCCTCCTCTTCCTAACCCTCCCTCCCTCCCCATCCTCTCTCCCTCCTCCTCCTCTTCCTAACCCTCCCTCCCCATCCTCTCTCCCTCCTCCTCCTCCTCTTCCTAACCCTCCCTCCCTCCCCATCCTCTCTCCCTCCTCCTCCTCCTCTTCCTAACCCTCCCTCCCTCCCCATCCTCTCTCCCTCCTCCTCCTCCTCTTCCTAACCCTCCCTCCCTCCCCATCCTCTCTCCCTCCTCCTCCTCCTCTTCCTAACCCTCCCTCCCTCCCCATCCTCTCTCTCTCTCTCCTCCTCCTCTTCCTAACCCTCCCTCCCTCCCCATCCTCTCTCTCTCTCTCTCTCCTCCTGCTTGTCATCCTCAGTCCCACTCGTCCTTCTCTTTCACCCTCATCCTTTTATAATGTATCAACAGAGGACATTGTTCTTCTCTCCTCTCATCATGCATGTTCAGCTCAGCCTCTAACCCTCAAATGAAGTCCACTCAGTCAGCTGTGGGATCTGCCTGTTGCTCTGTTGAAGCAGCCAATCAACACATGGACAGACTGCTACAGGTATTATGGTTTACATTCGCTAGGATCTATTACTTTATCCTAAAATAAATCATGGATACTTTTTAATTCCTTACGCAAAAATGCATTATTTTCTTACTCAACACACAATTTATACAATAACCTTTGAAGCTTGATTTACATTTACATGTATTAATTGAGCTGCTGCTGTCATCCAAAGGGACTTCCAAGAGAGAGCTTTACAAAAAGAGCATCAGTCACTGATCATAACAACATGATAGACCCCAAACATTGTAGGTAGTCAGATTATGAAACATACATTGAGTGAAACCAAATTAGTGCCAAAGGGAAGAGCCACAAGAGCAGATAGAGGGAGAAAGAGGGAGGGAGGGAGGGATGGAGGTAGAAAGGGAGGGAGGGAAAGAAGGGGGAGAGAAGGAAGATGGAGGTAGAAAGGGAGGGAGGGAGGGATGGAGGTAGAAAGGGAGGGAGGGAAAGAAGGGGGAGAGAAGGAAGATGGAGGTAGAAAGGGAGGGAGGGAGGGATGGAGGTAGAAAGGGAGGGAGGGAAAGAAGGGGGAGGAGAAGGAAGATGGAGGTAGAAAGGGAGGGAGGGAGGGATGGAGGTAGAAAGGAGGGAGGGAAAGAAGGGGGAGAGAAGGGAGATGGAGGTAGAAAGGGAGGGAGGGAGGGATGGAGGTAGAAAGGGAGGGAGGGAAAGAAGGGGGAGAGAAGGAAGATGGAGGTAGAAAGGGAGGGAGGGAGGGATGGAGGTAGAAAGGGAGGGAGGGAAAGAAGGGGGAGAGAAGGGAGATGGAGGTAGAAAGGGAGGGAGAGAAGAGAGGGAGATGGAAGGAGAGACAGGGAGGGAGGGGGAGGCAGGGAAGGAGTTAGAGAGGAGGAAGAGAGTGAGGTAGGGTGGGAGAGAGAGATGGATAGAAAAAGAGGGAGGGTGGAAGGAGAGGGAGGGAGAGAGGGGATGGTAGAGGAAGGGAGAGAGGGGGAGCGAGACCGAGAGAACGAGGGGAGGGGGAAGGATAGGGAGGGAGAGAGAGAGAAGGGAGAGGGAGAAGAGTTGGATGGGAAAGATGGAAAGAGGGAGGGAGAAGAGACAAAGAGGGTGAGGGAAGGAGAGAGGGAGGGTGGGATAGAGATTGATAGAGAGGGAGAGGAGGAGAGAGGGAGGGAGAGGTAGGGTAGTAGAGAAAGATGGATAGAGGGAGAGAGAGAGGGAGTCGGAGGCTGGGAGGGAGGGAGAAGGTAGGAGGGTGGGGAGAGAGAGAGAGAAGGTGGGAGGGTGGGGGAGAGAGAGAGAGAAGGTGGGAGGGTGGGGGGAGAGAGAGAGAGAATGTAGGAGGGTGGGAGAGAGAGAGAGAGAAGGTGGGAGGGTGGGGGAGAGAGAGAGAAGGTGGAGGGAGGTGGGGGAGAGAGAGAGAGAAGGTGGGAGGGTGGGGGAGAGAGAGAGTGAAGGTGGGAGGGTGGGGGAGAGAGAGTGAAGGTGGGAGGGTGGGGGAGAGAGAGAGAGAGAGAGAGAGAAG